>JAAGVU020000129.1:26856627-26884692 GCA_011763525.2 Mormyrus iriodes | reverse complement strand
TATAAAATCAAGCACCGAGGCATGCGGACTGCTTCTACAAACATTTGTGAAAGAATGGGTCGCTCTCAGGAGCTCAGCGAATTCAAGTGTGGTACCATGATAGGATGCCACCTGTGCAATAGGTTCATTTGTGAAATTTCATTGCTACTACATATTCCATGGTCAATTGTTAGTGGTATTATAACAAAGTGGAAGCAACTGGGAACAACAGCAACTCAGCCACGAAGTGGTAGGCCATAAAAAAATCACAGAGCGGGGACAGCGCATGCTGAAGCACAGTGTACAGAAGTTGCCAACTTTCTGCAGAGTCAATAGCTACAGACTTCCAAACTTCATGTGGCCTTCAGATTAGCTCAAGAAGAGTGCGTAGAGAGCTTCATGGAATGGGTTTCTATGGCTGAGCAGCTGCATCCAAGCCTTACATCACCAAGTGCAATGCAAAGCATCAAATGCAGTGGTGTAAAGCACACTGCCACTAGAATCTAGAGCAGTGGAGATGTGTTTTCTGGAGTGATGACCCACGCTTCTCTGTCTGCCAAACCAATGGATGAGTCTCTTAATGCCTCAGCATACGAAGCCATTTTGGATAATTTCATGCTTGCAACTTTGTGTGTACAGTTTGGGGATAGCCCCTTCCTGTTCCAGCATGACTGTGCATCAGTGCACAAAGCAAGGTCTCTAAAGACATGGATGAGCGAGTTTGGTGTGGAGGAACTTGACTGGCCTGCACAGATCCCTGACCCCATCCCGACAGAACACCTTTGGGGTGAGTTAGAGTGGAGACTGCGAGCCAGGCCCTCTCCTCCAACATCAGTGCCTGACCTCACCAATGCTCTCCTGGAAGAATGGTCAAAAATTTCCATAAACACACTCCTAAACCTTGTGAAAAGCCTTCCCAGATGAGTTAAAGGTGAATTTGGTTGCAAAGGGTGGGCCAACTCCATATTAAAGCCTATGTATTAAGAATAGGATGTCATTAAAGTTCGTGTGTGTGTAAAAACAGGAGTCCCAGTACGTTTGGTAATATAGTGTATATTGAGACTAAACTTGCAGCTTGGGGGCCCCCTAGTGGCTGCGGGGGCTCCATGCATCTGCATAGTCCGCATATAGGAAGAGACAGCTCTGGTTGGTATGGTGTATCTCGGCTCACGAGTCTCGCTCCCGGCAGCACACTTTGATTGCTGTTATACTTGAGCAGTACTTACAGTTCACCTACTTTACACAAAGAAAAGTGAGACATACTATTAAAATGATTCGCTGTAGTGTGAATGGTGATCGCTATTACCTTACCGTGAGGCGGGATGCGTTTATAAGTTTGGTAGGAAATAATTATGGTTCGACAACTTTAATTGAAAATAAATATTACAGAAAATTCAGACAGAAATAAACTCATACAAATGTCCATGCGAATGATGAATGAAGCAAAGGCATGTGGTTGCTGTAGGAGCTGATAAATGCAAAAATATATTTTATTGAGCATGCGTCGTCCACGACATTGTAACTGCTAATATCCTGTACACGGTCACCATGGGAAGGGTAGCGAAGCCTCTCCCAGGAAATCGTTTAAAATTAGACATATTTCTGTTTCTCTCTTAGTAACTGGTGTTACAATGAGTTTCTCATTTTCCCAGTCACAGCTTGAAAATACCTCAAGGACTCAAGTTGATTAATCTTAGATAGTGCTCAATATTACGTTTGCGATGGGTGTGGAATAGCGTTTACATTTACACTGTTCTGACCTCCTTAACCAACATCCAAGCATTGCCATATGCAAGATCCAAAGTCAAAAACATGCATTTATCTACAGACAAGACAATACGTAAAGGCACAGTTTGTATGGTTTCTGTTTAACATTTAATACAAATGGTGTTTAAAAAAGAACACTGTGCTAAGATATAAAGCAAAACACATATCAGTAAAAACTCAAAAAAACTTCTTCCATTTACTGCTTTGTGGGCACAAGTGTTGGTGAAGCTATCCTATATATTAAGCTATACATTATATATTACTTTAAATAACAAAATAATTCAGTGTAACAAATACATATTTAAAATCTAAACACCGGGAATCACTGCTGCTTAAGACTGAACTGTCTTTATACGATATTTTGTCTTGTTTGGGTATCATGCAAGTGCAGATGTCGAAATTTCAACGAAAAATATAGTTTGTCAATTTCTTTGTTTCTGGCATCACATGCAGTTTATGCAGCACCTGTGGTCTAACACAGAACCACAACAAAGTGATTGGTTATACTGTTTTGCATCTTCTGTTGCCCTGGTAACCCCCCGTCACACAGATTTGCTGAACAAATCAGTTAACAAGGGAGAATTTCAAATACTTTCACAAGCTTTTAAGATTCCCTGATAAACTTTAATGCGGAGACGCTTCACATTTCTCCCTCTCCATATTCTAAATATCATGCATGCGAAACCCCACTGCATCTGCGCAAAAGTGCTGCGGGATTTATTTTCCAAAAAAATTCTTTGTGTTACTCCTCAGACTCTCGGCACAGTTCCTCGTAGATGAGCAGCTGCCCGGTCTTTGCCATGCGATGGATCCACCACCCTGACCGAATCTGAAGTGTCAACACTCCTCTGGGAGGACTTTGTGCCCCCGAGTACGCGGCTGGTGGTCAGTGATGGGCGGGGCAACAGAAGCACTCGTTTCCCAGACAGAACGAGCCGGCTTTCCTACGGCTCCTGGTAGATGCGTTGGGCAGGAGGGGTGGCCAGCTGGGGTTCGGCATAGAGGACACTGGCTGTACGTGGGCCGTTCTCACCGGAGAGGGGGAAGCTGGAGCTGCTGGGGCACCCCCTGTGGGTAGGACAGTCGTACTGCGCTTGCAGTGAGCCGTTGGTTCTCAGTGCCAGTGGTGGCACATGAACAGTGAGCAGGCAGCCCTTTGCCTGTAGGAGTGGCGCTGGCAGGTCGGGTGGCTGCTCGCCGAAGGGCGTAGCATATTCGGGCTCGGGGAGCAGTGGCTCGGCGTACTCCACGGCCATCCTGCCTGGCACGTCATAGTGGGCCCATACCATCGGGGCAGTGTAGCCCCCGTCGGAGGCCGGCCGGAAGGTGGAGCCCAGCTTCGGTCCTGCAGTGAGCAGGTCTGGGGAGGCGTAGACTGGGGAGGCAGAAAGGGAGAGGGGTAAAAAAAAAGAAAGGACAAGAAAATGGAGGAGGAAATAGAAGACAGTGAGGTGTAGGAAGATGTGGGTTTGAGCCCCCGTCCACCCCGATAATCACAAACGGCAGAAAAAGAAGGGAATGGGGATGCTACACACCATCATGGTCTGAATGCGTCATCCACCTCACACTCTCTTAATGTGGCAATGACATCACTGAGAACCTTAAGTTATGCAAGTCTTTTACAGAGATGCATCATATCTAACACTGCATGCTTTATAGCAGCCAGTATGTGACGCCAAATAACAGAAAGTACTGGACAGAAGTTAAAGGATCCATTTGTAATTCTGTAGTAATTCCTTTTCTGTGTGGCACAAAGAGTCTGTGAGCACGCTGGAACGGGCTGGACGGTCAGTTACACAGAATGCCTTCTGTATTGGAGAGGGACCTCTCCCTGGCACCGCCAAAGAGGCCTTAACGCCGAGACAAACGTCACTGGACTCGTGCCCCAGTGGGGGAGGGGAACACGTCTTTTCTGTGTCTGTACTTCGTGGTATTTCCCCCCAAATGGGCGATAGGAAAAGTTTCTGACCCGGCGACACTTATGACTGAATGTTGCATTCCAACCAAATGGCCTTAGTGTCCCTCTTTTCAGTTTGTTACCCCAGGTTATGACTGACAGGCCACATGGCATGTGCAGCTTAATATGTGTGTGTATGTGTGTGTGTGTCTGTGTGGGACTGCTCATTTTCTAACACCCCCGCCGGGTGAACAGAAGGGTCTGATCTCTCTTTTGTAATGTCTGTAAAAGACTCCAGCAGCACTAAGACAGACACGCATACAAATTCCAGTCAGAAAGCTGTATAACTTTCCCTCTCCTGCTCCCTGTCCCTCTCTCTCTCTCTCTCTCTCTCTCTCCCACTCGCTCTCCCTCTGACGCTCCTATCAGCTCCTGGCCCGGCTTCAAGCTCACCCCCCCACCCTTAGCAGCAGCCTGAAGCCTCAGAAGCTGAGCAATTTTAATTAGAGGGGCTAAGAGAGGGATTTGATTGTCTCGTCCACTGACTCCCTGGCTTTCTTGTCACTGGGCCGCTTTCTTATTGAGGGCTCAGTGTAGCATGATTTTGGGGTGGGTTGGGGGGTGGAGTGCTGGTGTAGGCCTTGCCAGCCTGAGTGGCCTTTACTGGGCTCCAATTAAGGAGCCTTTTCAGAACCACCCTGGGGACGAAAGAATGGTGCCCTTATGCTGTAACCGAGGGCGGTGACAAGAGGGAGACTGGGTGGTCGTCTGGCCAAGGGCTTGGAGGACCAGGCTACCAGGCCTCTTCAATCTGCCGCTGCCCCTTCCAGAAGATTCCTTCGTTCACGAAGGGGAAGCAGCTACAGCTAAAACGGTTAATATGACGCCCTCAGTACGAAAAATATGCGAGCAATAAAAATCAGTCAGGCCAAATGAGTGAGCTCCATTTATGAAACTGTGAATTAATTCCGGCTGCCTAATAATAAACATACAGATGTGGGGAGGGGGCATCCTGAGGCAGCGCAAATTCAGCAGAGCACAGGGATCTACCATCTCTGCGCTCATCCCATCACTGTACGGGACTGAGTTTCACTTCCTCCCCCCGGCTGTAGCCCTTCCATGAAATCACCCTGATCCTGATTTGCATCTATTGTCTCCCTGGTGCGCCCTGCCCTCTGACGGCCTCAGTGCCTCTACACCTTCTTCCCATGTAACATGACTTGGTTCTCTGTCCCACCCGGAACCAGCCTGACGTTATAGCAATAATGACACACTATTGATGTGAACGTTTACATCGTGCCAATTAACGAATCGCTTTGTAAGTTTCACATTTGGATATTTTACTGTTCCAATTCCAGCGACATGCAGTCCACAAGTTCCAGTTCTGGAACTATCTAGATACACGTCCTTGTTGATAATAGCTATTTTTCCAGCCCCTGCAATGTCCCGCAAAGCACACTCGGTCTGCTAAAAATACCTTGTCTTGATTAGCACCCTTACCATTTTGGGGAGGGGAAGGAAGAGGATCGTGGATGCCCCTTTCCAGGGGGAGGTCGAGTTCCTCACAGATCGGCATGTTCTTCCCATGAAAACCGTGACAGTCTTGGGGAGAATAGAACAGGACAACGGCAGGGTCACTAAGACGGAATTACTACGAATGCAAATTTTTTCACTCTAGCTGCCAAGGAAAACAGTACCTTGGGCTAATGAATCCTTCACGCCAGCACTGTCCTTCCTAGAGGCAACAAAGGAATGGAGATCAGTGGGTGGTGACGGTCTTGTGACAATTACAGTGGTGTGAAACGTTAGACAATGCTGCAGCATCACTGTACCTTCTCTTCCAGCGGAGTCCAGCCAGTAGGCAACACACACACAAAATCAATGACAAAGGTATGCCCACAGCTAACCACACGGTCGGCCCAGGACCTGTGAGGCAGCAGAAGAGTAAACAATAACAGACAATACCTGAGGCCGCAATTGGCTGGTTTCCCAGCCAATTAGGAAGAGTTACAATTTCATCAAGATAATTCCATCTGTGGGGTTTGTTTCAGTCGACAGCCTTCAAAAGATGATTAGACTGTGCTGAGCTGCTTGGCTCTGGCCTTCCTTGGGCTACCTTGAAGCCTGCTCCCATCTCCGTGTGACAGGAGTTTGCAAGCTCTCCGCTTTCTGCTGGTTTCCACTAGGTACTCCAGTTTTTTCCCACAGTCCAAAAACATGCAGTTAGGTGAATTATTGTTCATATTACACCCTTAGTGTGTGTACATGTATGCCCTGTGAGTGACTGGCATCCCATGTGAGGTGTCCATAGGCCTGTGATTCTTGGAAGGGGCTCTGTGCTGGATAAGTGCTTCTTGAGGTTAGTTGGGTGAGTTGATATTAATACCTTACTTCTTCACTTTAAAGCTGAAATATAGACAACCGTGCTAATACAACCTCGGCCAGCAAGCTCACGATATTTCTGGCATGGTGCAGGAGCTACAATTCTAACTCAACATTGTAAAGAATGTTATCCATCAGGATCCACACCTTCTACCATGTCCTTGATCTCCACCTCCTTCAAGACAGGATATTTTTCAGTTGTTGATGTGGGAAGCACTGGTTTGGGTATATTGGCTGTAGGAGAGGAGAGAACTTCCAGTCAGAATATTGCCATTTCCTCACACATTCAATTGAGATTACTCAACAGTCACAGTTTCCCCCTCATCCTGCTTCCGGAGATCTAAGAAGGGGCTAGGGCTATTACGTAAACCAAACATTTAAATTTAATATTTCTTACTTTGAAGCCGTTTCCAAAGAATTTAAAAACCATCAAAATGACTTATTAAAAAGTCTAAATTCAACATCATTAATGTGAGTGTTAACTACTGTGCTTTGCTCAGTCGCACAGAAACATTATGACATCATAGCCCATTAACTACTCTTTCCAAGTACAGTATTGTTTCAACATGTCAAAAGTCAAAAACATCTCTCTAAACAAATGTTTAATAGTTTCAAATGCCGGACTTTGACCTTGGATGGTAGATGATGCAATGCTTGTATGTGAAACTAGCGTTTGCCAAAAACAAGCACTATTCAGTCTGGTCGCTGCCCAGAGCTACACATTATCTGTGGAAATCAGGGTTGAACTGTTCAGTTCTAACACATGACTATACACGCATGAAGTGTACTCATTTGCCACAAACATTTGGCAATAATTAAAGAAATGAATTCCACCGGAGACTGGCTTGTATCGACAAGACTTCATTTACTCAAGACTTCAGAAGTCTCTTAATCTCTCTAAAATAGCTTCCTGCTTTATAGTGTATTATTGGTTTTGTTTGCAATCATGAGGTGAGGCAAGTGTGTGTGAAAAGTTAAATAACTGATGTTTCTTAATATTGGTTTTGCAGTCATAAGTCAATAAGAAACTTATTATGTAGTTTGCACATACCGCAGCCACCTTCCTAAAAGGCTAACATGAATCGGAATGAAAAGGGACAAAGTATCACGTACCAACACCAGAGCTCACTAATACCAGATGGCACGTGACATTCTAGATTGTCACTGGCTGGTATGACAGTTAGATGAAAGCAGAGAGGGTTGTGTTATGGCTAACAGAGACTTCACAGATATTATGAGTCCCACTTAACTATCCCATTGTCCTTTTCAGTCCTGACATTAGACAGCTGAGTTGGAGGCAACATGGTCAATGCATTTACAAATTGAAATTTGTAATATAATTGCCTACCACGGGTATTTTTAGAACGAAATAATGTTTCGCCATCAGTTTTGCATGGTGGAGTCCATAAAGTACTGTTCATTGAATAAGTCTCCATGCAAAACACTGTAATGAATCAGAGCCAATTCAACAAAGGACTGTTTATTGAATTTTAATTTCAGATGAAAGTGTGACAGCCATCCCACATTTTGAACAAAGAGTTTTGATATTTCAAGTTTGCTAAAACAATCCCAGAAATATTCTCATGTAGAGCTTACAGTGAGCACACACACCGCAGACACACCGCAGCAAGGCCGAAAAATGAAGCCTGGGCCTCGGGTAGGAAAGGCAGCCTTACCCATGCGGGGCTGGACGGCAGCGCAGCCCAGGACCTGGATGCGCATCGCGGCCCTGACGTGCCACTCCCGAGGTCGCAGCAGGATGTACTGGGCCACTACTGGGGGAATCAGGCTGTTCAGCACTTCCTGAGAGCTGTCCGAATTTCCCTCCAGCACCTACATTAGATTCACCAGAGAGATCCACGTTTAAGAACCTTATCACAACATGTCATCTCCATTGATATTTGTCAGTATGTAAGTGTTACACTTGTTATACTTATTAATGTGCTGCCCATTCATCACAGCATTGACTAGGCTGACACACAGGAAGTGATGTCACCTTCTTCTCCTTACTGACTGCTCCCTTGTATGTCTTCCAGTTCTTGCCATCCTTGCTATACAGCAGAATGTAAGACATCACATAGAAGCTGGAAGATCCCGAATGGAATCCTTTCGATATAATTCCTGGAAGGAAACCAACACCAATTGTTTATCGGCCAGGAAAAAAGTGAAGAAAAGTCAATTCAGTTTGCAGAATAAGGTTATGAAAATTTTGAAATGAGTGATAAACGACTGATAGACCATAAGGTTCCATTAGCGATTTAATTTAGGAAGTCCCCAGAAAGGGCAACGTGGCCCCCGCTTGCTGAAAACCCCCATCCCCTGACCTGTGACTTTGCTCTTGCTCTGGAGGTTCACCACCAGCCAAGGACTGCGGTCGTTGCCGTTCGCCACCCAAGGCGTGTCGTCATGCTCCGTGTCTCGGCTGCTGGTGAGCCACGGCATCCTGTGCCCCCCGCTGCCCCTTTCCTCCGAAATTGAGGACGCGTTAAGACTAGATACATTTAGGGGGCCGGCGCAATCTGCCCGGAGATGGAGGGGAATGTGAGATGGACAAAGTCGCTCCACGCTGAACACATTTCGGCATCTGACGTTAAATCAGAGAGTCCTAGCTTTAAGCAAGATAATACTCCTTCGAGGTGATATACAGCTCGACACTAACTTATTCTCTTGCTGTTACAATGCGACGCTGTTTAGATGGATTGAGCTGATACTGTGCTGTGAATTACTGCCTTACCTCTGTGGAATACCAGCTTCTTTTCTGACAGCGATCCCCTGGCACAATAAAAGAAGCTGTTCAGCTGCTGTCAGAAGCGAAATCGGGTTGCAATGGGCAGTATAATGTCTTGTAGAGCTTCCAATTCATCTCTCCTCAGGTTTTTACCCATCTTTGTGGATACTGCGACAGCCCACATGTATTCAAGTATTTTACATCAGACACAGAGCAGAATCCAGGGTTTATGTCGATATTACGCAAGTAAACTCAGACAAGTACAGCATGTATGAGTCGCCTTGGCAACAGTGCACATTTCTCCAGCCATCAATGGTGACCTGGCATGATACTCACGTCTTGGAGAGGATGCCGTTGGCGAAGCTGGACTCATACAGTGTGATGCTGCGTTCCCGGGACACGGTGATGGCCCCCCCCAGGGCGTCTGACACAATGCCAGCATGGACGGCGGCTTTGCATAGAACCGAGGTCTGCAGAGATGGGGGGGAAACTGCTCAACACTTTACACACCAGTAGGTTTCATACCAAAACACATTATTCAACCTTAAAATAATTTGCTTGAAAAAAATGTTACTGGTTTTAACCCATGTTCCATGTTGCTCATCCAAAATCCATGCTGTGGCCTTACTGAATGGATGGCAGGTCTGCGTCAGACCTGAAACGCGGATGACTTACATCTCTGTAGCCCTGAGCCGACTCGCCCCAGACATCCCCGGCGACATCCCTGCAGCCGGCTGGGCAGAAGGCACTGCAAGACAAGGCAGCTGTGGCACCTCTGATGCCACCTTTGCCAAAGTTTCTCAAATAACAGCCCCACTGTCTGTCCCTCTGCCTTCAGACGCAGGCAGGACAGCGCTCCGTTCAATGGGCAGGGACTTCATGACGTCTTATGAAAAACGTGCTTATAAATGACGGGGTAAGACTTAAGAGAGCCTCGCTTTTCTGAAAGCTGTGTACTTGCACTGGATTTGCCCTTTTCTCATTGCGATAAATGATCGTTTTTTTAAGCTGCAGCTGTCAGTGAGCCAGCTGCTACATGGATAACTAGCTTTGCTGTCACTCTGCCTTACAGCCCATTAAGTGTTCATTGTACTTAGCACATTGGAGCTGTGAAGCGATGATCTCACAGGACAGCGACGCCGAGCGTGAACATGAGTAGAAGTGGTTTTGAAAACATCCATCTTCATTAAATTCAACCACCTTAAAGAGTAACTGCCACGGTGCTAGTTAGCAGAGTTTACCCATGTCCCGATTGTTGTGGGAGCGAGTACCGATCCGCATATGGGGCCTGGGTTAGAAGGATGTCCAAGCCGCTGTGTGAAGCATTGCCACGTACCTGAACTGGTCAGAAGAATAATGAGTGCCGCGCTCCATGCAGGAGATAAGATCTGTAATGAGAACGGAGGAGGGGGTCATTTGGGTGTTAGTGATGGTAGGGTAATAACTCAGGGGGTTAAATTCGAGACAGGACCCTCCCCCAATGCACGGGCAGGCAGTAGGACTGGGCAATTAATTGAATTCTAATTTCAATTACGATATTGGCTACCAACGATTATCAAAACAAAACAATCGAGATGGAACAATTATTGTGTCGTATTTTGATTCGCAATGATGCTCCCATTTTGTCTTGTGTTATATATCCAGAGCACTCATTCCAAGCCCCTTTTTATTTTTTTTTTCAGCTGAATTAAATTTAGAGTTCAAAGTAATGCATTGTTAAAAAGACAAGTTTTTTTAAAAGTTCAATAAATGCCTAATATTTCCAAATTGATCTCAGTATTGACCAAAACAATTGTGATTATGATTTTTGCCATAATCAAGCAGCCCTAGCAGGCAGTGTGTGTTATCTAACTGAACAACACAGGCTATGTGGTAAGTAATGAGGGAGTATGGCAGACGGTCACCCAAGCAAGGCAGAACACGCCTTGGGGGGGTTTGACTCAGCATTAGCGGCCCCCCATGACTGGAAGTGCATGCTGCATGGTGCAATTCTGAAGTCAGATGTTCTGACTCTGAGGGTGGGGGGTAAACAAGAAAGGGAATAACAGGAAACCCAATGGATATGAGCCACTTCAGTCTGACATCTCAAGGCAAGAGCGAGTCCTGGGCCAAGCCCCTCATGCACACAGTGCCTGGCCTGGCGTCGGTCACTGACCAGGCCTCGGATTACGCCACTATGCTTCCACAGAACCACGTGAAACTCGTGTTTTAAATCTACGGGCTGATCAGCCACCTCCCCCATAGCTGGCAGAGAAAAGCAGTGAGTGAATCCGAAGGGCAGCAGAAGATAGTCATGTGGACTGAGAGCATAAAAACATAAAAATTATTCTTGTACTTTTAGCAAAAAATGAGAGAAGCCATTTTGTCTATGGCTCCAAAAAGTCTAATACATCTCTGATAACTGACTACTTTATGCCAGACTGTGGTAGTGCTGGAGTAACTGCAGTGAAGCAAGGCGACGGTTAATCCACTGCTTCACAGCCAAAGGAGAATCATAGGCCAGCAATCCAGTCCAAAGGCTTTGACAATGAGACCTGGATCCTCTCTGCATTCAACCTGGGCCCCAGTCTTGTGTGAAAATCCCCTGGCGATGTGAGAAGCATGGGGGGCTGCATCGTAAGAAAGTCGGATTGCTTTTAGATGTCAGATGCCCTGTAAATCAGTGCAGGGACCCATGCAAATACACACACACACGCACGCACGCACGCACGCACGCACGCACGCACGCACGCACGCACGCACACACACACACACACACACACACGCACACATTCCCTGGTTAAGTCATGCCATGTGTGGGTTTGTTCAGATGCCACTGGACTGGTTACAGACTGGAGCTCTGGTCAGGCATGAAACACGGTACTATACACAGTGGTTGAAACCCACTACGCTCCCTACTACACTCACTATCCAGCAGCTGAAACTCGCTATGCTCCCTACTGCGCTCGCCATCCAACAGCTGAAGCCCACTACGCTCCCTATTGCACTCACCATCCAGTGGCTGAAACCCACCATGTGCTAGGTAATTGCGCAATGTCTCCTCGGCACGCAGGGCCTTTCCGGCAGCCTCCTTCGGCCACTTCAGATATCTAAACTGTGAAGGACTGGACTTCAGAAGCAGCATTTCTTAATACTCTCCATGGGGTTGGTATTGTGTGTCCTCTTTGCTGTTTACGTTCCCTTGGCTCTCGGCTGGAGGGTCTTTGTTACTGGGAAAAAACCATGCCGGCAACAATGGGAGGCATGCACTGTATTTTATTTTGAGCCCCATGTGTGTCTTGTAAGGAAAAAGGATAGTGAGTATAAACAGTAGTGTGTATAAAATAAAAACAAACACACCTGACGTAAACCAAAAAAGGCATAAATGCAAGCTCCCCCCCACCCCGCTTTTTGAAGCAGTCCCCGTCTACTCTACATCCTCGTCCTGTCTGCCAGTCTAACTGCGCAGCTGGCAGGAATGCTCACACAATGTGAGAATAAGCTACCGTGGCGGATTCGCCAGGTGTCACCGGGAAAGGACTCATGGGAGGGGAGGGGGGCAGCAATGCATCATGGGAAGAGGATCACACTCTGATCCAAGTAATGGTTGTTTACTGTTGTGTGCTCGCTTTACGGGACGTGCCGGAAAACTGGCGACATGGGAGACGAGCAAGACAACAAGCGGTAATCATAATAATTGTAACTTGGAGGTGAGGAGGGCGTGGTTCTTCAGCAGGCCTGGTGATCCAGTTCTTGCCTGGTGGGATGGTGGGACCTTCTCCTGAGCCAAGAACACATGGCTGCTAACAAGTCACAAGGTCCCCAAAGCCAATAGGAATCAGCGCTGGGAGGAACATGTAGATACTGGTATATAACGTCCTTCTGAAAGCTTTGAAAAAAGTCCAAAGTCGAAAAACAGCTAACCTCCATCCATCCATTCATGCCTGTCTACCTATTACAGCAGTGTTTCCCACAGTCGGCCCATGTTTTTGCTCCATCCGAGCTCCCTGCCAGACGTCCATGTTTTTGCTCCCTCCCAGCTCCTAGGAGGGAGCAAAAATGTGGAGTGTCTGTGGGTCCCTGAGGACCGTATTTGGAAACAGTGTAATACAGCATCACAGTGAGCCTGGAGCCCATCCCATTAATCAGAGTGCACACGGCACAAAGCTCACATACGTATGCATTATGGGTAATTTAGAGACCTGCATTCATATAAACGTATGGGGGTGAATTCAGAGGAAACACACAAACTCCACACACACAGAGCTGGAGGGTGGAAATCACCAGAAAAAGAAAAAATAAAACCGTTAAAGTATACAGCATATTCAAATGCTGAAAGGCAGCTGCTCCAGCTCATTGTTTCATCAGTGTTTATCTGTGGCTGTCGAATGAGTAAGAGTTTACAGGGAGAGGAGAAGAAAGGAGGGAACGAGATCAATTTTGTAATGAGAGGAGAGGCACAGCCAGCCCTCTTTCCGGGAAAGGGGATTTAAATAAAAACAAAACCAGCAGAGTTGGGGAGAAATTACGGCAATCCTGCGTGAAGTAAACAGAGAAATAAAAAACGCAACATAGACAAGGGAGCCCTCAGCCAAGGGGCGGGGCCTAACTGGAAAGGAACAGAGCTTCGCCTCCCACGGTGAGGTACCTGGCTGCCGGTCAGTGGCGTAGGACAGCAGGAAGCCGCGGCCAGAGCGATGCACACCAGAGACGAAGAGCACAGTCACTTCGCTGCTGTTCAGTGTGAGCCTCTTCCATGCGGCGTCCATGTGACCACACAGCGGGCCTGGGGGAGCAGCGAATATAAGGGGGATTGCTGAGGCAGCAGGGCTGAAACCCACCAAAGGGTGACGTGTTGCTCTCTCTGGTGCCATAAATGAAATATGCCGTGAATGACTGAGTGCTCTTCATTACTTTGTGCTTCTGTTTGTGATTCAGTTACTCGCTACGCTGCAGCTAAGTTTGGGAGGCTCTCCGTGTGCAGGTGAATAAATGTATGGCATCCATTTTGAGGAAACACCAGCTGGGATACCAATCAACAACGTGATGTCAGGCTTGAGGAACCTGCCAATAATAACAGCTTAAAAAGACAGCAGTACATAGGGATGGCAATGAGTAGCTCCTGTTACTTGCGCATAATTTTGAGTGCTGAGTCCTCAGATTCTCCCTTTCTACACCTTTTAGAATGAATACTTTTCTGCGGATAGGTTAGACAATAGTGTGTATAAATTGTATTCTTGTTTCTGGGCTCTTCAGTAGACACTGTGTTTTGGGATTCCTGGATTACTTCTCTTGTTCCAGTTAGCCAAATAACATTGTTTTGGGGGTGGTGGGGGGGGGGCAAGTTACCAGTGAGAGAAATCTGGCCAGCTGGAGGTGCCGTGGGGGGGCGGAGGGGCTCAGACGGATAACTGGCATTCTCAGAGGTAGCGGAGCTGGCAGGGAGGGGAGGCCTTATGCCGGGCCCAGCCCTGAGTCACGGCTGGCAGGGCGCAGGAAGTGAGCCTCCGGCCAAATGGCGGCCTTTTACAAATGACCCAGAAGCAGAGCCAGCATAAACACTCATGCAGTCAAGGATTTTCACATCACAACCACTCATCACTGTTAAGCTCGGCTGTGAATATTAACTTGCCAATATAAGTGGCAACAGAACAGAGACCTAAGGCCCTTCTTGCCTGGCTTGTCTGTATTTTGGACTGTCCCCTGTCCAGGGAGTACCCCTGTCTTGTGCTTTATGCTACCTGGGACAGGCTCCTGGCCTTCCTGCACCCCTGCTGGGGATCAGGGGTTGGAATGTGGGTGGATGACATATTGGTGTGGCTGAAGACACGTACTGACATGGTAGATCTGGATGTAGCTTGGTGGTGTTTTTGGTCATGGTGTCAAATGTGAGCTTTAATGCAGGCAGACTTTACATGCAGGCAGATCAGGATGAGGGTTCATAAAAGTATCTGTGTATGCCAACCAACGGCTCTGACCGCCATGCCATTAGGGGGTGCCATACCCAGACTGGGTGCACCGTCACTGGGCGTGATGGTGAGGGAACCGCTCCTACAGCCGGGAGTCGCCTCCAGGTCGAAGTCGCCGAAGGCCAGACGCAGTTGGTGGCCTGCTGGCACGGTCAGCCTCCACTGGCAGTGTGTGCTGTTAGGGTAGGTGCCTGGAAAGCTGCGGGAGGCCAGTGTGCCGCTCAGGACGCCTGCAACGGTGTGGCCGCAGCCGTCACCTGCCGGGGGGGGGGGCGGGGGTTGTCAGCAAACCCACGAGGACAGGGACAACATGCAGCAGTACCACTATCACTCAGAACCACCACGCTGCCCCGACATGGAGGACTCTCCAGCAAAGATGTTCAAATCAATCATTTCATTACTTCATTCATTTGACCACCAAATGCAAAGCTGCAGTCATACTTAAAAACGAAAAAGAAAAGAAAAAAAAAAACAATGAAACAGCACAGGCTGGGCCAGAAGATTTTGACTCCTGATGTACAGGCAGGGGCTGAGGCGCTAGGCCCATTCTCATCCTGAGTCGAGTCGCTGTGTGGCCACGCGCGGTCTGCGATGTGCACATGGCCGTTTACCGCAGATGTCGCTCTCGGCTGACTGAAAGAAGCCATGCTAGATGCTGCAGGGTTTCCGGGAAACGCTTTGTCTGTTTGCTTGCTCTACTTCCAGAAAATCCCATCTTCTGCAGAAAAGCGCTGAAGATCTGGGCTCTGAGGCTCAGCTGGGGTCCATCAGCACTGCAGCCGTGGGGTTTAACCGCCGATGAATCACAACAAAGCGGCAGGATGTGCTCGTTAATGATGTACATGATCAGCTCCCTGAATGGCCATACAGTCATGACTGGGTGCTGACGTTACTCAGGTGAACCACAGGCATCTCCATAGACATTAAGGCACCGGGGTATTACGGGATGTTTATGTCATCCTTGCCCCTGTGTCCTCTGAGCTCATTACTTCCAGATGACTGAAAAAACCAGTATAAAAATGGCCCAGTGTAACTTTTCTATAACCCTTTCGCACCCATTATGGTTTCAGGTATTCTAATTCACTGGGCAATTTAACATGCCATGCTATTATTATCATGTGTAGGAGTAAGCACTACTGTGTAGCCTTCGTTTTGTATTTTAAATTGCAGACAGAAGTTGACCTGAAAAGCCATACATCTAGGAAATCTGAGTTGTTTTTTTTAACTCTGTTATTAAGACAGCCAAACACTGAAGCGAAGCTGAACAAGTCACATGACCTGTTAATCTCAGCTGCCTGTGTCTGTCCTGTGGAATTGTCTGAAAGGCACAGTGCTAGCTGCTTTCGCTGTACTCCCAAACAACAAGGCATCAGAAGTAGACCAATTCTGGCTAGGGCGAACCCCCTCAAGCCAGTAGCCCCATTTCCCATCCTGGTCTTTCCTCCTTGGCTGAAAGCCCTCATGGGAATCCCTGGAAATGCCACAGCATAGCACGGTGGTCATAAGCAGCAGACCATGAATCTGTGTCAGTCCTGGGTTGCTGCAGTTTCAGTGGATATGGGAAGGTGGGGATGTGGCCCATTGGGTCCAAAGGGGCTGGGGAAGATGTGCTTCATGTCTAGCCACAGTTTACAGGCTGTGATTCACCCTTGTTTGTGTGAGCAGTCCCTCAAGCTCCCTTCCCGACTTCCCCTGCTAGGAAGTGGCCTCTCACCGCGTGGGAGTGACTGTGATAATCTCTTTGGCGAGGGCCTGGTTTGAGCTTGGTGCAGTTTGTCCAGTGCCAGTCATACCTCACATGCTGCCGTACCGCTCAGTCTCAGCCTCTCTCTACCATTGCTATCCGGTCCTCTCTGTGGAGCCAGGCAGTCCACCCCAGAGGGGAGCAGCTAACAGCCCTCCAACTAACATTCCCACAATGCTTTGGCGACATTGCAGCAACATCATCACTTTCCAAAATCACGGCCTTGTGAAGACTGCACATATTTTTTTTCCCCTAGGGCTCTGTTTTTAGACTAGAATGAAATTACTTAAGCTATTTATACCTTTGCTATCCACCTCATGACAAATATTGAATGAACTATGAGCTTTAAAAAAGCTACCAGACTGACAAGCTGAACATCTCAGACTGGTCTAACAGAAAATCCAACAGAATGTCCCAGTGTCAGTCCAGATCTGAAGCCCTAACTATCTTAGTACCAGCCTGCCTGGGGGGATTTCCTTTCTCCTAGTATCTGGGCTCTTCTCCTCTGTTAATATCTGGCACCCCCCACCCCATACACACACCACGCAAACCGCATAAATTGTACTGCTCACCTGTTTGTCACAGTACAGTTGCCGTGGTCCCTATTAAGTTCTTTGAAAATACGAGGATACCACAGAGTTAACCAAGAGACTTTCAGGACATTTCTTTGATATTTTTTTCAAGAAATGCTGTCCCCTGGTTTTCCACCACTAAGGGACGCAAAAGAAAATACGTAAATTTTGGACACAACTCAACAGCAGAGGGCAAATGCCGTGCTCCAAAGAGCATCACACCAAGGCATGGTCGGCAGCCCGAGACTGAAAGGGCAGGCCTCCACAAGTTCACATCACCAGCCGACAGCATGCTGGAACACTGCCTGCCAGTAACTAATACCTTTCTGTCAATCTCTCTGCACCGGCACATTCACCTATGTGCTAGATAGAGGATTCATTTGTGTTTTCCTGTATCGCTGCATCGCGCTCAAAGAGTCCCCAGCCACAAAGCTTCAGCGTATAGCGCATCCAGATACAGAAAAACATCATACGTTATTGGAAACACTAATGCAGCCACAGTGGCTTCTAGATGACTCCAGCAATCCACAGACTGAAACACTCTGCTGGTTTCCTAGCCAAACGTGGCACAGGTAATCTGTTGTGGCTTAATGCTGTGTCGGCAGGGGAAGGCCCCGAGCCTGCCTGTCGCTGGCTGATCCTTCCTTCCTGGGTGGGTCTTGGAATGGGGGGTGGGGTGGGTGTTTTATGTCACTGAACAAACATAGATTGAGCCTGTAAACCGCGACTAAGCATAAAGCACATTGCTTCCCCCAGCCTCTTTGGAGTCAAGGGGCCACACGCCCACCTTCCCATGACCACTGAAAATGCATAGATCCACGCTGAGCTGGAACCATGGGCACCACACTGAAGGCGGAGGTCAAAAAG
Organism: Mormyrus iriodes; assembly: GCA_011763525.2. NCBI lineage: Eukaryota > Metazoa > Chordata > Actinopteri > Osteoglossiformes > Mormyridae > Mormyrus > Mormyrus iriodes. The sequence continues at coordinate 26,866,808 of JAAGVU020000129.1, read as the reverse complement.
AAGCAGCCTGTGATGTCACAGCCCGCCTCTGAGTAGTGACGTGTGCGTTACTCTGTATCCATCCTACATGTTCATTCAGTCATGTGACACACAGACCAAAACTGATTTCATTTACATCAAACCATAAAAGATAATTAGCTATTAAAAATGTATCATGCAGTTTAACTTAATGTTTAAACACAAAAATCATTCTGGAAGAGCGGGTTTATTCTGAGCAATGAATCTGCTTGTTAAGGCTGACTCCACAGCCTAAAAGGGAAACAAATACGTAACAATCATATTTATGAATTAGTTTAGTGGTTTATTGGATAAATCAACTTTACACAATGGCCTTGTAAAGGCAGCAGCTTCTAGATAGACAATGGTTAAACTTGGTCATGGAATTCCTTCAGACTTCTTCCTGTTTTGATGGGGTTACTTTGAGGATGAGGGATTCCTTAACAAAGAGCTGCTATTCCAGAAAAAGAAGAGCAAAGACTTGACATTCTTCTAAAGCAGCTGTTTGGTTCAAGACCATCTGGAATTCACCGGCAGGAGGGATGCAGGTTCTGCCCAAAGTGATTCACACTTTAACGGAATTGCAATAGTCATTCCATGAACCTCCAGATTCAAGGGAGATGGGTGTATAAACAAAATCCCACGCAGGCAGAGCAAACAAAAAGACTGTACAGAAGCACTGACCATTACAAAGAGGGATATTTTGGACGTCAGAAAGTGCACAGATGTGAACTGATTCACCCATGAAGTTTACCTTTCATGTCAATTTATTTACACGTTACAACGTAGTTGTTACCTAACCAATTTAGTTCAAAAGTTCAGTTAAAATTACCAGTAAAACAATCAAAACACATCCCACTGAAAACACGAGAACCACGAAAGCACATATACGGTGTTAACCGTTAAAAGTGTGCCAAAAAGTGACCAGTTAACAACTAGGATACGATGCGCTGTAATGCCTGTCGTATTCCTAGCATAAGCTTGGTATCATAAACTTTCTGTACAGGAACAGCAGGCGTACTTAAAACCCGAGAAAATGCATCTCAAACACAAAAAACACAACTTAATCTAGGCTACTCTATTCAGTCGAAATAAAGACATCACCAGAAGCGAACGGGTTAAAATATAACTAATTATTTATAAACACTTCATTCAACTACACCTAAATTCTCCGGTTCTTGGGCTAAGAACATACATTTTTTCGATTTAAAAGTTTTACATTCATTTTGATGGTTCAGCGTACCTACCCAGATACAGAAAATCTACAGGTCATTATTAATGTTTACTATGAACTCAGTCAATAAGTTACAGATTAACTCCAGCTTCTGACGAAAAAACGAATGACAGCCGGAGAATGTACAAAGCACAAAACACTTGACCTTCATACAAAACAATAGTTAGATTATTCCCCGCAATCTGAAAAGTCTAAAAAGCGTATATTTGATTAACAGCTTACCCTCTTGTCCGTGTATTTCCAAAGTTTTTATATAAAACAGAAGCAAAAATCTGTTTAAAAAATAGATAGCATCCCAAATGTTTCTAAGCGTGCCGATCATGATTTACATGGAAGTGATGTTACGCTCCGCATTCAAGCCGTCAGATACAACAAAACCACTTACTGAAGGTAAGTCAAGCGAAGTTGCACGCTTACCACACAACTTACTAGGATCGAGGTAACACATACTTTTCATTGGATGCGAGGTGTTTCGAGAGGTATTTAACTGCGCTCTCATTGGCTTCCAGATGTGCCAGTCCAAATGCTCAATTGCAAAAAAAAAAAAATCACCAATAAGGCTGGCCAATGAGGCAGTTCTGAAACATTGCAGACTAAGATAAATAAAATAAACTATTAGTACACTTTAAATGATTGAGAAATTGCAACTTTCGATTAAAGGAATAATGCTTCCCTTCTGAAAGGCTATCCGACATCATGACCTTGGCAGAAACTAGGAATGAGTTAGAAGTGGTGCCTCTTGGATCTCTAAAAGATTGAGCTATATAAGTTTTAAACAGTACGTGTTTATACATAGAGAACTAATTTGCAGTTACGTACAAGCATTTCACCTCCTTTCACCGAAATTTACCTCGGGATCAGTAAAATATCTATGAGCACATACTTAAAATTAAAATTTCGTATATATAATTACTTATGTTGTCATGATTGCCCCATGACTACTTAAGATTAAAAACGATACACACAAATTTTCCAAATGAAATCAGTTTACGTTCTATTCAGTAGCGCTCACTATTGTAATATTTAACTTCCATGCAGAGAACAATACAAATCTGAAAAAAAATCGACCAGAGGTTTACTGTGTCAGTTGTGCATATAAACGCACATCAGTCTAGTTGAAAATCTGAAATTAGTTATGCCAATGAACATGCCGCAACTATAGACAATATGTGCATAATATTTTTAGGCATTCTAGACTGGTTTTGTTGAAAAACGACGCCACCTGCTGGAACCATACATCATACAATCAGAATAATCATTATTTACTAAGATGACATGGTATAAAAAACATGCACGTATCTTTAATACATGGCCGTACTGCTGAATTTATCCATGATGCGTAAACAGATATAGGCAGGTAGCAGTCTTGTTGTCAAGCCATAGCCTTATAGCAGATTTAAACTATACAGTTGATTATTAATCGGCTACAAGTTATATTGCCTGAGGATACACAAAGGGACATTTAACTGATTAAAACAGCCTTCGCAATTTTGCATACTGCGTGCGAAGCTACTTCTGTGTCAACAGAAGCTTCTCCGCCAGACATCCCTGCTTTCATTGCAGGAAGTGTAGCGGAGCGGCACGACGCATGCGCAGTGAGATATCTGGTCGCCTAGGATGTCTTTGCAACTCTAAAGCGGTAAGAGGAAAATCCAGTTTGGTGCTCGACGAGCCCCTAGATTGTGTTTGGCGAGTGAAAATGGAGAGAACGCAACGCCCGGCAAAGCTTTGGTTCGGACGTTCGCTGGTAGCAGTACGAGAGTCGAGTTCAAACGGGCCATTCGTGAGAAGGGCAGCAGCTCCGGCGCTGCCGCCGTCGTCGTCGTCGGCGCGCTGTTGCTTGTTGTTGCTGTACGTGCCGCCGCACGGCGAGACGTCAGCCGGAGGGAGAGCGCGAGCGAGTGAGCGGGCGGGAAAAAAGAACGACGCGGGTGCGTCGCCAGCGACCGGGGCGAACGGCGCGTTGTTAACCTCTGTTGGTGCGGCGAAGGCGGAGCTCTTAGCGAGCCCTCCGAGTGCCGCCTCAGCCGGCCGGCGGAGCCGTGCGAAGAGCGCTTAAAAGAACTGGTTAGGCAAAACAACCTATACAGGGAATCCAGGCGCGTCGGAAGGGGGCGGCTAGTAACGACACACATGCTAAGCTAAAGTTTGGAGAGGGCGGAAGTTTGTTTTTATGGAAGGAAAAAAAGAAACAGTTCCAGTATATCTCACTATAAATGATTGATCTTTTATCTCCCCAGTTATAAGGAAATGAAGTAATTTGGGGTTGCCGAAGCGCATAATGCGAATGCTAACCGGGTAGCTGCTCGGCTAGCGTGTCTGGCTAAGTGGTTTGGTATTTAAATAAACGGGGTTTCCTAGCCTCCGTGCTACATAGGCAAGTTCTCACGAATTAGCTCCGTAAACGGGGCTGTGCGTGTGGATATTTAAGTTAATTGCTAATAAACTGTATGAGAATTCTCCTAAAACACACAACTTATGTGATGTTTTGTTATATAAAACAGATATAGCCAGCCTTTTGAAGACATAATAAACTTCTTATGGTACTGCGCTAAATCATCTTTATTGTCCAGATTGCGCTGTGAACATGTTCAAATTAGATTATCCATAATAAAATTTGTTGACGGTGTCGAACCAAGCAAAGTGGAAATGACTTCTGGTGAAATCAACGACTTTCCGGTTAACTAGTCGTGTATTTGAATAAAAATGTAAAAAGGTTACAATATTCGAGCCAGAACCGAAGTGAATGGGCCTCTGTGTTGTGAAACAATATAGTTTTAAGGAATCACGATGATTCTTGTATATGCCACCGAACGGATTACGTCCGAAAAGCAACTGCAGGGTAGAACCTTTAAAAGGTACTAATCAATACATTCGGATAGGACAAATAACTTAATGCAGGTACCAAAGCTGGTTGAGACTAGTCCTTTAGTAGTGCCTTTCAGCGTTGACCCATCAGGTGACAGCTATGCAACAGATGTACAATGAATGTGGATTAGTAATGTGGCTCTAATTAGTGAAGTTTTGCAGATTTACAAAGTCGAAAAGCTTTATTTTTATTTTGATTCCCGAAACCTAAGTAGGATACGTTTATATGTGGGAAAAATAGATTAGATTTATCGAATAAGTCAATGAAAAATTCTTCCCTGCAAGGGAAAATAGAACCTTTTTAAATACATAATTTGTCCTCCATACGCCCCAGGCTTACTGTTTAAACGATTCTGAAACCGGATATTTATATAAACGCACGCTAAACGTCATACCCAGCGAGTTTAACACCGTGCACTTAAACCGGCTCTCAGTTTGAAGTATACGTATTCTATATTTATTGTCCTGGTTGCAAAATAGCTAGTAAAAAAATAACGTGAACAAATATATGAAACCCCCCATTTACTTTATATTGTTAAAGGTTTAATTTACTATCTTAATGATTGTTAAGGTGTGTTTGAAGTGTGCTTTATTCAGATTTGAAAGCTTGTGTGGTGTTTCTGTTAAGGGTTTTTGGACAGGTCTGTTACAAAGTGGGGAATGAGGTTGTCCATCTTTAAACGTTTCCAGCCTGGTGAGTGGTAAATGATACGGGCGGCAGTTGTGTTCAGGTGTTTGCTTGTTGAGGCAGCAGCCCTGGCCGGGATCCACCGTGTGCTCCGCCATATCTGGGTGCTCGTGTTGTAAGTCGTTACGTGTGCTCCGTGGCCACACAATGACCGGCCTCTGACCGGCAGGACCCCGGGGAGCAGGGAATGGCTGACGCGGAGCTCGCCGTGTCAGTGGGGGATGTGGTGATGGTGAAGGCTGACGACGGCAAGCCCAAGACTCAGGTCATTCTGCAGCTTCAGCCAATCACTCAAGGGTAAGGAGCGGGGGCGCGTAAGCTCTGGGGCAGCATCCAGAAGGCGCGGCGGCACCCACAGAAAGCGCTATTTATGTTCAATGGGTTTTTAAGAGTGCATAGAAGCTTGTTTTGAAATGCTTGCTTATCAGATTGCAAACGATTAAATACAATTCTGCTATATAAGTTCTTGGTTAAATTGAGAGTTGGCCATAGAAAAAATTGAGGTAGCCATAGAAAAAATTAAGACCCTTTTGATTTTTCCGTGGTTTGTTTTTTTGTATAGATACAGGATTATAATTACCCTTCTAACATACCTAAAACATGCTCTCCATGTGTCCATACATGAGCGTGATCAAAAATTCTTATTGACACAAGCCATTTTTGACAAAATGTTTGTAGAGCTGTCATTGACTGTAGAAAAGCTTTAGGGTTCCCTGCTTGGTCACAGTTCAAGGGCTGCCTTTCATAACCAGAACGGTTGCCTGTATATATGAAGAATTGTATTTAAATTGGAAACCCATCTGTTGTGACCTTCTTGGCTAATTGGCACAATAAATCGAAGTGGACTCTTAATGATTATAGTTTCTATATTTTTTGTTTTTGTCTTCCTGTTACAGAGTGCCTATAATGTGGTTATATCCAGTTCGTCATTATATCAATGAATCATTTCAGTAATAATGTTAGCAAGGGAGTTTTAAACCCTGCACAGTGTCCCTGTAATATTAATGCTGTTCATTACGCCTGGTGGAATTGTCTTTCATAATGGCACTCTGTGATTTCATAGATCTATATTTAAAAGAATCATAGCAATTTCTTCAGTCATTTGTTACACTGAGTAACACATACAATATCAAATTATACTTAACCTGTGGGAATATCCTTTCAGTGGAAGCACCATCGACATCAGTAGTAGGTTGTAGTGCACAGATGAAGAGACTCCATAGCTCTTACAGCTGTAGGAGCGGGTAATTGAGAAGGTTCGCCTGGGGTCACTGCCAGAACAAGTGGTAGAAGGATAGTATTCCTGAACACTGACTAACCCACACGCATGCGTTGGGTTAGTGGCTCATAACTGTCCCATTTTGCCTTGTATTCACTGCTGCTTTCCTCCTTAATACTCAGTTTAGCTTTACTCTCAAAGTTATGTGACAATTGTCAAGCTGCAATTGAACATGATGTTAGAAATCTAGTAGATTGTTTGTGTGTTGGTCATGTGACCATTCGTGGGGTCATATCCATCCTTGTTATCTGATTGGCTGGAATTGATGGAGTTTTTCTTTCATATTTAGCATTTTTAGAAAATGTATAACATAGATATTTCTTGTATAAGGAAGAGGATCATGTCATGAAAAAAGGTCCATGATGTGGTTTGTCTCCCCCTACAGGATGTGTGAGGACTCCACTGAAACAGAAACTGCTGTTGTGGCAGTAGACACTCACCAAGGTTGTTACTATTATATCCTGAAGTGTGTGCATGCATTGAGCTCCACAGCTAAAGCATGTCCTGTCATTCGTTTGTCTCTGGGCTCTGTGTTCCTACAGCTGTTGTGTCCCAATCTCTCTAATGGCTGTATTGTCTTCCAGATGATGCCCCCACAGAAGGGGAAGTGGAGTACGGATACCCCATAACCTGTGGGGACAGCAAGGCCGTCCTGCTGTTTAAGAAGTTTGTCTGCCCGGGAATCAATGTTAAGTGTGTCAAGGTCAGTGGATCCATTGTGAGTTTGATGCTGGGCGACAGTAGCTTCACCGTGCTGAAGAGCTGCTGGTGTGTGAGGTCTGGATGTAGCCCTACAACACTGGGTCCTGCTGTCTCTCCACCTGCAGTACAACGACCAGCTGATAAGCCCCAAGCAGTTTGTGCACTTGGCCGGAAAAGCTACCCTTAAGGACTGGAAGAGGGCCATCCGGCTTGGGGGTGTCATGCTCAGGTGAGCAGCCCTGGGTTCCATTTGCAGTCGCCCGATTTATGTGTCCCCACCTCGTGTTGCAAACACGCGTCGCGTCCTCTCTCTCGGCTTCATGGCCGCCTGCTGACTTTTCTCACTAACTGCATGTCCTCGCTAGTCCCCCACCCCCAAAACGGCCAAGTCAGCCATTTGTGGCGTCTTCTGCTGCCTTGAGTTTTGTTCCCAAGCCTGATGAACACGCTGTATTGATGCCAGCTAGCTTGTCTTCCAGACTCTTTTCTGCAGCTGATGCACCTGAGTGTGAATGGCTGCCTGCCTTATTGTGGGTGCCCCCCCCCCAACCTCAAGCCACCACTGTGTCCCCTGCCCTGGTTTTTACCTTCCTGCTTCCTGTTGGGTGATCTCTGGCATTACACCCCCCTTCTTTTCTGCAGAAAGATGATGGACTCTGGCCAGATTGACTTTTATCAGCATGACACTGTTTGCACCAACACCTGCCGCAGCACCAAGTTCGACCTGCTGATCAACAACACTCGCTTCCCCCCCCAGGGCAGTGCCCTGCCCACCTCCACCTCCCCCCAAGGTGAGACTCAGACACTGAAGCCCCCACACCCCCGTAGGAATGAGGTCATATTTGTCAACATTTATTTTGAGGAGTACAGAAGCTGCTTTTGCCTTTTAACAATAATAGCCCAGAATTCCTTCTTTTTGGGCATGGGGGAGGGGGCGGTATCAGAAATCTCAGCCCACAGCTGTCACTGCCTCGTTACAGAATTTTTCTTTGAGAGTGGATAAGGTGATGGGGTTTAGACATGCAGTATGTTGCAGTTGATACATACACGCTAAGTTGGAGAAAGAGGACATTAGAGGCTGTCTTGTCAGAGAAGGCCCCTGAGGAGATTTAATACTATGGGAAGGAGCAGGACCCCATCTAAAATATTTTGATTCGGGAAGTGTGTGGAAACACGGCAGATGTGAGCAGAGTATCTCTGGTGAGCATGATTTACAGCTGGCATTTGAACCCACAGCCTACAATAGCATACCAGTGAATTGGTGGGTTTGAGGTGTGAGTTGTTCTAGGGCACTTTTCCATCGCACCAGCTACTGTACTTTTGGTACTTTGAAAAAGTACCAAAAGTATGGAAATTTAATGGTGTAAAAACTGGTACCACTGCTGGATGACATCACAACGCGAGGTGGGGTATTTTGTACCGAATTTGAAAAATGGCTGTAGTATATTATAGGGCTGGACAGTTTGCGATATATTAATATCAATATCATATGTTATTCATATGCAATTCTCACATCGCTAGTCAGCTAGATTAAGATCAGGCTTTTTCTTACTTTGTTCTGTATGGACATTATTGCGCAGGGAGTTTCGCTAAAACATTTTTACTCCCCTGTATAGATAAAACTTTAGCTAGCTTTGCAATTTTAATTATTATTACTTTTATAGAGTATCTAATATATGTTTAAAAATCAGTTTAAAGTTTACCTTCCCTGCATTTGCATGAGCGCTGCGTGCGTTCTCCGGGACAGTCATAATCATTTTCATCCTTACTGTTTAAATCACTCCTAGACGGGTTTGTGAGAAATTTATGTACTCCTTTTTAATTTTTAAATATCTCAATATTTATTACAACAAAATCACATCGGCAGGTATATTAAACAAAATACTTTTTAATTTCTTGTCATGCTTTCCTGATTTTGTATCTGTTCTTCTGACTAGATTGCAATTCTTATTTTCTTTTTACGTTTATCGTTATTTTCTGAGTTTGCAACTGTTTTCAAGACGGCGGTTGTATTGTGTTTCAGAGGCAGGCTATTTGCATAACCAGTCGACCAAAGAAAGCTTTAAGTCCCTCCCCAAAGTACAGAAGTACCAAAGAAGCACCCCAGCTGGTTTGGTACTTTCGGTACTGGTACTCTACTGAACGTCAGTGGAAAAGGGAAAGTAACAAAAGAATGGTATTTGGTGTGGTGGAAAAGCACCCCTAGTGTGTCCATGTCATTCTGCTGGAGGGTGGAGTAGAGCACTGAGCAGTGTGTGGGGGGGGGGGGTCATTCCTGTGTGCATGTGCAGGGAATGGAGGCCAGGTGGCTGCAGCAGAGGAGAGGCAAGAGGAGATAAGTGCCACCAGTGTGGAGTGGAGCCACTCTGTGGTTGGCACTGTTACTGCAGCAGCTGATGTCGAGGGCAAGAAGGATGCTGAGGAGATCTCTGGTGAGTGAACTTACTAAAGACACCCTGCGAACATTTGGAACAGAATCCGTATTTCATAAGTGTTGAAAAGGCATTCCACCCTGTAAGGAGATGGCTGTAAGATTCTGCTAGTGGAAAACACCACACAAACACTGTCAGTCTGTCTCTGTCCCTGCTGTCCCAGAGGAGACACTGAACTTCTGGAAGGGCATCGCGGATGTGGGGCTGATGGGAGAGGTGGTGTCCAACATCCGCACGGAGCTGCTGGCCCTGCTGCGGGGCGTGCAGCTGCGGAGCGGACAGGCTGCACTGCAAGAGCCCGGTAGGCAGCCTCACGCTGCACGCGTCACTGACCCTGTCACCGACTGCCACGGTCTGACCCCACCTGCTGTTAGGCCGTATTTATGAGCCATGCAAACAAAATGCCTCGGTATGGGCAAGCTTAGTATCAGTGAGTCAGTTTGCATCTCTTTTCATATACTCTATATTACCAAAAGTATTGGGACACCCCTCCAAATCATTGAATTCAGGCGTTCCAATCACTTCCATGGCCACAGGTATATAAAAACAAGCACCTAGGCATGCAGACTGCTTCTACAAACATTTGTGAAAGAATGGGTCGCTCTCAGGAGCTCAGTGAATTCAAGTGTGGTACCGTAATGGGATGTCCTTTCCTTTCGTGAAAATTCCTCGCTACTAAATATTCTATGGTCAACTTATTGATTATTATTATTATAATATTATTTATTATAACAAAGTGGAAGCAATTGGGAACAACAGCAACTCAGCCACGTAAAATCACAGAGCGGGGACAGCACATGCTGAGTCGCACAGTGTGCAGAAGTCGCCTACTTTCTGCAGAGTCAATAGCTACAGACCTCCAAACTTTGTGTGGCCAAATGTAATGCAAAGCGTCGGATGCAGGGGTGTAAAGCACGCCGCCACTGGACTCTAGAGCAGTGGAGACGTGTTCTCTGGAGTGACAAATCACGCTTCTCTGCC
>JAAGVU020000129.1:26846247-26856527 GCA_011763525.2 Mormyrus iriodes | reverse complement strand
AGCAACGTCTATAAAGACATGGATGAGCGAGTTTGGTGTGGAGGAACTTGACTGGCCTGCACAGAGCCCTGACCTCATGCCGACAGAACACCTTTGGGATGAATTAGAGCGGAGACTGTGAGCCAGGCCCTCTCCTCCAACATCAGTGCCTGACCTAACAAATACTCTCCTGGAAGAATGGTAAAAAAATATCCCATAAGCACACTCCTAAACCTTGTGGAAAGCCTTCTCAGAAGGGTTGAAGCTGTTATAGCTGCAAATGGTGGGCCAACTCCATATTAAAGCCTATGTAACAAGAATGTGACGTCATTAAAGTTCATGTGTGTGTAAAGGCAGGCATCCCAATACTTTTGACAGTATAGTGTAAACTCTTGGATTGAATACAGACAAATCCTCAATATTTATCTATTAATTTACATGTTAGAAATATGTAATGTTTTATTAATGTTGTGGATGCAACATAAAACGCACAGATTTATAGGACTAATGCAGAAAGCATTATATTTGTAACATGAAAGAGACTTGAATACAAAATTCTGGATTTGAAAATTTGTTTTTGGGGGGAAAGAAAAATAAGGAATAACTAAGGAAGCACTATGGTTGTCATTTTTACATTACGGTTGTGCCCAATCCTCCATAGACTATAGAAACCATGCGTTTGCATGGGCACTTTGTATATGAAACTATTGAAATAGTTATTAAGTAAAAACCAACAATAAAATGAGACACATGGACATAACATCTTAAATAGTTCTCTTCTAGTGCATGTTTGAATACTGCCATGCATAACTTACAAAGCTTCTACTATTCAGCCACTTAGGGGGGTGACACTGAACATTTTGAAAACATGGATGAGATCTTTGCTTTTGCAGAAAACTATGAATATGTGGGGGATTTTAATGGGTTTTGTTAATTAGTAAGTATTGTTAAGTGTAGGAAAGAAGTGTTTTTATTTGCCAAGTTTGGCAGAACAGATCAGAGAAGCAGAGTAGGTATCTGAACTAGTAGAGGTGGAGGCACAAGTCAGGTCATGGGTAGATGTACTGACCCCAGCGGACTCTGTCCCAGATGCTGCTGTGCTCCATAGCCTGGCCCAGATGTTCGGGCTGCTGGACTGTGTGAAGCGAGCCCTGCAGAACCGGAGGAGCCAGGCAGGCCAGAACCAGGAGCTGCTACATGGCACATTAGTTGGTGAGCGTCTTGGGCTGAGCGGTGCCATGCACATGGAACACAGCAAGCTGAGAATTTTGACCTTGTCGGCTTCCCTGTGACAGAGCTGGAGCGCCAGCTGGAGGAGCAGAAGAAGCAGGCACAGGACTGGCGGCCCCGGGCCCAGCCCAGTGTGGCCCTCACACCGCTTGCTGGCGCCTCCAAACCCCCGGCTGCCAAACGGCCCCGGCTGCAGCGGCCTGCCTCCACTGGTGTGCTCGGCGCGTACCCTAGCCAGCAGCCAGTGCATCAGATCACCGTGCTCTCCCCCATCACCATGGGCTCCGCGGGCCAGTCCTTCAGCATTGCCGGGCTGCCTGTGGCCACGCTGGGCCAGCTGCCCGCCGGCACACAGCTCGTCACCCGCTATGCCACGAGCGCCGGGCACGCCAAGGCAGACTCTATCACACTTCACCCCTCCTCCAGCCTGACACTGCTCAGCGCCGCCGCCATGGCCAACCAGGGCCAGCTCGGACCCGTGGAGATCGTGCACCTGGCTCAAGAGGCCGAGGCGGGCGATGCTGAGGGCCAGCAGGGGGGGCCTGCCGACAGGGAGATGGTGGGGGGAGCTCTGCTGGTGCAGGAGAGCGTTGGGGGAGAGGAGGAGGCGCAGGCACACACCACTGTCATTGAGATCGATCCGGCACCTAGTGACCACACTACGGGGGTGGTGGGTTTGCGGTTGGGCAGTGAGGATGCTGTGGTTGTCCAGGCTGAGATGGAGGTGGTGGACGGGGCTGAGGCGGAGGAGGAAGGTGGAGTGGTATTGCAGGGTGGGATCGAGATTGTGGGTGGGGCTGAGGGCAATGAAGAAGGTGGGGTTGTGCTGCAGGATGGGATCGAGATGGTGGGTGGGGTTAAAGGCGATGAAGAGGGCGGGGTGGTACTGCAGGGCGGAATGGAAGTAGTGGGTGGAGCAGAGATTGATGAAGAAGGCGAGATGGTGCTGCACGGAGGAATGGCAATGGTGGGTGGGGCAGAGGCGGATGCCGGGCTGGTCGTGCATGCGGAGATGGAGGAGCTGGACCACCAGGAGCAGCTGCACAGTGTGGAGATTGTAGTCATTGAGGATGAGGTGGCCAAGTGAGACAGCTGGAACGCTGCGGAGACCAAGGAGGATGGGCAGCCGGGAGAGCGCTGACGCTGTGGGACGATGATGATGGCCACCGCTGGGTCCGGGAGAGAGCAGGGCCACGCGAGGGTGTAGCATGGATGTAGCATGGCTGTCACATGGCTGCTTTTTTCTTGTTTTTACTGAACCACACGAAGTCTATATTATTTCAATGAACAAATTTGTTTTTCCGTTAGTTGTATTGCAGTTTTAATTTACCATAATTAATCTGTACTAACAGTATTTTGTTGTTGTCCTTTCCATCTTTTAAGACTACATTCTGCCAGGCCGACACATTTAACTTGTTTGGCTGAAATGATAATAAAGCGAAGAGTCCTGTCCTGCCCAAGGCCAAGACTGTAACACACCACCTGGGCTGGGCCAAGAGGCTGTCCAGGAACACTCACGTGACAGACTGACCCTCGCCAGTTGTTATTTTTTTGTAGAGGGGGTAGGGAGTGTTTCCAGAATGTTATAGAGAGCTGAACAGTACCTTTCTCATCATGGTGAGCCTTTGAGGGTTTGTTGACATGGAAGTTCCCAGTGCAGATAGGCCAGCACTGTGGCAGCACGTTAGAACATACACATCATCTCCGTCTGTTACGTCTTGTTAAGGGTGCTGGTGGGAAAACGGCCTGACTGTTAAGTAAGTCAGCAGGTCTGTAGGGATGTATTGGCTCACTTTTAATCAATTACCATACTGGTGATATATTTTGTTCTGTTCGGTGAGGCAATTCATCTTTTTTTTTTCTTTTTATAAATCAAAATGAGGTTACTTTTCTCTGTACTCTGCTTTGGTTTATCTGTAACTTTGAAAGGGAGAAAGAAACTGGTCATTTTAATTTTATGGACATGTAATACATATATTTCAGCCAGATATCATATTCAGTTTTTCATGAACTGTTCAGTATTTAGTCTTTCATTTTCAATTTTTCACTACTTTAGAATGCCAGAATCCGTCCTGTTTGATTTTTAAACATTTAATAACAAGGTTTGATAAGACTCCTGTGAATGTTAGTCCTCCTTTAAATACTGTGATCTTACACACAGCTAAAAGCCATGTTAGATTGCCCCTGTCAGTTAAAAACAAGGAAAGAATTATTGGATGTCAGGGCCCTGAAATCCCTAACAGCTGACTGCTACTCTGTCAATTTAGAAAGCTGATTTGTCAGTCAGATGATATGTGGGAGGTTATGACTGGCTTTAGAAGGCTCTCATTGCTTGTCTAGAGACTTACCTGCATGTCTTCTCTAAAGAGATTGCAAAAAATGCAACCCAGCCAAGTTTTTGACCTTTGTATGCTGGGAATAATTTGAGGCAAAATACTTTGCCCTTTTCTCCCTTCGTTTTTGTTCTGGGAAAAAAAAATAAGTCAGACACCGACCTGTTCATTTTCAGCTGCCATATTTGGTTTAAGCTTACTGTGAATGGTGCAGCAGAGCGTTGGTATGGTGATGAACTTCAGACTTTGAGTTGTTTGTGAAAAGCTTCTTTTGTGCCAAGTCTTACTGCAAAGCAGAACTGTTGGACCTTTGAACAGTACTTTGCTCACTGCTTTTGACAGTTTAATGATGTTTCAGGCATATACACCAAGCATAATCCATTAAATGCTGCAGGTCAGCTTGCAGGATACCGCAAGGTCAATTTAATTTACCGAATATGAGGCTTCCCGTTCATACTTCCCCTTCAGTCAACCAAGGTATTGTAGGCTATCTATAGAAAGTCTGCAACAACAGCTTTCATGGGAGAGCAGGGGATACTGTTTGAAGGGCACTGAGCCCAGAAAGAGAAAGTTTGTAAAGCCCAATTAAAATTAGACCATAATCTTCCCCCTGTGTGAATTTGTTCCTTTTGAGTTTAATGACTGACTTCGAAGTATGGGTAGGGAATGGGTTTCCCCAAAAGTCAACATACTTCTGATTTGAGCTGACATTTGTGATGATAGGCTGTTACTCGACAGCAGCTTTCCAGTGAACCCAGCAATTGAGACTGTGTGGCTAGAACACTCATGTTACGCAGAGGAGGCTTTTGAAGTTTGTGACCACAGCGGCATTCTGATTTTTAAATAGGTCACTCAGATATTAATGTTAAACATGGCTGACGTGTGCTCAGAGATGTTTACACAGCCAGTAAAATAAATACATAGTGAAACCACAAGCAGAATTTTAACCAGATCACTTTGGCAGGTATGCTGAGTGGATGTCTGAAAAAAGCAGATTCACTTTTAGAATATTAGTGGCAGTGTTACCGTAGTAAGGATCTCTGTAAGTGGGCCAGTTATTTAAATACAAATAATCATTGAGTCAAAGATGAAGGCTTTTGCAGGATTCACTCGAATTGCCAAAGGTGGCATTCCAGGAGTTACTCTGCAACTTCATGCTCCTTCCTCTCCAGACATCAGAGAGGCTGAAGTGGTCTGAGAAAAGGGGATCGATCCTCAATAAAGCCTTCAACACCTTTGTTTTCTGAGACTATTAAGGAGCTACCAATATGTACCAGAATACCATTGACAGTGTACTAGGGTATAGTAAGACTGAACAGAGGGTTATGAGTTTAGGCAAAATCATAAAAATCAAACGGCCACCCATTGACCACATATACACTGCATGCTCCCTCAACATAGTGTATTTTAGTATCCAAACCACTCTGGGCGTGAGTTGTTTTCACCCTTGGGGTCTGGTAGGAGCTTTCACAGCATGTGATTGCTGACTACCAGATTTAAGAACAGTTTCTTCCTCCAAATTGTCCATATCATCAATAGTTAAATTTGGACTCCTGCAATTTTACCTGCACCTGCATTTTTTTTGAATTGCAGTGTCTAATGTTGTTTCCTTTTACTGCACTCTGGGATGTCTGCTGCCTTTTGCTAATTAATTATTAATTTGTGTGCTGCTAGTTGTTATGCTGGATGTTGCTGAATGAGTAAGTATTCCAATGTACTTGTTGCACATAACCAATCAGACATTTTGAAACTTGACTCAAATGATGTCCTAATACAATCAAATTCTTATGTGCAGTTCCTGTTGCTATTCACCAAGCTGATGGGGTTCTAATAATTTCCTTGGGTCTCTAGGGTCTTGCCGCCTTTGCTGATGGGTAGATGTGTGTTTTAAGAATGGTCTTGCAACTAAAAATGCAATCATGGCAACAGCAAATGAATCAGCTTCAGGTGGATAGTTTGGTGATGTATTGGTGGTAATAAGGTGTTGCCCTGTCGGATGAAAACACTGTGATGATGTAGTACTGTGAAAAGAATTAAGGACAAACTTGAAGAAGTTAAAAACAAACTCATTCACCACAGTGCAATTGCATGCTTCACTACAAATCACGACTGTTAGTGATGGACTTATTAAATGAACAGGGAGGAAATCAAGATAGATAATTTATCAAAGATGGCACGTCAGGTGAAAGATCCTCCTTAACAGTAAATGATCTGTACCATCTTTGGTGTTGAGTATGCCATTCGTGACGTCATTGTTACAGACTGCAAGAGCAATGGCTGAATGTTAATGCCCATCCGCAGAATTTCAGACCATAGGTCATTTACAGCCTACGGCTTTTGTGCGTGACCAGCTCCATTCCGTTGAACCAGCTTGTCTGTGTCGCCTTTATCTGATAATCCCCTGGGTTAAACATGAATTGTGGGACTGGGTCACACTCAGGAGTGACGCGGTGTTTACCGCAACAAAAAAAGTCTATCTTTTGTCTCGTTAATCAATGCTCTGCATTTGCTAACGTTTAGGTGTTAACATTTTTTAAATTAATTAAACTGTTATAATGTTTAAAGGGCGACAAGACCGAGCTCTGAGGGATTCAATGATTTAAATTCTATCATAAAAATGATTTCCTCCACTAGATGGTACCATAGAACCGCATAGATGCCAGAGGTGTGACTGATGGAAAACCGTAGTCTGCATTCATGTCAACAGGTGACATTCAACCGCAGAACCAAACTACCAAAACTGTATAATGATAGGTTTTTCATAAAATGACTTTGGCCCAGTCAACAGGACCCAAGAATTGTGTGATTACTGATCATTTTAAGCGTCCTCTCATAAATAGCTTAGAATCTGATAGTGTTTGTCCAGGGTTTTCTAGTATTGGAATTGTAGATTAGGCCTATACATAGACTACCAAACACTGGACAAGTCATCGCATCTTGATGAATATATTCTCATACTAAATCTGCTCCGCTCTGTGCATTCCGGAACAAGGTCGAGTACACAGCAACCCCATATGGATATGCTGGTTATCGAACATGCATGAATAATCAGCCACAAATTGGACTAGTCTAGCCAGGGGAAACACGTTGGAAAAAAGTCTCACGGATCTCCAAAAACTGAGTTTGAGAAAGCTGGCTTACAGTCATTGGCATAACCTGTCCCTGGAACAAGGTCAGTTATTTGACCAGCAAAGCTCTAAAAATGCTCCAGTTTTTACCCTGCTGATGGAGGCAAATCACTGGCATATCGGAATACAGTTATCTCCGCGTTGGTGCGGCAAACAGCGATACAGCTTTATGCTTGGATCCGTCATCTTCCGACGGCCGACGGTTTCATACGCATCTCACTGTCACCTCCATCGATTTAAAATGCATTAAACTGATTTCATTGCCTCTTTTATCGTGTTAATACACCGCTAAGATAGGACTTCCCGCCGTGCGCCAGAAAAATTGAAGTCGTGTCAGATTAGCTAAACTGATGTGTCCTAACATGTCAACAGTTGTACAGAATCTGGCTTTTCACACTAACGAAATGTCTTTATATGGACCAATGCATAATAAAAGTCCCGTACTGGATAAGCGATTGAAAGTTTAAGGGCTTCTAACTGTTTTTCCAGATGATTTTTTTTCTATATGCTGCATTGCCGAGTGCTGAAAGGTAAGAAAGCGCTGGGATTTTTGTGTGGCTTGGATGGGGATCTAACCCACAACCCTTCCTGTCTCCGAACCTACCATGAAAGCATCGGGCTTCTGCCATTATATATGAAACACAGCACGTGAGATGCCTTTAGCTTTGCCGATTGTTCTATTAAATTACAGCTGCACAAACAGCAGCAACCCAGGGCTGAACAACCAGGCGCCTGGAGTCCCGGCTTCCTTATTTCTCCTCGACACCGGAGGCTCAGTTCTCAGCTCATCCCGACCGCCCGATCCCCAGAGTCCGTTATTGGATTAATTATTACGCCAATCGACCCAAATCCGCCCTGTCTTTCGGTTCCTGGGGTAGTTAGTGGTTTAGCGAGAGCTGCAACGTGTGTAAAACAGCTTTGATAGTCTCCTACTTTTGTCAGTGGACGACCCCTTCTTGCAAGGTGTCTTGACTTTTTATGATTTGCATATTCATACATATTTCCTCCGCCTTAATGAATACACGGAAGTATTGAAGCATGGCGTAGGAGCCCCCAGGGTAGAAGCGAATTCTCCACCTTTGTATTTACGGTTTAGGTAAAATGTTATGATCCTTCTCCTATTATTTGATGTACATGCCACAGTTATTTTAAATTTTTTAAATCATCGTCGTAATCTGTAATTTCGGGAGTTATATGAAACTGGAATTTACTTACTTTGAACCATGTTTTGAAATGCAAAGATGACCATGCTTATTCAATCATTTATTACCGAAATGAAATATATGTGCTGTGTGCGCGCGTGTGTACATCTGTAACACGGACAACGCAGGAAATAAAATGTGAGATAATGAAATCTCAGTGGCTTTCCCCTTCAAGGAACTGGGTCAGCGGGCATTGGTTTTGCCTTTTAGACTTTGGGATGGCTAATTAAGGAGCTTGTTCAAGGCACCCACGCAGGGGTGCTGAATTTATATATATATAAATAAAAATCTCATTTGTTTGTCTGGAGATATATAAGAACCCTCAAAATAAGAAAATCAGAAAGATGAATAATATCACAATGAAATAGCAAGACTCAAAAATCTATTATCATTTTAATGTAATCAGAAAATATCTTTTAATGACATTTGTATGACTGTTGTACGACATTTTCCAATACATTAATTTAATCTAAGAACCAGCACTAACATTAAAGGCGCATTCTGTGAGAAAGCAAATCAAGTATTTGTCTAACTGTAAAGGCAGAATGAAATACTATAGAATATATAAAATCATATCAACATTTGCAATAATGTAGAATTCAAAACCAATTGTTATTTTCCTGGCTGTTGTCTTCCGAGCCACATGTTTCTTGTCAGCGCAGTCAACTGGAATATATTTTTTCCTTTTCTGATATTACCTGCATTCCCCCCATAATTGCCTGGGAAGGTAACCCCGAGTTCAGCGACACATGCTGTCTGTCACAGCCGGAGGGGAACGCGCTGCCAGTACTGCGCAGGGGGTGGGCGGGGCCACGCGTCGGGAAAGCGCTCCGGGCGCGAGCAGCCTGCTCCTAGTCAGCTGATTATCGATGGTCGTCGCGCGGGCGACGGTAGATCTCGGAGCGCGAGGCAAGCCTCTAGTGCTCGCGGCGCTGTAACGTCACCGTTACCTGTGTGCTCTGCCCCGTGAGCAAAAAGAACAAAGCTGTTTTCTAGATATATATCTATGAGTGTAAATTATATAACTGTTTTTGCGCCCTATATTTCAGTTTTGCTTCTTATAGGTAAGGAATGCGGACGTTATCGGGGGCAGCACTTGTTTATGGCTGTAAAAGAAGACCTTCCCGTTAAATAAATGTTTGTATCTAGATGTTATCTGTTCTGCTTTAAATTAGAAATTTTCTAAAAAAAAAATACAGGCAAGGTAAACGGCTATGTTGATACATGGAAGGTGATCAAATCTCAGCAAGAGAGATATTTTTAATCCTGTTCAGTTTAGATAGTGCTAGAGGGTGTGCACAGGCCAACCGGAAGTGGACTGGCATACAAATTAGGCCCGGGAAGATATTTAACATTCAACTTAATGCAAGCTTAATGCATAGTACATCATGTTCACGGAAAGTTTCCATCTATACTTACGCTGGATCCACTCTGAAGTGGTGCAGATTACAGGGAGCACATCCTCATTGTATTTTATCGCAAGTTAACCTTTTTGCGTACCCTGCTAGTCATGATAAATTGTGCTAGTGGTAACAGTAATCTGCCCTTCACAATGTCGCTTCCATGATGGAAGAGGGATCATATCCTTCATGAAACACCACTAATTATGCTCTGTGAGTTGTCAGCTACATTTCTTTTGCAAAGCAAGATGGAATTCGGAATTTCTTGTGGATGGAGGAAAAAAAGAATATAAAATGTAACTATGAACAGTGTAGGAATGTAGTGAGCAGATTGGCTGCGTGTTGATGGATCTAATGTATATTTATTAACTGTAAAAGGGCACACAGACTTTAAATAAGCAAATCTGCTGAGCTTCTGAATAACACGTGCGTATTGGCGGCCAAAGTAAATTTCAAACTAAAAAATAGATTTGGCCTATACAGTATGATCACATGGATTTTACATGGCTGTCTTTTCTTGGTTGTTCTGGGTGTCTTAATACTTAAATGATTTCTATTTTTACCCAAATTCAAATTTCAATGAACAGATGACCATGCATAAGGTTTTATTAAGTTTTAAGGAAGATTCCAGAAGTTGAACCCATAATCGGTAACACTTTACTTAATGCTGTGTTTTTAGTAATTTATAAACACATTCATAATGCATTATAATACATCATAAAAAATTATAAACAAAGCTATAGCTATTTATAAAAAGGCATAACACATTATGGCCATGTGTATTTTGCATTATGACTGTCTTAAGCTAAAAGCTAAAACCGTCAAATTTCTGCGCACCACCATCCAACAAGACCTTAAATGGGACACAAATATCACCTCCATCATCACAAAGGCCCAACAGCGCTTATACTTCTTGCGTCAGCTAAAGCAGTTTAAGCTGTCGCAGAAGCTCATGGCTAAGTTCTACACGGCTGCAGTAGAATCAATTATTACATCCTCCATCTGTGT
>JAAGVU020000129.1:26834257-26846147 GCA_011763525.2 Mormyrus iriodes | reverse complement strand
TTAGTTCCAGTGAAAGGAACTCTTAATGCCTTAGTATACGAAGCCATTTTGGACAATTTCATGCTCCCAACTTTGTGCGTACAGTTTGGGGATAGTCCCTTCCTGTTCCAACATGACTGCGCACCAGTGCACAAAGCAACGTCTATAAAGACATGGATGAGCGAGTTTGGTGTGGAGGAACTTGACTGGCCTGCCCAAAGCCCTGACCTTCGACCCAATAGAACACCTTTGGGATGAATTAGAGCGGAGACTGCAAGCCAGGCCTTCTTTTCCAACATCAATACCTGACCTCACAAATACTATCCTGGAAGAATGGTCAAAAATTCCCATAAACGCACTCCTAAACCTTGTGAAAAGCCTTCCCAGATGAGTTAAAGGTGTTTTAGCTGCAAAGGGTGGGCCAACTCCATATTAAAGCCTATGTATTAAGAATGGGATGTCATTAAAGTTCATGTGTGTGTTAAGGCAGGCGTCCCAATACTTTTGGCAATATAGTGTATGTATTTATGTATATACATATGTAAGGGAGTGGGAGATTGACAGATGGATTGCTGCAGCATCGGCAGTAATGCGAACGCTGCACCGTTCTGTTTTGGTGAACAGGGAGCTGAGCCAGAAGGTGAAGCTCTCAATCTACTGGTCGATCTACGTTCCTACCCTCACCTATGGTCCTCAGCTCTGGGTAGTGACCGAAAGAATGAGATCGCGGATACAAGCGGCCAAAATGAGCTCCTCCTCAGGGTGTCTGGGATCAGCCTTTGAGATAATGCGAGGAGCTCAGACATTCGGGAGGGGCTCAAAGTAGAGCCGCTGCTCCTCTGCATCGAAAGGAGCCAGTTGAGGTGGTTCAGGTATGTATCTAGGATGCCTCCTGGACAGCTCCCTCGGTAGGTGCTTCGGGCATGTCTAAATGGGAGGAGGCCTCAGGGCAGACCCAGGACACGCTTGAGAGATTGTCTCTCGGCTGGCCTGGGAATGCCTTAGTATTCCCCCGGTGGAGCTGGAGGAGGTGGCCAATGAGAGGGAGGTCTGGGCATCCTGGGCATTAGACTGCTGCCCCTGCGACCCCGACCCCGGATAAGCGGCAGAAAATGGATGGATGGATGGATATTCATATATCAAAGTTTCTTCTACACATATTTAGAATCAAAAACAATTTAATGAATGTCCTTTGATAATCAGCCAGAATGACTCAAGTGACTCAGGTAAACACAACAAGTATTGAGGGTCCATAAATACAGACCATGTATTAATCACAGTAGAAATGATTTGCCAGTAAGTATCTCAGGCACAATAGACCTGCTGTACAATAAGCATCTTAAGGTGACATTGAGATTTCACTCCTCTTTATTTTGTCAGCAATTTTATTGTGCCTCTTCTCCTTAACGTACGTCTACATGCATGAACGGAGCTCTGCCTTTCAGAGATACATGCAGGAACATGCATCTGTCCTTCAGCGATATCTCCGGTTTCATCTGAGAACGTTCCGGCTATGGTACACTCTGCTGTTTGCAACAGGACTACAAAGCTCTAAAATATGCATTTTTGTTTGGTGTAAAATGAGTCTTCTGGTTTGTGTCTACAGGACCACCCGCACCCCTCATTTGGAACAGCAATGTGGCCCCTCAAAAAGTGAGGCTACCAGAGGTTTCTAGGCCAGTGTAGGCACATGGAACTGCCTCAATGACCAAAATGAGAATAATTGAGCTTGAAAAATAATATACATATGAAATGAAGTTTTCACACAGATTGAATTAAATCTAAATGAAGCACAATGTAATTGATACTACAGAAGAGGTTCAACACAGCTGATGTTTAATAAAACATTCATTTTATTTTGTTTTTACTTTAACTTTTAATGTAAATGTCATTACCTTAATTGCCAAATGATTTATTGTCATGTTAGTTGACAGCAGATTATGTCAACATTAACGGATATAGGGTTAATTTGTTCGTTATTTGAGTTGTAATACCTGCTTTAAAAATTCATAATTTAAATGCATACTATTTATAACTTTGAGCAAATGCCTTTAATTAAAAATGCTTTCCATGATCATATATGCAGGCTTTATTTTCAGGGTGTTCAATGGAGACACATCTGTATTCTAGTCATTTTCTGATCACTATCATTTCCATGGGCAGAGAGCAAATCGATCATTTCTTGGAGATCCCAGGAAAGATGCCTATCTGAAAATTTGAGTGCGGAGTCGTTTGAAGACTAGCCTTCTGAAGAGATAAGCAGAGCAGATAGACCACACGATGCAGGGAACCATTGTGTGGTAAAGCTATCTTAAGTAGCTAACAAGCATAAATGAATTAAGACATGTCACAAAAGGAATGCCATAATTCATGCTCCTGACTTTGTGTGGTTACATATTAACAAAAGAATTCTTTTGTTAGCAAAAATAACAGTATAACATAATAAAAAGCACATATGCAATTTTAAATATATATCTATACCTTTTTTTCAGTCCCATCCTCATATTTGGAGGATATAGCAATAAAATGCATAGATGTACATTAAGAGCAGGTTAATGCATGACAAAGTGTGCATTACACACAGCCATGGAGGCAAAGGACCACCTGACAGCAGAAGTCACTACACATGTAGCTAAAACATTTGTACCTAAACGCATCGTATTTACGCTTAGGAGCCAAAAACGCATTTATTAGTATAAATAAGTGCTTTCTCCTACTAATTAAACATTTTGCTTAGTTTCCAATTACTTTAAATTGTGTTCTATGTCTGGAATTTTAAGTAACGTTAGTTAGAATTAAAGATTGTAATCGCGCATTGATTTACTACTGCGATTCGCCTGGCTGACACTACATGTATAGAAAATTAATTAACACCCTCATGACCAATCAGATTTGAGAATTCAACAGCGCCCTGGTATAAAACAAATGAGCTGTTCTGAAGCATTTGTTATATGACACTGGTTACATAACCTGCACAGATTTTGCATCTGTGAATCCCAGCCCCCCATGTTGGAGCAGCCCAGGTGGAACCTAACACTACATAACCTTGACGTTTCTCATTTTGAGCCAGTCCAGCTCTGATGCTTCGCGGATTCCTTGGGATCTAGAAAATTCTGCGGGTGAGGTGACCAGTTTCAAATGCTCCTCCTCTGCGGCACAGCAGAATAAACATCTGCTACACTGCGACCATCCGATTCCATCTACTCAGATGTCACCTCATGCCCCCACCCCCCGCCCCCATCATGACCACACAGGTTTCTGAGCTACACAAACATTACAGCACCCGTCAGCAAGCTCCCTGGCAGCCCTCGCTCTGCTTTTCTGGGACGATTCCGAGAGTCGGCTGTCTGTCAGAAAGGCGACCGGCGTTAAGAGACCCCGGGGCTCAGGGGCCACAAGAAGAAGGCAGGTGTGTGTGTGTCGCCACAGAGAGCCACGACTCGCAAGGCAATAGCGAGAACTTTCCAATCTTGCATGAGGTTAAGATAATCCCACCCTCCGCCTGTGATCCTAGAGGGATTCTTTATCACCTTGTTTCCATTTAAAAGTGAATAATTGGATTTTTGTTGATGGCACACACTTTTAACATTATAAATTAAAATTCACAGGGCAGGTAAATGCCACATGGGAGCATGAACAGAATAAGTGATGATGTTTAGTTTGACCCTGTCCTGTACTACATTTACATTTCGTGTTTGTGAATTTCCGTTTAATTAGAAGTTCATGCCTGAAAAAGCCGCTTTAGGACGAGTTCTTTGTTTGAAACGTGGGCGTTTGGAAGCTTTGCGCGCATTATGCATGACAGTTTCTCTTCTTCGCATCTCACATGGGTTTCCTCTGGATACTCTGGTTTCTTCCCACAGTCCAAAGACAAGACGTTGGTCTGGCTGTGTGTCCCAATTGCCCGTTGTGTATCCTGTGGTGGATATGCACCTGTCCCTGGTGACCCCCCTCCTAATACCCTTTGCTGCCTGGGACAGTACTTCTCCAAGGTAGGTAGCTGGAAGATACATGGTTTTTACCTGGTTTCTTCTACATATTGCTCTATTTCCTTTGACTTTTCTTGCCAAGATCTCAATGGTTGTCACTGATGGTGTTCCCATCGCACAATTGGCAAGGCAGTGGCCATGTGACCTGTGGGGTGCATCTTTTAATCATGGAGCGGTCTGGGTTTGTTTAATACCCCCCACCCCCCCTCCATGGTGGACATCACGACGTCATGCTTTGTGATTTCTTATTTACTTTTCTGAAAAAGACAGTGATTTACTGCAGCAGATGTGTGCTTTCCCCACACAAAGGAGTAGCTACACCTTCAGCATCACTTACTCGGGTGAATGCACAAGGTCAGATTGCACTGTTAAAGCGGCGTGTGGACCTGTTCCTGGCCCATACCAGACACCACATGCTCTGCCCAAGCTGTCCGCATGACTGGATGCACAACCCATTCCTCACTGTCTACGAGCTTAACTAGTATCCTGTTAAAGGTTTAAATCTTCACTATGAGCTGCATTAAGGTGCTGATTTTGGAATTCGTCCCCAAGCTCATTAAAAACATTAAAGTAACATTGTAGGAACATTTCCACCAGTTCTCCAGCACATCCCCCCAACTGATTGGGGTTTATTAAGCATCTGCTCCATGCCTGGAGAAGCTCTTCCTGCTCTGGTGTTCATCTGTCTTTGAGACTGTTTAATGCTGCAAAACTGAATGATTCAGCACCTCATCTATTATGTGGCTGGCTGGGCAGCTGGGTGTTAGTGGCTAATCCCGTTTACCCCCCCACCACCACCCACCCATTCCTCCACTTCCAGCCAGGCCCCAAAAACACTCCGAATCATCTAATTCACAACCACTCGGTCCAGACAAGGTAAAGAATGAGGGCCATTAAGCTCACCGATTAGCCGAGCTGCTTGCCGGAGATGGTCCCTTTTGTGCGCTGGGAGGGGGAGGGCCGTCTCGCGGATGCACGCTCTCGCTGACTGCGCGCGGGGCTGTGATCCCTGTTGACCGTGCCGCTGCTTTTCCTCCTGGGTTCGGTGAGGGCCCACATACTGTGACCCACATGCCGAGCGGAGCCCGCAGCCTGAGGGGTACCGGGGGGAATGCTCCTGTCTGCACGGCCGCCGTTTAATCCCCCCGGTCATTGTCTGCAGCCTCCCCTCAGCCGGCCGTTACTAATCAAGGCCACTCAGACTTGGATAGATTTTATTGCCGGCAGGATTTTATTAGTGGAGCTGCCCCTTTAAATGTAGGGCAGGTGTTGCAATGTCAGCCTGGGGGGATTGGGGGGTGGTGTGCCCGGATGAGGAGCATGCCCTCGCAGTGCAGCTCCGGCCCTTCCTGTGAAATAACAACAGGTGCAGGCCATGCAGGCAGAGCATGGAAGATGGAGAAGGAGACACCCCCCCCCAACACGCAGAGCAACCTGCATGCCCGCCCCTCCGCAGCCCCGCAGACAGAATGAGGACAGCGGTTCATCACCCTGCCTCTCAATGCCCCCCCCCACCCCATTTCATATATAAAAAGCAGGGTGTCGCCTGAACATTTGATTTTCCCACCAATACAGTACATCTCCATCTTCTGCCTTCAGCATCCATGTTATAAAATCAGAGCATTCAAATGCATATATTAATATGTCTATATGTGCGGGTGTTTGTGTTTGTATATGTATATATATAACGCAATGGCTACTGAAAGGCAAAACAACATGAAAGTACTGACTGAAAAGAAAATCACCCTATTTTGCTTTGACTGCTTCACACAATTTGTGAAATTTAACAGCCATAAACAGTTCGCTGGATCCTGAACCTGTCCCTGAATCAGTTTTTGAAACATTGTTCCCAGAATGCACTGCATTAGTTTTTGTGAGGAAAACCAAAAAAAAAGAAAAGCCCGGTGGACAGACTGCTGCAGCTCAGGGTGCCAGCTGCCGTCCCCAGGGCGGAAAGGTGAGCGGTGGACGTGGGGCTTTTTAAACAGTGCCTGACGTGAAAGGACTGCATGCAGTAGGTTTGGAGGATTTAAATGTGAAAATTGCCCTTCACACACAGCCTGATTATGCTCTGCTCTGCTTTTTGCATTTTGTGAAGGCACGTTTCACAGATGAACACGTGACAGATCTGTCATCCGCTGCTACGTTCCTTTGTCTGTCTGCAGCCTAGACCAACATCTGACGGAGGCTAGTTTACTTTCATGAGGGAAAGTTTACCCAGCGCTGGTTGCCTTTCTGTTTCTTTGCTTTGGTTGCAGTAGGCGATCTCCTCGGTCCCCTGGAGATTATCATGGCAGCCGTCCCGCTGCCCCTCTGCAGCCTCCCCGATGTAGTCACATGAATCTGCCACATTCGATGACACATACCAGAGAGTCACCACACAAAAAAAATGTTCTTTAATCTGTTTAACTGAAATAGCTGTTCTGTGAGTTACTGTATGCGCAGAACAAAACTCAAATGTATGCTTAATGCAAGGTTATTCATATCCATATAACATTTACATTATGGTATATGAGCAGACCCGGCTCTACAGGAGTGCGTAAGTGTGCACAGCACCCTCAAATTAATAATGTGCCCCCCAGGTGGAAGCCAATCAGTCCATGACTGCCATGTGGGTGTGGGGACCGTGCCCCCCATCACTAAAGTCAGACGCACCCTGAGTGATTATGTTCTGTACCCAGAGCAGTTTATGTGCTAACATGCTTCCTTTTGCCGGATTTGTCCGCAGTTAGGAAATACGCAGGTCCTCACAGCCCAAGCAGATGTAAGCTCTGTACCCTAAGATATTAGTACTATGCAGGGCCGCGTGCTCAACCTGCCCTCAAAGAGTTCCACCCGAATAAAATGATAAAGTGTAGAAGGAATGGAAGTGATAGAGGGGTACACTGTGCCATTGTTGGGGGGTGGGAGTTATCTACTGCCCCCATTTCAGCCATGCTGCAGCAATGAGAGAACGGCGCCTTTGTGAGCGACGATAAGGACCTTTAATTTGCCTTCCCCGCTCGGCCGTTCTGATAATACCTGGCCTCTGCATTCAGCAATGCTGGGCCTTTGTGCGTGAAGAGATCTCACCCTGGCCAGCAGAGGCTTTGCTGGCCATTACCTAAAGTGGGGGCCACTGGCTCGAGGTATTAGACGTAAAGCGGAATCTCATTATGCCCCCCCCCGCAGGAGATGATCCCGCAGCGGCCGCTGTTATCCGAAGGCCTCCAGGATGTAATTCTGAGCTTTAACTGCCCTGGATATACTTGCTCCCCTTTGTTGCGGAGAAGGGCTCTTTCACTCCAGGAGAAAATCAGAAACCGAGGTCTTATTAGAGTGGGAGGGAAAGGAGTGTCGTAATGCTGGAGCCAACCTGCAGGGGGCATGACAGAGCAGGGTGGCAACAAAATGAGTGTCAGCATTTACCTACATCTACTTGTCTATTGTTATCATTTTAAAATAATGTTGTTAGTTAGCAGGGCAGTGCGAGGGTAGTAGTATTGTGGTTAGGTGAACTGGGGACTCAAATTTCCCACAATCCCATCCCAGTTGTCTTGTACCCTGGGCTGCTGGGCCCACTGTGACTGGATGATTGGTTATGGAAGATGGATGGATAACTAAGTGATCCACATTTACCTGGGGCATAGCCAGACCTTGTACAATTGTAATTGTCCCAGTGAATTTACTGGGGTGGCACTGGCGTAATATTTTGTTAACCTTGTCTGCCTCAATATGTTTTGGTGACCGGGGTGGGCACCCTTGTACTTTTTGACGATTGCGTGCATTATCCATTAATCATTCCGCAATCGAATAGGAGGCACGCCACTGATTGACAGGTTGGCTAGCTGTGGTTTCCGGAATTAAATGCTCCATATTTCATTTTTATGACCATATATATTCTGGGGGTGGAGCATGGACACCCCTAGCCACCCCTTTGATCCACCCCTGATGTTTACCGCCTATTTTCGATGCACACGCACCATATAACATTGGAGAACGACCACGGCCTCCTCTGGCACCTTTATACCAGATGCCACAGAGACTGGTTTTGTTGGTCTGTTGTATCCCTGTAAAGGCTATTATAAGACAAGATAACTCTGGTGTGGCCTAAGAAATTAATGTGTAATTCCTCTTAAAATGTACGTATTTATACCAAATTATATTAAGTTTTCACTCAGTTAATATCAATTGTCTAACTGTACATTTATTTAGCTGATACTTTTGTTCAAAGCAAGTAAGGATCAGATGGCCTCACCCAAAGGCCCATCAGTGATGTCACACCGCCAACTCCAGGATTCAAACCAACGACCTTCTGATCACACCTGAGTCACTCACCAATAGTAGCATCCACTCAGTACCCCCCACGGCCATTCTCCCAGACAGTATTAACTTGCTTTAGTTTGCTAAAGAAAAGGGATGAATTAAACAGGAAGTCACCACCTCTTCTGGTTCTGGAGTGCCCAGCACAAGGTAAGATTAACTAGCTTATTCACAGCAGCAGAGTAAGAAATAAAAAAACATTCTTTGCATTCCACTATAATTGTCATTATACTTAACAACAAAAGTTATCATATAATGCATTTCATTAAGTCCACCTTGGACTGGTTATGAAATATGCTGGTTACAAAATCGTAAATTTAATAAAGATTGTCATTAAAGACATTTGAAAAGGAGCTTTATTGAAAATTAATAACTTGTGCAGGCTTCTGGTGGAAAATAGATTGATGAAGGCTGGGGAGAAGACTGACAATGCAAATTTATTCCCCACCCTCTGCTGAAAAGGTAGTAATGAACCATGAGTGTTTTGTTTTTTGGGAATGGAAACATGGGGCGAAAGGTGGTAAGGGGACAGGGAGGGTGGGGGGCAGGAGGGAGGAGAGGAAGAGAAAGAGGAAAAGGGAATTTAGTCAGCCTGCGGGGTGGGGGATGGGCCACCCAATGCTGGTCTGTTTGCATGGTTGGGCAGTTGGGATTATCAGATGGCGGTCTGGTTTCTTTAATTAATTCTGAATATCTTTCTGTCTTTGACGGGGAGAGGAGAGTGCTCCGTGTGTTTGTGTGTGTGTGTGTGTGTGGGTACACATAACAAAGCGTAAGAGAGATTCTGCCTACAGTCAACTCCAAATAGCACAAACTCCATGTTAAAATTGACGATTTAATAAGAATGGCATTTGCGGCAAGTCGTAACACTGGTCCTCACGCGGATCCCACAGGCACAGCCCCACTCCGTCTCCTCCTACGAACTCCCGAGAGAGAGCTGGCTAATTATTCTGCTGGGGAAACCACACACTATGAGAGCAAACCAGTCTGTTTCTGTTCTGTTCAGAGAGGCGGAAAGGTTCCTCATGTTTAGCACGTACAGGTATACCCCTGCATTTCCATACGTCATTCTCACAGCCAAAAGGTGGTCCTGATGAAGCATTAGATGATGACCTATGTAGCAGGATTCCGGCGCCCCATTGCCAAAGAGCCATGTCCCGTTGCGTGGAATCTTTTTGGACTGCAGAGGTGGGTAATTCAGGTCCAGAGAGTTAATGTCCATACTCTTTAAACTCAATTTATTGGTTGAAACAAAATTTTGGTCTGGACTTTTACTCTCTGGATCTGAACTACCCACCTCTTGGTCTGTACAGTTTTCATACAAGGAAACTATTATGATGGTCATTCACCCTATAATAAAATAAAAACCAGAAGCTTTATTGAAAGATTCTTATGACAAAATACCATCATACCTTTTACTCAGATATTTTAATGCACATTAAAATATATGATTGTTTCCAATGTGTGACCACAGCCCTTGGCCTGAACCTCATGCGGCTGAATCTGTTTTCATTAAGCGAATATGCAGTTAGGGTCCCAATGATTAAGTGTGTCTCCCTGGAAGCAATAACACAGAGATAAGACAACTGGGGGAAAAAAATAAACGCACGTATTCGTGATAATGAATAAGAGAATTTGATTGGTGCAAAAAACACCTTGTGAAATTGTTCAGGTCATTCCTTAGAGGGCTAAAAATTAGTTTTCAGTTGTAAAAGACACTGGTGGTAGCAGGGTCTACTCTCCATGACAGTCTTCAGACAGAGGGTGTCACAGCTAACCCTAGTCTCCCTTCCTTTACAGAAGGGTGGGAGAGATCCTGCTTGGCTGGCACCATTTCTGTGGCCATGTAAGTTTGTTACTTTAAAGAACATGCACACTACCCTGGTATGAAGGTGGGTTTGTTGTGGCTTGAGATAAAAAATCCCCATGGAAACTTGATTGTCCACAGCGGCACAGAAAGTTGGTGCATACTAGCTTTTGCGCTTGATATAAGGGGGGTCACTGTACTATCCGTCACATGCCATCCAGGGTCAGATTAGCATTTACGTCAGTGTCACCCCGCGTGAATCTGAATCCTGTTCCCTATCCTTTTCTCAGAGAGTTGTCAGTCTCGCACATCAGAACGTGAACCTGGCAGCGAGCCTGTGACAGAGAAACCGACTCAGGCTGGCCAGCATCCTCAGTGCACTTTCCCTACACAGATGGGCTCCCGGACGGTGATGGGCCGCAACCCCAATTCGCATCCGGGGCACTGTGAGCTCCCCTCTGTTGTCCAGTGCCCCTGGCGTGTGCAAGCGGTCGTGTGGTTCAACGAGAGCCGGAGAGGCTGGTAATTGCTCTCTGATGATGAAGCGGTGGGGTCCGGCAGCAATTACTGGGTGGGTGGAATTGTCCCACCCCCACTCCAACCTGTTTTTCAAAAAACTTCTTTCAGGGGGTTTAAGGAAATACGTCAACTCTGTGTATTGTACCACTTTTCACATCAAGCTGCCGGACTATTCTGTGTGTGTGCGTGAGAAGACGTGTGAGCACCATGTCCTACCTGCCTGCTCACTAACCCAACCTCCTTAATGGATGCTTGGGCTTAGCCAATAGAAACTTTTTGTCCCCAGGTTTGGAGAATGATGGCATGAACAAAAAAACAATATTGCCCCACCCCCCTCAAGCAGTAACATCACAATCATGTGGTAGAGGCTGCCCCCCGCAGTGCCTGATGGTCCAGGCCTGCCCCCTGCCACTGCTGTTTTGTCCTCCTGTTTCAGACTGACAAGTTGCAGCTAGCAAGCACTAATTAGATGTGACATTATTACATGGCTTGTCATGATTCATGGCGACACTTAAGACCCCAGACCTGTGGGTTTGCTCAGCAAACCTCCTCCCATGGAATTCAAGCACTCATGATGCGGTGTTTCTGCTGGCCTGGGGGAGGGGGGTGGGCAGGAATCATGGGCAGGGGGGCTACTCTGGGGTCCACAAACCATGGGGTGCACAGCACTGATGCAGTGGCACCGCTGTCAGCGCGTGCTGTGGTGATTGCCATCAGTTCCATGATGATTTGGGGGCGTGTGTTTCGGGAATCCCCCTTAAACTCTGGCCAGGGTCAGGGGCCTCAGGGTCATGCCAATAGGCTATGTATGGCGATGATCGCAGGGTATTTGCAATGTTTGACAGGATATGTGTAGACTGGAATTGAGGGAAGGGGGCTTCCACCTGGTTCTAGTCCTAGTTGTGTTGTGAAGCGGGGGAGGGCAGCGAGGTGTGGGGGATGAAGGCTGCAGCGACGGGGAGCAGCCCAGCGGCTGTCGAGGATGACTGTCAGAGCGGTGAACGGCCTGGCTCAAGGGGAGTGAGTGATGGGCAGGATGTGGCAGGCTGATGCCATGTTTACATAAGTCCGCATGTGGCGCTGCTAACGTCTGTACCTGCAGTCACCCCCCCACCCACATCTCCCTCACATCCCTCACATCACGTGTTCCTTTTTTGTCTTTGTCCCTCCCCCTAGGCTCCCAGGTCCCCCCTGTGCCCCTTGCTCCCCGGACCCCCCCTCCGCCCCCCCCCCCCCCCCCCCCCCCCCCCCCGCTGCCCCCCCCCCCCCCCTCCCCCCCTCCCCCCCCTCCCCC
>JAAGVU020000129.1:26819616-26832893 GCA_011763525.2 Mormyrus iriodes | reverse complement strand
TACTTTTACAACATAAGCAATTAAGAAATAACATGTATTGTCCAGGAACAAAATTTGTGTTACATAGTGTAATAGATGGGTGGGTGGATTAAATAGGCACAGAAGTAATGAAGGTGAAGGGCTCCAAAGTGAAAACCAAAGGCTCGCCCAGTGCAAATCTCACACGTTCACTATCCGATAGCCTGACTATTCCATTAAATTTGTTGTTAAAATCTCTTCTCCAACCCCTTTCATCGCATCCTCCCAGGTTCTAACACAAAGTACCCCTGATGTGCATTTTGTTTTCCATATTCTAAATAAATTGCATACTTAAAATAATGCCTGACTAAGCTGGTGTGAAAATAGCACTAAATAATCTGGTGAGGGAGTCCTTTGTGGGTGTGGGGGACATTGGGGTATTCCGACATGTGACTGATGGTTATCACTGCTCTGGAATTCACTGAAGAATAAGAAGCTGTAAAGGACTGGCTTTCGGATGATGTCCGGGGTGTGGTGTCAGTCTGCAGGTTGAGTTCTGGGTGTGGATGGGTACGGTACAGGGTGATGTTTCAGGCATGGTATAGTTTGGTGTGCAGGGTTCAGTATTAAGTGGGGCTCTGTACTTACCAGGTTTAGTGTTTGCACTCATTCTGCAGCCTCAGTGCAGTGCTGGCTCCCACACAAGACACTGTTCTGGTTGTGGAGAGTTTGGGACATGGTGCTGTTCTGGATGTGAAAATTATGAGTTTATAACATTGTGTACAGGGTACGATCCTGCATGCAGACAGCCCCTCCCCTCCACAAACACAAAATCAGACATACTTACACGCAAGGTTTAAAAATAGACGGAGCCCTGCAGATGTCAGCTCCGCCTCCTTATGTCCAAATCACACCTTGCAGGAGCGCAGCTCTGCCTTTTTCTACGTTAGGCATTGTTTTTCGTCATATCCCAAAATTTAATAAAAGATTCAATGTGAACGGTATAATGAAAGGTCAGTGTGCTGAAAATCATGCTTTTTTCATCAGCTTAAATGTTAATTTTCATTGCCAGCTTTGACCAGACATTCATTTCTGGAGTGGAAATTTCTAAATGACGCCTTGACTTCTGTCCCGTGTTTTTGTATTTTGACTCATTTAATTTACTGTACTACTGCCAAAACTTAACTTTTGCTAGACTCTGCTTGGGAGAAGACGTATGTAAGAAGCAGTCCGTGAATAACTTACTATTTTAACGTCTGAATGTGTGAATGAGCAAGAATATTACTTATAGTGATAATACATAAGCCATTTTCGAATGCATTTACATGTTATGTTTAAAAAAATTCGAGTACTATTTAACCACGTGACATGTACAATACCCATAGCAAATAAAAATGACTTTTTCTGTATTGTTTATTTTGTATTGTGGTAACACTGCATGCCGACAAATGAACATACTGCATCTTTAAGACTGTAATCATAAATACATAAATGCATATGATAACTAATAAACTAAATGTAAAGAGCGGTTTATCCACATCCCCCCCCCACGTAACTACACATATCCTGTGCCCCCCTCCTCTCTGATTCTAATTTAACCGCTGCTTACACACCTATTTATATTACTGACATGATGAATGCTGATTCCCTGCACATTATTTTCTTTTTAGATCACTCCTAATTCCGACAAACAAGGGATGTCCGGGAATGAGGATTAGTCTTTTTTTCTGCTGACGTGCTGCTGTTCTTCATACAGGGAGAGGTTATGTAGAGACGCTGTAAATCCCCACTGATATGCTGGGAAATGTTATAAGGACTGAATTAAGGATGTGCCGATCAACTCTCAGTGTTTCATTTTGAAAATCGATTCTAAAGTTAAAATATCAATTTTTTTAGCCTGGCGATTTAAATGTTTATGTCATTATAGGAAGCAGGACACGAACTCCTATCAGGTAGGGCCGCCCATAAGGGGGAGAAAAGGAAAGACTTTCCGGGGTCCCGACACTAGTGACTAGGGAAATGTGACAATCAACCTGACAGAATGCACCTCCCCGGTCGGCAAGACCCACCGGGGTTGGGTCGGCATCGAATATCAGGACCGGTATCGGCGATACCAATCTTAGTATTGGATCGAATCGGATCGAGAGGAAAATCAGTGGTATCGTCCATTCTATTAAAAACGTTGCTATACCCACTCTCACAACTCTCAGCAGCCCTTGTGTTCAATGTGACCAAATTTCGTCTGTCGTCTTTCTTGTCTTGAAGTCTCAAACATAATTTCAGCTCGTATTGCTGTTCCAAAACTTTCCGACACAAAAACCACTAATCACGTTTACAATAAAAAAAGCAATAATTAATAAGCTGTTTATCTGTCAGCACTGACCAATTTATGTGTCTAGAGCAGAGAACCATTATATGTGAAATATTAATAAAACCGCCGCCTGAAACGAAAACGCTAGAACGTCGCTCTGCGGTTTTGTTCGAAATCACCACGAGGGGGCGTCCCACACCTGCTTTTAATCTGTTCTGTACACAGGACGGGGGGGGAAATATAAGGCTGGAAAAAATGCCCCTGTCGAAGTGTTTATCCTGACGTCAGTGTGCAGGGATCGCAGCGTTCCAGTCTCACTCTGGGAGTCGTTCAGTAGCGTTTCAGCAGGATTTCGGGGATCGATGGGCTGGAGTTCGCCACTTGCGCACTAGTTTCGCCGGAGTGACTGTTATGATTTCTGCTCATAATCCCAATTGGACTAAAACAATGAACACCTGTGTTTTTCTCATGATCCTGGCCGCGCAGATCTACGCCGACGGCATGGAAGGGCCAACAGGTAAAGCCAGTGTTTAGTGACGGAGTAACAATGCGCATCTAACTCGCAAAGTTATCTGCTTAAGTTTAGGGACGTACGGGAGCTGTTTTTAATCGGTGATCAGTGGCGTGTCCTGGGGGAGTGTCTTTTGCCTTTACTACTTAGAACTTTTGTCATTTATTTCCTTTTCAGGATCTTATGAATCTGTTATTGAGCTTTCTTATTTTCGCGGGAGGATAGTTAAACTGGTAGTTTCTGTTTGCTACTCCGCGTTTTTGGAAATGACACGGTAGCTTGATGATGTGCAGTTATTTGTTGGTGCGTTAAACAGCATTCTGCTTCGCAGTTGTTAAATATGCGTGGAGAGGTTGTGCGACTGGGTTTCAGCAAGAAAAAACGACGGGAATAAATATTCGATGGACTGATAGCATAGGAAACCAAACCCACTTGCCGTTTCCATCTTCACCATTGGCAGTCTTTGTAGTAGACATTGTTAAAATCACGAACACAAGATGTTTTCTTGTTTAGAGCAGCGTTAGTGCTCACCTGAACTGCACGAAGAAAAATCCATGCACTTCACAAGCACAGCGTACGCACGTTTCTCTGGGAATTTGTGAGCTGTTATACCCAGAATGATATAATTTCGTAAAGTTACGCATTTACGCGTGGGGATGTTGTGCCTCTGGCCTATTAAAATATTTCCGTATTTTTTTTTGATGAGGAAGTCAAACTGGCTATTTTTACTGGTCATTGTGTTTATTATTTATGTTTCTTTCCTTGTAGCAGCAGATTTTTAAAATGCGTGTCTGTATATTTGAGGTTATATCTCAGACTGCGTCTCTTGATATTTAAGGAGTGCGTTATTGATGCAGTAAGTTTTTCTGCACTTGTTAGCTTATTAAAGGCTCATTCGCCCTCGCTGTTCTGTATTGGCATTTAAAGCAGGTGAATGCCGCGATGGCAATTGTACCATAAGACCAGAGCGTCAGCGCAGAACCGCTGCATGCATGGGAGACCGGATCGCCATGACCAGTTTGATTCACTTCGAGCGTGAACACATTGACCCTATGAGGCAGACGGGACCTGGACATTGCCCGTAATCACTTGGACTAAATGTCTTCACGGAACATTTGCAAAAGTTTTTCTGCTCCGATGTACAACAAAATTGTAGCTTCTAATCTGCTTTTGCATAAATTTACAATGGGACTATAATAATAGGCTAATAATAATAATATTAACGAAATGTTTCATTTATTGCATTTAGGCAAATTTGTAATAATGTCCAGTTTTTGCACGTTTTTGTGGGTTCCTGTTTAAACAACATGACTTGTCATTTGTTCAAATTATACGGCGTCGTCTGCTTTGGTTGCTCTTTACAGTCATACGTGGTGATACTCTACAGTAATACATAATCTGGGGAAACTAGTATCCGTCAGTATTTCAGTATTGCTTTGAAGACTTGATCAAGCAACCCTCTGTCTTCCTCATTTTCATTGGTTAATCATCGATAATGATACATCACCTTTATATATATAACAGACATGCAGCACCGACGAGGACACCAGGAATCATTTTCGAAAACTCTTTAAAACACGCGTTACATGTAATTATAACACGACTTTAGTGGTATATTGAGGATCTGAACTATCCCGGTATACCACTGGAGGCAATATATCATTTGAGTTCGTTATGTAAAATGAGCCATTGTGACTCTTCTAAAATGATATTCACACAATGTAACCCAACACACCGCATGCTTTTTGTTTAATTCATCTGTACAGCGTGTCGCTATTTTAAGCGAACTTCGCGACTCATTCATTTTTTTGTTCTAGTTTCTCTGGCAGAGAGACTATTTTCTAAGGCGATCCCAACTTTAAATATGAGACGTATAATTTGTGAACCGTGTCGTTATTTATGAGCAACATTACGGGCTGACGGGGAGAGATCACCGCTGTGCGGCACGGAGCGGACCCGGAGCGCCGCAGCCTGCGGCGGGAAATGCGTGTGTCGGGGCTACTGTAACGTTGACGGGCTCGACTTGACAAAACGATTTTCGGCCCTGTCTGGAAGTGATGGATTTTCAGTTGACGAAATAGTTTGCAATTAGTAACCTGTAAGACTGTAAACCTGTTGCTACTTGTGCAACGATGTTACGGCCTGCTTAATTTAATCTCGTCCCGTTTGCGTTTGTTTTTACAACGAGATCCCTGACTTTTTTTGTTCGAGTGATTTTGTTATTCTCTACCGAAGCCATTTCCGTTTCATGACCACCGCCTCTTCACTGCTTGATATTAGTTTGTCCAAGCCACGCTGTAGGACATGTTTTGAATTACGCCTTGGAAAATGGAGCAGACTGCCCAGTCGCTCTGATTTCATAGCGCTACATTACATCCCGAATCTTTTCGCCAGCGGCTTTCCTTTGCTGTTTTCCCACGGAAAGGAGATTATCTGCCCAGACCGCACCCCACAAGAAGCCATCTTCAGAAACAGGGCTTTAATACAACCGTTTTCTCTGTCTCCAAGAACGGCGCTGAAAAATGCCACATCTGTTCGCTTTGGATGTGCTCCCTGAATCCCGTTATCGCTGTTTCGCAATTTCAGTTTTTCTGCTTAGCTGTAAACTTCAAATCCTGGCCTTTCATTGTATTAGATGCGCATAATGGTATTCTTGTGACTTGAGAGATACAAAATATCTGTTTTTGTCTTTAATCCTTTAGAAAATATTAATAAATATGTAATGCACTGTGTGGGAGATAAGGCGGAGGTGTAGTGCATAGTTTATATTACCAGTATTATTATGTTTACTGAAGGTACTTGGAGTACCAGTAAAAAACATTGCCGTCTGTTCTGGGCGAACGTGTACCATAAAATTGTGATCTGAAATGCTTTTCTTAATAAAACCGAACATTATAAAAAGCGGCCGTGAAACAGATTCTAACTTATTCAGTGAGTCAAGTAATGAATTCACCTAGAACCAGAGCCATGTCCTGTTGCCTTTTTAATCCTAGGCATACCTGTAATTCCTGGCATAATCCTCCCTGGAGGAAGGACATTTTTAACCTTTGATGGAAAAATCGCAGTTATTCATAAGAGATAATGGTATGCGCGGCAGCCGCCCGACGCGGGAACGCGGGCTTACAGCGCGAGGCAGAAATAGCGCGGGGACACGCGAGCACTGCCTCGAGACTGCCAGGCGCGCGAGGAGCGGAAAAACTCCCCCGGAGCTCATCTGCTGGGAACTGCGGTGCGTGGCGCGCCTTGCCAGCTATGCGCTCACACTGGCGTTCTCAAAGCCCACCTGTAATGCATGCATTTAACTTGGCAGCGTGTCCAGGTCTAGGCTAATATAGATTTCTTAGATAAGAGTGTTGACGCACAAGAAAAACATGTTTAACTCATTCATTAGTCAGTATAGCTATGGAGTGCGTTGAATAAGGATAAAATTATCCTCTAATGAATCTGCGTAATAATTCTTTATGGTTTGTGATAGAACTGCATTAGCAAAAACATATTTTGAACTCTCCTAGTAAATTACAGATTTTATTGACATGTATTGGCTTTATACATTTTAACAGGCAAAGGTATTTCATTTGGTTCCTGCACGTCGTAGAACTGAAATTCAGGGCCCTTTTGTGTCTGTATAACAAATTTTGCAGGCTGCAGCCAGGTGTGTGCTGTAGTCTCGTGTTCATGAGCATTGATGCAGAGACCACATCAGTTAAGCCTACTCTGTCAAGTAGTAAAAGCACAATACGTAGTTGATTTGTGGAAGAGATGAAGCTGAATCATATGATTTGAAGAACTATTAAACCATATAAAGATAATTAAAGATTAATTGGAACAGCACAGCTGAAGAAAATTGCCTTATTACCCTGCCTGGGTTGCCACTTCATATAGCATTGGTATGAAAAGTGACGCAATATGGCTATTTTATTGTTAAAAATAAACATTAGTGAGCACCCGCTGTATTCGTTTGTGAGTCTGTAGGCCTAGATGTTCATAGGGCGACATCCTGGTCCAGGTTGAAGTGAAAGCGGCCTGCTGCTGACGTGTTTGAACATGTTATGTTTTCTGCGGGGGTGGCTGGAGCCTCATGGCTGTTCGCTTTTTATCGATGGTTTTTCGACGGCCTGTTTCATCCCTGCCATCAAGCTCATACCCTTTTTCAGGAGTTTAACCTGTTCCCCCTCATCGCTGTCATTAGCTGTCCTGGCCAACTGTCCCCCAACCTATCCGGTAGTACCAGACATGGAACGTGGTGGAAGGGGCTGAGGGGTGGTGGGCTGGTGATGGAATCTGCGGGCAGCCAAACACGGGTGTCAACTCCGCTCTCTGCAGCAGACGTGTAGTGGTCATGGTGGGGTCGATGAGTCATTGGCAGGGACTCCGCTGCCTGGGATTCTGTGCAGAGGCACTGCGACTCTCATTTGAATTTTCCCTGAGCCCTTGCCTCAACCATAATCCCGTAAACCCTATTGAGGACACTGCTTCTGGCTGCTCTGTACTGTCCAGCATGACTGTCACCTGGCGGTAAGACACTCAGTAATGCCAGGTGCCATCTGCGATGGGGTGAGGGTGTTTTGTTTTGTCACATACCTTCCATTTGTTTCAGGACAGTCTCTACTGTGTGACAGGACCCACGGGGGGCACAGGGTTACAGGTCAAGGGGTGAAGCAAGTTTAGTGGCAGTAGAGGAAACGTTTCTGGCTTTCATGAGCAGGAGACAGTTTGGGGGGGGCTCTGTGTCTGGGTTTGTTCTTTTGCTCCGTGCTGTTTTGTTCTGTTGTGTCAGATCTTTGTGGCTGTAAGCTGGGGCTGTTAATGTTTGGTCCCTGGAGTACGAGATCACACGGGATAAGGTGGGGGGGGGGCAGCAGGTGAAAAGGGCAAAGTGGTGTTGTGTTTCACAGGAGATGTTTTCTTTGTAAACACCCGAGGCTGTTTGCCTTCTCATAGGGGGTGGGGCGTGAGTGGATATTCTGGAAAACGGTGGCGTGCCCTCGGTTTAGTTCCTTGTGTCCTACCTACTAGGTAAAGCCGGCACCCCACCCCTCCCCTCACTTGTCCCACTACTTCTCCCATCTCTTTTACTTTTGACTGAATTGAAAGGAAGGCCTTGTCCTGCTCGTGCAGATGAAAAGGGGGAGATGAAGAAAAGAGTGGTTTTTTTTTTTGGTGGAAAATCAATATTGTTTCAGTATATTGTCAGGGGAGGGTGGAGGGGGGAGTGTTTGAGCACGGCAGATCCGAGGTTGGAGGGGGTGACAGAGAGCCCTGACTCGTGAGCTGAGAGTGAGCTCTGCGCTATCCCCCCACCCCCTCTCCTCTCCCCACCCTGTCTGATGTGTGTTTCTGTGTATGGGGGGAGCTATAGCTTGCCAGAGCCCCCTGTTTGCCGACCGTGGTAAATCAGAGTCATTCATGTGCTTTGTTATGATTGCCACCCGCTGCTGGCTGTTCGGCGCTCTGCCAGAGGCTGCTAGGGCCGTCGTCGAGTCGTTGCCAGAGAAGTTGTCAGGCCCCTTCCTCTGCTCGCCTCTTTACTGCTTGAATTTCAGCTGACCGTGAATTTCGGCCAAAAGAATTCAATATTGGCATTTGCTAGGTGTGGAAATATTTAGGATTTATAGGATTTAAAATTTTTCATAGCCTAAAGCTGTATTGCTTCAGATTCAATTTATTTCAGAAGTTCTGTGATTTATTTAATTGATTGTGTGGGAAGTGTATCTGTAGGCAGAGAAAACCAGCTTCTTTCGCAAGGTCATCCAGTCCAGTAGGAGGTGCTGTAAGGTGAGGTGGCTGGCAGCTTACCAAGTGCTGTTACTTTGGACACCACCGGAGTATCCACTGGAGTCCAGCTGCGACTTGCTCATGAACTCTGAGTGTGATGTTGTGTCGGAACAGCTGTTTGGGAGGGGGCTTCACCCGTGCAGTCATGCCAGCCGTCCTATGTCCTTTTCCCCGGTTTGGTTTATTCGGTGCCTAGCAGGTTGTTCCGGGGGATTGGCTGACCCCCTGCTGAGTCAGAGCGGCAGATTTAAAGGTGGGAAAGGGGCTGGGGCAATAATTTAGTATCACCAGCAGGACACAACATTTTTTTTTTTTTTACTTTTTTTGTTGTTCAAGTTTGTCAAGAATTACAACAACGGGTACAGCAGACACACTCTGAAGGAGCTGATGTGTGAAATTCGCCTTGCGCATGGAAACTCGGGTTTTGTATTACATGAAAAAAAATAATGGGTGAACCTCCCTGCTAAAAATTGTAATTCCACTGCTTTGACCCATCCTTTGTTCAGGTTCGTCATAAACAGTCCTGGTTAGATATCATGTTTTTTTTAATATTCCAGTGCTTCCAGTACTTTCAGGTATCTTGGATACTCTTGGACGCTACAGTCTTTACCTGACCTCTTGATCACACTTGTGCCCGTCTCTGTGCTGAAGAACCTCGCAGGTTCTTCCTCGTTGAAAGTGTTCACAGTCACATTTGCATGTGCACAGTAGCTGCTCCACAGAGTCTCCAGTTGGCGTGGATGACCTTGCAGTGGGGGCTCATTTCTTAAGTGGGCTTTCCTTCTGGGTCAGTGTACTTGGTTGTGCCATCAAATGTCTTCAGATTCACCCCCCTTCAGAAGACCAACGTTGTGACTGACTCAGATATTATTATATATGTGAGGCAAATTTGCAGTGGACTCTCTGAACTTGAATTTTTTTTTTGTTGTTACCAGAAATTTGGTAGTCATTGCTTTTGAGCTGCTACTGTGTGGGACATCTTGTTAGACATTTGGTTACAGGCAGTTGAAATGGCATCTTTGTGTGTAACTTTAATCTGAATTAAGACCCCCAGCCAATTATAAAAGTAATTCATTGGGTAGTTTTTGGACTCGGGTGTGAAAATGGTTGTGCCAAGGAGAAGTACATTAAGTTTTGACTGGGAGTCCATGCTTGGACTCGCCCCTAGCATTCGTCTGCTGTCAGTACATCATAAAAAGGTAATGGGGGGGGGCTTCAGTAAATGGCTATCCCTATACTGGAGCGTTTTATATGTTTGAGTAATACTTGTTGGTTGAGTTTGACTGGTTCCGAAACTTCTCTCTTGAAGCTGTGAATGTGGTATGTGACTCTGAAGCTTAGCATGGAAGGTCTTTGGATCAAATCACATGGCTGGCAGAGTGACATCACTGTTGGGCCCTTGAGCACGGTCCTTGGACCCAATTGCTACAGCTACTGGCTGCCCCTGCTTTCTCAAAAACGCTTTGGACAAATACACTTGCCAAGCAAACAAAAAACCAAACAAACCAACCAAACAAACAAACACAAATAAATAAATAAATAAATGCAACCATAAACTCTTTGTTAAACTCCATCGATTCAGGTGCTTAGAGGGTGCTTTGTGTCAGTATTTAATACACTGCAGTAGTCTGGCCTTGGACATGTCCTAGTTTCTGCCGAAATGCTCACTCATGTTTGTGTCTGAGTTCAGAATTCACAGCATGGGGGCGTGAGCAAGTGTGTGTTTATCTGTGTGTTTGCGTATCTGTGTGTGTGCCTGCTTTATAGTCTGTATGCTCCTCTGCTTAGCCCCGGTCATATCTGTTAGTGAAGGTGACATCACATGGGGGGGGGTCAGGAGGTGTTTAGGAACCCTCTGGAAGCGGCAAATGGATCATTTGTTGCACATTTGCGAGTGCATCACAGAGCACATAAGAGGGTGGTGTGTCTCTGTGAGGGTGGTGTATCCCTGTGAGGTGGCTCAGCTGGCAATCACTTAAATTATTATTCACAGGTGGTTTTACATCCATTTGAGAGGTGGAATATGAAATACGCTGCTGGTGTGTTGTTAACACGGCCATGGAGATACTGACCCCCCCCACTCTCAGCTAGAGGTTACAGCCGCCTTCTCTCACCTTGGCGACTGATTGTCTCCTAAGGTCCCTCAGTGATCCCTGCCCAGCGCTGGTATTTACTCTGATGGTTCCATAATTTCCTCTGACTCCCATCCTCAGCGAAACATGCGCTTCGGAAGTCTCTGGGGACCTAGTGAGAAATCCAGAGGAGGCAGGGCCGGTGGCTTAGGGGCACAGTTCTGGTGATCCAGTTTTTATTGCACTGTGCACAGGGGGCTCGTGACAACAAGCCTGGGTGACGGGACAAGCTAGCAAGTCACCTGCCCAGGAGGGTGGGTCCTGTATGGCACATGTGAGCATTTACACTCTGTCCTGCTCTCTGTCTCCCCCTGCTGGAGAACACAATCACTACGACATGGTCAGATGACTCATGTCAGGGTCTGCTGTTTCACTGTGACACAGATTTTGACATGACCTATTCTTATGCAGTCAAATTTGTGATCTATGATTTAAAGAAGTATCACTATTTTCTCAATAAATATTTTTTTTAATTAAATGCATTTTGAGACTCCTTCTGGAAAATCTACTCTGAGATTGTGCTCTGTGGAATCTTTCCAGTGTGCAGGAGTACAGACCCTCTGGCCATCTCATTATTAGCTCATTTGGGAACAAAGTATTATGACCCTGCTGGAGGTCAGCTGGGGGGGTCGTCATCATTATCTCACTGCCTTACAAACATTTCTCAGACATGGACATTAAGATAGGCGCTTCAAGCACCCTTGTCTCACTGAATGCACTTCCTCATCAGCTGCGACATTCCCCCATCCTTCTGCGCGCCGTGAATGCAGTCTCTCTGAT
The DNA here is from genome assembly GCA_011763525.2 of Mormyrus iriodes. Lineage (NCBI taxonomy): Eukaryota > Metazoa > Chordata > Actinopteri > Osteoglossiformes > Mormyridae > Mormyrus > Mormyrus iriodes. Next base: position 26,821,426 of record JAAGVU020000129.1, on the reverse strand, counting down.
TAAGGTTACTTTCTCTTGGCCCCACCGCCTCGGTAGTTGATCGAGTTGTTTTCGCACGACGCGCCGCATAGGCGTGGGTCAGGGTTTGCCGCCCTGTGGTCCAGCAGTGACTCTCGCGCCTGTTATGCCAAATCTTACCAGATAAACACAGAAAGCCGAAATCCTTCAGGCACGATTAAGGCGCTCACCTTCATTAGGCCTCCATGCGCAGCTGACAGTCTGGAGGTGTTCCGAGTGGCTCTTCAAGCCGCCTGCTTTACTGAGTTAATTACAGCTTCCAGTTTTTTTTCTGTTTGATTAATTGGGGCTGTCGAGAGGCGCTCTGAAGCCCATGGGGGTCGGGCACCCCCACCCACATCCTGTTTCCTACCCCTGATGGCAAAGGCATCTCCTGCTCTCTGCTCCTCCTCTTCCTAGGTGTGTTGGAGATGATGGTTGTTTTTGTGCCCCTCCTCTTCCTGTTTTAGCCCCTCCTCTTCCTGTCCTCTCTTTGAGATTTGTTACTCTTCTGTCCTTTTCCCCCTCCCCTCCTTTCTTGCCTGCTTTTCCGCTCTTGCATTCCTCACCTTTTCTGTTTCACGTTCCCTGAAACTGAACTGGGTGGTGCTTTGAGGTGAGGAGGCTTAATGAGGTGACACCTGCGGATTTGGTGGCCAGTTGTTGACAGTGGCAGCAATGGTTTTCGACAAATGTCACTTAAAAAAGGTTCAATTAGCTCGGTCAGTCGGGAAATAAGATTTGCAGTAAAGACACGCAGCGTTTCTCACCATCAAAGTCCTGGATATTTTGTGAAATGTCAATGCTATTGATATTGTCTTTATTAATATTAAATTAGCAATATGAAGATAAATAAATATGCATGATTTGGCCTGGAAAGCTGTTATTCACAGCGACGCAGATGGTTGCAATGAATCAGTTCAGATGCCCAGAGGGAAACAGCAATTGTTTTGCAGGAGCCAGGGGGGTTTTGGCCTGGGGGAGCTGCTGATTTCAGTATCAACAGCCATCAGATGTACATTATCATTTGACCCCCCCCCCCATTTATGCCCTTTTCATGCCCCTTCTGGGACTGTCCACTGTTATCTTCCCCCCTATGAAACACCCCCTCCCAGTTTACCCATTCTGGCAGTCTGATTGGGAATAGCATGGGGGCACTGCAGTGACGTTTCTGCAGCTGAACGTGAGGTTGGGTGTTGCCTGAGCCAGCTGTGGTGCTGAAAATACAACATTCAGCCTTCGTTTGCAGTTGTGATGGACTTCGTCACCCTCAAGTGTAGAGGCCTCTTTTTTTCTGGGACGCATCTAGACTAAAATCAACCCAAAGTAGCTTTGAAAAGCTGTGGCCCGGTTAGTTCAAAAAGAGTTACAACAGCAGAAGGACAGGTTACCAGTGTCTTTGTTCGTATTTGTTTTCTGTTTTGTTGTATTTGAGAAAGGTGATACTGGGACATTGTGTGGTTAGAAAGATATCTTGCCTACTGAATCTTTTTATCTGATACATCACCTGTACAAAACAATGCAGTTAGCACCACTGTTCCTGATAAAAGGTGATCTTCTCCCTTAAAAGGACATGGCATTATGCTGAAAGCTGACTGAGATGGATAGGAGGAGGGAGACTTCAGAGAGAGATATGACTGAATGACTGAACTGAAGCCTCCTGAGAGAGCTCCTCTGTCCGTGTTTGGCCATTAACTGGACCTTGTGCCTTTGCAGTAAGCAGTCTCATCACTGGGGGGGGGGGGGTGGGGGTTACTCCCAAGGGGGTAAGCTGGTATGGGGCAGAGGTCCTGGCTGGGAGGGGGCGGGGTTG
>JAAGVU020000129.1:26802786-26819516 GCA_011763525.2 Mormyrus iriodes | reverse complement strand
CGCTCGGTGGGCTGGCCTGCGCGGGGGGCGGGGGGGGTGGGGGGGGGGGTGAGGGGGGGGGGGGGGGGGGGGGGGGGGCGTGGTTCCTCCCAAGGGGTTAAGCTGTTATGGGGCAGAAGTCCTGGCTGGTAGGGGGCGGGGTTAGGGTGACATTTGGGGCGGGGTTAGTGATGGTGTTAGGGCAGGGGTAAGGGGGAGTGAATGGCTTGTTGCCTCTAGAAGAGGGGAGCTATTGGTACCTGTCACTGTCACCATGGCGGTACTGCCACACCCTGGGGGGAGGCTTTGTTCTGCTTAAATCACTTCTTGTTGGGTCCCCTACACAGGCGGTGTGCTGGAACGGTGATTGGAATATTGATCACCACTTCTATGCTGCTGGTTTGAGCCCTGGCTTTGGCAGAATAGTCACATGTCCATGGGCTCCTGAGCAAGGCCCTGAACCCCCTGCTCCAGAGGCACTGCATGCTGGCTGACCCTGCGCTGTGACCCTGTGCCGGGACCCCAAGCTTGCTGTCACCTGTCTGTGTGTCTCATGGAGAGCAAGATGGGGTAGGCAAAGAGAAATATCCCAAAGTGCCCGTGCTTGTGGAAATGCAAAGGATCATTTCATCATTGCTAAAACGATTTCATGTGAAGTATGCGGCCGCCTCACTGGTGACCCTCACTTGCTTTCATTTGCTTAATTTGTTTTTGTGTAATTGGAGGGCTATAACATTTCATGATATCACCCCCGAAGGTATTTGAATCTAAAATTTGTATCCTTGGGGACTTGGGGTCAGACTAGCACACACACATTGACACACTTGTCTGTGCACACACACTGGCTCGTGCACACACACACACACAATCGCTCACACACACACAGCCAGAAACATGCCGGGCGGAAGAAGGTAATTAATCAACCCGCTGGTTCGGTAAATGAGCTGAGGTAGAACAGAAAAGCTCACCGACGCCCCAGGCTGTTTGGGAAAGGGCAGTGGGAGGGGCTGTCCTCAAGAAATGAGGTCCCCAGCTTCATGCAGAGGATTAAGAGGATTAGAGAGGAAGCCCCGAGATTTTGGCTCGAAGCCTAAAGAATCCTCCCCCCCGCTTTGCACCGCAGGCCTGTGACCACTTGCAGTGCGTCCTTGTCGAGGTCAGGTCAGGTCCCTCTGCTCATGGGACACATTGTCTAAAAGGAAGAGGCACAGATACAGCGACCCAGGTGCCAGAGGAACATCCATGCGTCGTTAGAACCTTGTTAGGGCCATGTAAATGTGGTCAGTAATGGAGTGGTTAGCATGCTGGCACTATGGCATGGACAGGGAAAGCAGACCACTGCACAGCCGGCTGTCTTCCTGCTGGCACCAGTGTTGCACAAATTCACAAAGGTAGAAATGTACTCATTTGTCTATTCAAACCAAAATATACTTTTGAATACGCACCTGTTGCTCGAGGTGTTGGGGGGGGAGGGGGGCGGCGGTTGCTGTTTGCTCTGTCACTGGCACCGGGCCCATTCAGCATCAGGGATTAGTTCTGGTGCGGTGCACTTAGCAAGAAGACTTAGGCGGGGACGAGGGCACCAGCACAGTGTGGTATCGGAACCTGCATCTGCTTTTCTCTCTATTCTGTTGGCAGTGCGGGGGGAGAGAGAGAGAGGGAGAGAGAAAAAGGAGAGCAGAAGGAAAAAAGAGAAGGACAGTGAAGGAAAAGCAGAGAGCGAGAGAGAGCAGGATGTTTCCTGAAAGTTAACTGGGCTGCCTGGTTTAGCTAACGGCACCCTCTGGTCTGCTCCCCCCCCCCCCCCCGCCATTGTTACTGCAGTCAGCGGAGACACCAGGGCAATTAGTGACCCTCCAGGGGCCCCGGGGAGCCGCTCAGAGCGGAGATGAGCTCTGTGTGGGAAGTGGGGGGTGGGGGGGGGTACTGAGGAGGTCCCCCTCAGAGAGAGAGGCGTCCTGTAATCAGGAGCCAGATTTAAATGCAGGTAATGACAAGGTGTCTGTGCTGCAGGTGAATCTCCGGTCTGTCCTCCTTTGTAATTACCTCCTCCCTGACAAACAGTGTCAGCCCAGGGGGCTGCATGCGCACACACATGCACACATATGCACACACACACAGACACACGCACGCACACACAGACACGCAGAGCTGTCTCGGCGCTTCAGTGTGAGGACATAGCATTACCCTAGAGTAACCACTCCACTCTACTTCATATATCATACATACAAAAAAACAATAGATTCCAATATTGTAAAAATGAAGGTTTTTTAACAGCCAGTAACGGGCCCCTCAGTCACATGTCTGCAGACACCCCTTATGTTACAAAATGAAAGATTCTCACTAGTAGCGTTTGATAAATTGTAGCTCTGTCATGTGAAAAATTTGTGCTACTGCGTGTACTTATTTTTAAGTTTAAAAAAGGGGGATAAAAATAAATGGCTAAATAAGGTTGCGGTATGCTGGTCCAGTGTGTACCCTCACTAAAAAAGCACTGCAAGAGATACTGCTATTAATCACTCACTTTAGGGAGGGAGTGCTGCTTAGCATGTTAACATCTCCTGCAACACTACAGCACACAGGGTGATTCACGCATACCTACCTGCACTCGCCGCTCTGTGTGTGTGTGTGTGTGTGTGTGTGTGTGTGTGTGTGTGTGTGTGTGTGTGTGTGTGTGTGTGTGTCTTTGTGTGCATTTTTGTATTTATTACATTGCGGAGACAAGATTTCCTGTAACTTGTTACCATGTTTGGACATTTTTTTCGTCCCTACAAGGATAACCTCAGTTTTATAAAAAAAAAAAACTGTGACTGTAGTAAAAAACTAAAAATGCCAGAAGTCTTGTATTTTGTGATTAAGGTTGGGGCTGGGGAGGGGTTAAGGTTGTTATTGGTGGGATCAGGGTTTTGCCCATAGAAATGAATGGGACTTCCTCTGGTCCTGGCCCTCCGGACTGCGCGCCCGGTGATAGACTTTTCATCTGCAAGTCAAGGTTGTACCGTCTCTCTGGCGATTTAACAGGTGATTTAGCGTATGCCAATGCGGGGACAGCTCACTGAAGGGCACACCACTGTCAAAGTGCCGTGATCAGTGTTTCGTTGAAGGTCACGGCTTGGAGCTCCAGGCTTCCAGTCACTGGCATTGTTGTGTGTGGATGGGGAGAGGGGGAGGGGGCACTGAAAGCTGGGCAGGGTGTGCTCTCCAGCAGGGCACGCCCCGGAAGCGAGATTGCGGTCTGGATGGAAATAATGGGCAGCTGACCGGCACACAGTGGTTTCCGAGGCTGCGCATGATTCAGAGATCAGCCGCCGGTGCAGTGCTGGAGGATCTGGCTTCTGTTAAAATGGTGATCAGTCATCGGCAGTTGCCATGGAAATGCTGATGCTGGCTTTGCAGGCGATGATCAAGGATCTTCAAGCAGGACGTTTGCTCACCAGGGAACTTTATCAAGCCGGCTCTCTGAGGCTTTATGGGCCTCCACCCATGTCTTCAGAAAGTGATTATTTAGAAAAACTATGAGATTTGGCACCGCCCTTCTGGCAGGGCAGCGAACTACCCCACTACAGGCAAACCCTTAGCATTCCGTTCAAACTTCTGTTTGTAGAATGGATTCACTTTTCTGGCCTTTGAGTGTTGCTGCTTGGATTTTGAAGCTCTATATTTTACTGTAAACTATTGAAAGCGGTTCTGGTTTTCAGCTGGTGCCGAGTGGCAGCTCACAGCAGCACACCATGCTTAGATGGTCCCTCTGCTGGCAGTCGCGACTGCAGAACCGCTGCACACAGCTGTGATGACGGAGGTTTTAGTGCCCCCTCATCCCAGAAAGGGATTTCCAGCCGCCTGTGTGCGGATTGAGTGAGGGACACACTTCAGCTGAGCCCACTGGGCGGTCAGTAGAAATGTCTCCCAGGCAGTGCTGGGCGATATGGCCAAGCTCCCTGTTCTTTTTAAAATGATGACCTGGGCCCGTGGTGAGGTGGCCGTCCTCACAGGTTGATTTGTGGGCCGTGGCGGCACTGCTGGAGCTGCTCTAGCAGAGGCGGAGCATTTGTGCAGAGCTCTGGAAACATTGTGACGATGTTTTGTTCAGTGCGGAACGCTTGGCGCAAACCTGTGCTGTCCCAAGGTTAAATAAGTGGAGCTCTTCTCAGCCATAGCTGCTTATACTTTGTAATTACCAGTAATACCTGCCTAGTTAATTACTGCCCTTCAGGATGAAAGTCCCGTCTTCAAACAAAGGTGAAAAGACGAAAGAGCGTTTTGCTGAGACACGTGGCTTTCTATGACAAAAGTTGCCGACTCGCTAGATTAGCTCTGTGATGCTAAGTCAGGCACATGCCCTCCAAGTCAGCAGCAATCCACAAGTAGGCCCCCACCCCTGCCCCCCTCACCCCCCAGCACTGTCTTACCTGCTCCCCTGCAGTGCCTCTTTAAAGACAGAAGCGTTCTAAATACCCACTGTGGGGGTGCTGTCCCAGGAGGCCTGTGAATATGGCGTCTGTGTGTGTGTGTGTGTCTGCTTTTCATGAAGACGGCCTGATGCTCACTTTCTGTCTCCTTCCACAGCAGCCCACTCACCCCCCTCCTTTCCCAGCCTTATGCCGTAACCTGCACCCTCCTCTTCATTGCCTCATTAACTATGCGCCCCTCTCTCTCTCTCTCTCTCTCTCTCTCTCCCTCACACACTCTCTCTCTCTCTCTCTCTCCCTCTTGGTCTCTCTTCCTCTCGGTCTCTCTCTCTCTCTCTCTCTCCCTCTCTCTCCCTCACACTCTCTCTCTCTCTCTCCCTTTCGGTCTCTCTCTCTCGCCCTCACGCTCTCTCTCTCCATCCCCCTCTTTCTCTCGATCTCTCTCCCTGTCTCTCTCCCTCACTCTCTCTCTATCTCCCTCCATCCCTCTCTCTCTCTCTTTCTCTCCCTCATACTCTCTCTCTCTGCCTCTCTTTCTCCCTCACACTCTCTCTCTCATCCCTCTCTCTGTCTCTCTCCCTCTTTCTCTCTGTCTCTCCCTCTCTCTCCCCCTCTCTGTCTCTCTCTCTGCCCCCCCATCTCTCTTTCTCTTGCTCTCTCTCTCTCTCTCTCTCCCCTTCTGCACCCCCATTCCATCCCTGACTTCCAGGTCGAGGAGCCTTTGTGTGACTTTGAAACCATCTTCAGGAAGAACAGAGCAGAGCTCATGAACGCTGAAGCCGAGGATTGATTCTGGTCGATAGGGCTCCTGTAACTCAGCTATGTGCGCGTGCATGTGCGCGCGCGTACGTGTGTGTATACGTGTGCGTGCGTGCGTGCGTGCGTGTGTGTGTGTGTCTTTCTGTCAGGTAGGGGAAGTAAGAATGCAGAATTATGCATGGTTGTGATGTCACGGGTGTGCAAACGTGTGTGTCCATTCAGACAGCCACTGGGGAGGGAAATTTGTGTATTCGAAAATGACAGCTTGCCTGTCCATAATAGAGTACTGTGTGTGTGTGGGGGGGGGGGGTGGCTGTGGGAAAGGCTCATTGTGTGCCGGGGGCCCCCAGCAAACTGCCATGTCCTACAGGCCTGTACTGTCCAGGGAATCTGTCTTAAATATAGACCATATGTCTATCTGTCTACCATGTAGGCTGCTTAAATAATAGGAGCAGCCTGTCCTGCCTGCGCCTTAGTGACTTACAGAGATGAATAGAGGCTCACTGTGTCCGTTTACCTCATGAAACGTCTTTAATTGTTAGCTGGTCCACTTTGGAGATCAGCCATGATGAAAACCTTGTTTTTCATTCTAGTGACGAGTGACGCCTTGGGCATCTGTCTGGACTACGAGTCCTGTGTCACCTCCTGGCTACACGCCACATCGCTCACTGCAGTAATCAGACCCTTTCTGACAGGAGCGGTGGCTCTTGGGGGCCGAGCGTGCTGGGGTGATGGGGTCACAGGGTTCGTTTTTCACCCTGTTCCCTGGTGGTTGTGGTCGTGTGTCACCCTCCTTCTGACTATATGTTAATTGATATGAATGACACGCATTCTGTGACGAGGACTTTAGCAGCCATACGGGACATCTGCTTACAAACTAGGTCACAGACAGGGAAAATGTTGGTGGAGATGGGGAGGGTTCTGAATGGGGGGGCGGAGATGTAAACAGACACCCCCCCCTCAAATGTCCTGGTTCACTGTTGTTCCCACACAACCTGTGGCTCCTCTCCGTTTGAAGACGCTCTCTGCTGCACTGGCTATCCTGTAAACACACAGGTAGAGACCAGTCCCTCTGGTTGTCATTAATCACCCCTCCTCCCCCCATGTCAGTGTGCACCCTGTTGTGACACCCACTGAAGGCCACATATTTGTTTGGCTGGCACAGTGAATCATAGAGAAGTCAATATAGTGTTTGTTCCGGAGATGCGGATACAGCCCAGACCCCCTAAACGTTCCCCTCCCCAAATGAGGCTTTAGCACTAACCCCTCCGGCTAGCCCACCATGCAGTCAGATGCTCCTTGTAGAGTGTCACCATAATCTGTTGTGACGCGGGGTGCGGCTTGCCAGAGGATACAGACAGAAGTCAGAAACCGCCGGGGCGACGTGCCGTAAAAGCACGCACCCTGGCTGACGTGTGCCGTGCTGTAAGTGAACCGAGGCGAAGGTTATTCAGCCAGTCAGGTAACGCACGTGTTACATAAATCATTATAAATGAGCTTGGGGGCCCGGAGCTCTTGTTCCTCCTGTTCTCCCTCACTCATTACCTCATGGGAAGGCCCCTCGTTTACGTCAGTCGCTACAAATGGAGCGAGTCTGAAATATATCCCTGCCTCGGATTCCATCGGCACGGTCCCACTGCCTCTTAATTGCCTCTTCTTCCTCGGCCTACAGGAGATGGTTTTGTTCCTACTTACCCAATTTACCACAGCAATTACCCTGGCAATAGCCCCCGGGAGTGCCCCTCCTGTTGTGCCGTGTGCATTAATGCGCGCTGGTCCTGGAGGCTGTGATTCTCATCAATCAGGCTGCAGTGAACAAGGCTTCTGAATGCTGCCTCTGAGGCTATCCCTGCCTTACTGCCGTTTAGCTAATGCCATGGTAATTACTTTAATCATTTGCAAACAGAGAGAAAAGTGTGTGTGTATGATGTGCATTTATGATGCATCTATCCTCTGTCACGCTGTCGCTGCCTTTCCCAAACTCTCAGACCGGCTCTGCTCCAGCCTCACCGAGGTACAGCATGTAGAGTTGCGACACAGGAGATTCCCCACAGCTGTGATAGATTTCGTGCTGGGAAGATGAGCTGCGTGCTGATTGGCTGCTAGAGGCAGCCAATTAGATTACAGGGTTAGGATCGGCAAGCTTTTAGCCTTTCTTTGATCTCTTTATGTCTCTCCCTTTTTCTCCTCTCACTGTGTATTTTAAATAAACCGTGTGACCATTGCCCCTTGTAGAGTCTGCCGTCACTTTTGCCCCCCATGGAGGGCATTTACAAAGCCGATTAAGAGTCGGACATTTTAATCACGGGTCATGTCAGCAGGCCCGCTGGAGCCAGGGCCAGAGAATGTGGCAGCAATCCGCCGCTTGATTTGCGGTGCAGGGCCAATCAAGAGCAGAGTTTGCCGCGCTCTGGACCTCTGCCGTCACCACAGGGAGACCTTTTCTTTTTCTGCTTAAGCCCAGCTGAAAATTCCTTGTGCAACCAACAGTGTATCCAGCCCACCCTGCTCCCTTACGTATATTTTTAATTCCAGCATTTAGAAGTTCCCATGCTAAATGCTTTGTGTTTATGGGGGTGCCTGCGTATCTTAGACCGGAGGTCTGTTTTGGTAGGTTACCGGTGTGTGGGGGCATGAACTCTTTAAGCGCCTGTTTGGGAAGTGGCCTGTGAGCTTCCCGCTGAGCGATGTTTCTTGCGGCCGTATCCAGAGTCCCCGCTGTTCCTACACCACGTGTTGTAATGAGCAGAGATTAGAAAGAAGGCTGTCATGGAATGGGGGAGGGGGGTTCTGAGGGTGGGGGGAGTGGCGATGACGCGGGCATGAAACCTGCCAAGTGAGGCGACAGTGCTACTTCTAATTGGATAATAAAATAGAAACAAGTAGGTCACTTGCTGTCCGCTAGGTTTCCTGTGTGAATTACACACCCGCTTGTCAAATGTGACTGATGTGTGCTGACCACGTCGGTGGGCTTCGCTGCTCTGGTACACAGCCAAAAGACTGATGCAAGGAATTAGCATGTTGGTTGATGTCAGTCAGGAGTAGGAAGTTGGTGCTGCGAAGTGATGGGAGCGTGACACCTGGGTCTCTTATCCCTGGGCTGGATGGGCTTAGGGAGAATCAGGGAAGCTAACCTGCAGTTGGTAGGTGTACTCCGCCTCTACACGCCCCTGCTCTTCAACTCCCGCTTCTGAAAGCTCAGGACTCGTCCAGTCGGATGCACCGTGGTCGACTGCATTGTCCCAGATGCTCAGGTCCAGCCCTTAACCTTTACAGTATGGCCAAATCTGTCCCAGGTGTCATCAAATCAGGAGCTAGAGCCATTTCCTCTCGGAGCACATGGTCCTACCTCATGGCAACTGTCACCTCCTTCAGTTTTTGGAGGTGACCCTCTGTGCTGCCTAATCAGTGCTGATTGGTGACTTCCATGCGGCCGGATATGCAAACTCCAGATGCTGTGCCATCGGCATAAATCATCCTCTTAAACGGCACATTAAGTATTAATCATTTTCAGCCATGCTGCTGTCACCTGCCACACGGGGCGCCGGTGCACGAAGTTTGATTAATGGGAGAGGAGCTTCAAGGGGCCACGTGGTGCCCTCCTACCGTATTTGTTGGGCAAGGGGGCAGCTCTATCAGGGGTCGTAACACCTGTGAGGTAGCCAGATGAATTGTTTAGCAGCGTGAATAAATAGGTTTGCTTGTTAGGCTCTCCATCCTTGCCTTGTCCTCGAGATTACAAGGTTCTTCACAAGGCACCATTGGCCACAGCTCCCGCAAAGTCCTGTCTGCAGCCGGATCTGCGACCGGCTCCATCCTCGATGGCTGTCATCAACTTGTTGCCACCGGTGACAGGTGTTTGCCTATGCTGATATCGCAGTGCTGCCCGTCTGGTTCATGCGCTTGGCTCATTTTGCTGCCACGGATGATCCCCTTCTCCCTGGGTGATGCCAAAGTCGTGTGAGATTTGCTGTCTTGTACTGCTTATTGAAGAGTCAGATTTTCATGGCCTTCCATTGATCTGCCTTCTGTCCTGTGAATACAAGTGCTGATCAGGCCTCAGCAGATCTGCACATACGTGAGCCTTTCCTGGGGCAGCTGTGACCATCTGTGCATTGCTGCTGAAAAGCATACCTAAGCTCCTCCCCATATGAGAGGCTGGTCCATAAGGTACATCTGTGAGGGAGGTCCGTTCCATATAAGGAGCTTGAAGGTGGGCCAGACATGGAGCATTGATCATGACAGCTGGAAAGGGAGAACAGCGTCTTTACCTTCAATAACGAGCACCCAAGGAGTGCCATTAAGGGGAATGAACATGTGTGAATCCCACCCCCACCCTGACCCCCCTGCTTCAGACGGAGAACTGATTTTGGACAGCAGGAGCCCCATCTCATCCTCTCACCCCATCCTAGCACGGGCTCATGCATTAATTGACTTCCGTCTCATGCTTCCTGTGAACTCAGCAGCGAGAGTTTAAAATTAGCCTCCTGTCAGGATTTCATTGATGTACCCGAATTTCCTTTTATCCAGTCTCTCACCGGGCTTTGTGCTGATCTCGGAGGGCGGACACACTCTGTTACGGATGGAGGTGGGACCAGTTTATGGGGTGGGCACCAGTACACAAGGACTCGTTTCCTCAGCTTTGTGTTCTTCTTAAGGCCGGATCTTAGCTTTTATAGGGCGGAGCCCTTTTCAGACTTACCTCTCCATCGGCACCAGGCTGCAGGTGCTAATTCAAAATAACTTTGATGAGAGTGTGAGCTGCCTATCCTGTGTCTGACTCCACATTCGAGTGACGCTCGTGACCTCAGTTTGAGTTCATTCACCCTCCAGATGAGGTTTGAGTACTTCATTACTATTTGTTGGTGGGTAGCTTGGGGGGGGGGCGCAAAGATTAGGGCAAAAAACATCCTTTAAGGTATAAAGTCAACGTAAAGTGACACCTTCTCGTCAGCCCACACGCAATTCCCACGAGGTGACGCGCTGTACCTCTGGGGGCCCAGAGCAACACTTGAAGCAATCCAATAAAACAGACGCCGCTGTTTTACTTTCCACTGGGGGGTACCGTATGGGCTTTCACCTGGGATGGGGTGTGGTTGTTTAAGCAATTCCAGAGCCACAGCCCAGCATTGAAGAGCTTCTGTTTCCTCTGTTTAGGGATTTCCCAAGGGATATGGCTGCACAGATGGGGCGGGGGGAGGGGTTGGGCAGAGCGTCCCTCTTGTAAGATGTAAGGTGCCTTTCAGCTGCTCTAAAATCATGGTGCTGGTGTTTAAGAGGAAAAAATGCTTCCAGGCTTGGACCAGATGCAGCCATTTACTGTGCTGTGCCTTTCATCTCCACAGCGAGCGGTCAATCAGATCCACCCCTCCCCCACCCTGACCAGACGTCCAAACCGTTTTTTAATCCATCACTGCTTTTATGAACCTTTTTGCCCTGGTTCTGTGACTGAGCCTCAGAGGCCATAAGTTTGGCTGCTGGGTCCTTCTTCAAACTGTGCTACGTCTTTGTGTGACTTCTTTGCCTGCGAGCGAGTGCTGTTACACAGGATAGTTTTAGTATGACTGTAATTTATGAAGGATTCATTCATGTGAGAGCTTCTGTGTGTCTGAGGCAGCTCTCGCTATGGTTGTACGTGATTGGTTAAGAGTGGGTGAGGGGCGGGGCCAAGGCATTTGACTGGCACATACATTCATGCCATCTGCATCATATTACTGCTCTTACGGGGAGTGTTGTTTGTCTCACAGCCCCCGGAAACACGCCCACTTCCCGATGACTGATCCCGTTCCCTGCTGGGACCCTTTCCAAAGGCTCTGTGCCCATCGCTTTCTTGTGTTTTTCTCTTGCGTCTTCCGCTTCTCTCCCTCCCCTCAGCTGAACCCATCTCCTCCTCTGTATCAAAATAAAGTTCCTGCTCCCTCCCCCTTCTGTTTCCCCTCAGGTCTCGCAGACCTGCTGTATCATTCATCTTTTTTCCCATCATGAACATGGACAGATGGTGGATATGGATACATGAACTGTGAAACTCCTTTTTGGACAGTGTACGTATAGGGAGCTTCTGAGTGATCTGCTCTGCTTTATCTATGGTAATGTCTATTTACCGGTCTTCCAGAACGATCCCACTTGGCTTTGGGCTTCTGGCTACCTGTAAGCACAGTCATCTCTTAAGCAGGAACTCAAGTGATGAAGATTAGGGTGTCAGTCAGTCTGGCGGAGAGGGGCAGCTGACAGAACCATGTGACATGGGGCTGGCGGGGGGGGTCATTGCTTGGGGCGTGATCAGTTAGTCTGGGTGAATCAGGTTATTATGCTGGAGCTTTGCCCTGGTTACCAGGAGCTGTCAATGGACAGAATACGGTAATGAATATGTTTGAACAGCTCATACATGGTCCGTCTCCCGCAAGGAGCCCCCCCCGCTGCAAAAGTCTGGACATTTGCAGTCCCCACACTGTTGCCCGTTAAGCACTGCGTCTGTCTTGCACCCGTTCGTTTCTGCCATGTGCGAATTGCCGTGCTGTATCCCCGGGCTCAAAGTCATTAATTAGCCCTGCATTTCACTATTTTATTTCAGAACAGTGCCTCGCAGTGGTTGTCTTTCCTCTCCCAAGTGTTTCTGAAGGATAGATATGTTATTTCACCGACGGGGAGAAACATTCGTTGGAAAGCCATATATCGGGGAGAATTTGGTGAACGTGCTGGCTCGTCATGGCTACACGACTGAAATATATAAATGCAAGACTGAAGCTCATTTGGTACTTAACCCACTGGCTGATTTTCTAATTATGGGTTGAGTGTTTATGTATATATGAAGTATAATTTGATTAATGTTGTTTACAGGGGTGGCATGGTGGCTCACTGGGCGGCACTATTGCCTTAGGCCTTCGGCAATGGGGGTTCGAATTTTGCGTGTGTGTGTGTGTGTGTGTGTGTGGACTTCGTACGTTCTGGTGGTGCCTGTGCTTTATGGTTTACTTCTGTAGGTGGATTGCTGTGATGGCATGCCCTCCTGTGCAGGGTGTCACCCTGAACTGGGTACATGGCGTGAGAATTGGATGGCACACTGCTCGTTGACTGAACTGATACGGTTGCTCAAGTCTTTTGTAGAAGGACAGCTCAGGTTAAGCACGTAAGTCAGAGGGGAGACTGCAGCCCTGTCGCATGCCTGCCCTCGGTGAGACTCTGACGGTAACGCGGCCTGTACTTTTACTTTGTTGCACCTTTAGACTAAATGTGGTTTTGTTCGTTATTTGGAGGCGGTATAAGTTAGTTAATCAGCTGCCATGGTGAGGAGCTCTGCGTGGGAGACAGAGCCATGGAGATAAGTGCTTGTGACAGGTGTCATTGTCCTATCTGCCACCCCCCCATCCCGCTTTGAGTGTTGCTCAGTGTGTGTGTGTGTGGGGTGTTGCCTCTGACGGTTCGCCATGGAAACGGGATGTCCTCCATCTTACCTGACGGGAAAGCCATGAAGCGGTATGATTGGACAGGCTTTTTGCTGCTCTAAGGCGAAGCATTTGACTGTAAGGGTGATAATGGGGGCGCGGGCAGGAGGGGGGTGAGCTGCCAGAGTTGCTTCCTGATGCTCACATGCCCAGACGTGCACTGCTGGGCCCCCCGATGCAGACCAGCCCCGCTGGAATGACAGCCGGCAGCAGTGACACCTGGCATCCATAGAGGGAGGTGATGGAAAAGCACTCCTCTACTGTCTGATGTTTGTTTACCGCTGATATGTTTGCTCCTTCCTGGACAAGGCTGCTCTCCCTCTTATCTTTGCCAGAAGATGACTCGTCGTAGGGGTGTCCTCTGTTGTTTGTCGCCCCCACCTCCTCCTATCATCCCCTCATCCGGGGAGGCATGTCTGACATGGAGCCGGAACGTGCCCCAGCAGGTAGCCTTCCGCCTGCTGCTCCAGCTGGTGTTGAGCTCCCGCTCAGGTTCGCTTCCCGAAGCCACAGTGGGAATGACATAACCATTCTTTCATTCTGCTAAGCCTTTAGTGTTTGCTGTGGCTTTCCCAAGGAAGCTGAACATGTGACTCAGCTCCCGGCTGCTCATTGGTGCAGAGAAGGGGGCGGAATCGCAGTGGGCCAATCGGATGGCCTCTGACATTCAATATTTGCCTGAAGGTCAAATGGCTTCAGTGTTGTGCTCGAAATCTGCATTTTTCAGAAACTCTTGTCGAGTTTCTTCGTACCATCATGTCTCAAGCCAAGAACCATCACAGTATAAAATTATCTTCTATGATTATCCATGTATATATCTAGTATCTATCTGTGAGTTAATATCTGTTCTGTATAATCATTCTCAGAGTAAGAGTTGATATATGTAAGATAATTTCAACCACTAATAAAACCTGTGTAATTTGAAGATAAGATCAGTGTCATTTTTTTGTTGTGTGATAGGTAATAAAATAGTGCACAGTATAAAAAAATGAATTACTTTGGAAAAGTATGAGAAAATAATAAGCCAGTTAATTCAGTGCTGCAGTGATGTCATCTCATGGGGACAGTGGTTGGGTATGGTGTGGTAGTGATGAATTTCCAGTGTTACTCCAGTGACTAAGAAAATGTCCAGCCCAGTCTGTGGAGATGGCAAACGACGCTCGTAGCCCGTCATGATGTCGAGCCGCCTTTATCATAAGATGTGAATTAAAAAATAGAGCGTAAAGCTTTTAAATTATATATAATGCATGTTTAATTTAGGTGTATGCTATTTATATTGAGCTGCATCACTTTGTAATTGGGCCAGTTACGTGTGAAATATCCTCATTTAACTTGTGTGTTTTTGCAGTGAAATTCAAAATGCGTAGGTGATGTGTGTGTGACGGCAAGGCGACATTAAAATAAACCATTTAATCGCTTTCATAATCGTATGCAGACTTCAGCACTGGGAAATTAACCTTTCAGTTTGGGGAACAACCTCTAAGAAAGGTTCAAAAGGAAGAAAATGTTTTTCTCCTGTGCTGGAAGGATTTGCACATAGCATCCCGCTGAGCCAGAGAAATCTGTTTCAGGGAAGGCAGACTGGATGCTTTGTAAGGTTTCTCTGGTTCTGGAGTGAGGGTGGGGCCTCGCTGGGGGCTGGAAGGGCAGGGAATGTCACAGGGGGCTGGAAGGGTGGGGCCTCGCTGGGGGCTGGAAGGGCAGGGGAGGTCACAGGGGGCTGGAAGGGTGGGGCCTCGTTGGGGGCTGGAAGGGCGGGCTTGATTGGGGGCTGTTATGGCACAGCCACAATGGGGGCTGGAAGGGCGGGGCCTCGTTGGGGGCTCTAAGGGCGGGGCCTCGTTGGGGGGCTGGAAGGGCAGGGCCTTCCAATTAAGCAATCCTGAGAAAATCTCACATTTAAACACTTTCATTTCCTCTGTTTACTTCTGACAGTCTTTTTTTGGTGTGTCGGCTTCAGAAACACTCCTTTTTAAGACTCCCGGGGGCAGCTTTTCAGAAGACTGACATGGGGGCGACACGCTTGCAGGATCCATTCCACTGACACTACAAAACTCCAATCTGTCAGATGTGTCTAACTGTGTGGTACAGATGTGACGTCGTGGTTCGAGAAATCACCAGCCACTCGCTTCGCGGATGCTGCAGTCAGACGCTGTGGGGGTTGACTGCTTTTTGCCTCCTACCCTGCTGGGGCCAAGGAAAGGGGCTGCTGATTCAAGTGATAACTTCTAATTACCCTGAAGTCCCAGAAATAACAGTTCAGACTTATGCTGCTCCTCTGAAGTATTTGTCTGCTTGCGTCTGTGTTTTCCTGAACACGTGTATCTCTGTGAATGGACTATTATTATATTTTACCAGTAGCAACTGGTTTACATAAATTCATATATCTGACTCTTTGATCCAAAGTGACTTACAGATGAGGAAAGGGTTACAATTTGTGATGTATGGGATTTGAACTCACAACCTTGCACTGATAGCACAATGCTCTTCTTGTTGAGCATGGCTTGTACTGATTGATTCTGTCCACTAGGGGCACCACCCTGGCACCCATTGCCTCATGTGTGTGACTGGCCTGCTGCATTAGGTGGCAGGAGGGGGATCTGGAAGCTGCAAGAAGCCAAGCTCATTATAAAGCCCGTTATTGATGTCTTAATTAGAATGATTTCGTGTGGGGAAGACATTTCGGCAAGTAATCAATGTGCTTGCTGTGTTTCACAGACAGATGTACAGATTCTCCGCAGCCCCCATGAGTCGGGAGAAGACGTTTTTTATACAGCAGCATGGCTACCCACACTGCTCAGGCTCATTTCTTTTCTATTCCGCCGGAGAGCAGAGGTGCCATCATTTTGAGCTTCCGCGCACCCACCTGAGCCCTCATCTCCTCTGAAAGTCTGAAACGCTTCCAGCACTTTCTTGCACAGGTTTGGATCTGGCTGAAACCTGACCGGTTTGCCTGTTCTAGCCTCCGCCCCCTGCTGCTCGCCCATCCGTCCATGTGGCACTGTGACACGCAAAGATGCGAGCCACTCACCCTCCTCTGCCCCAACGTGCCCGCATTGCTTGCGTGCCCATCCTGCTAACTTGGGGCCTGTCACTGCATGTCAAAGCCGCAGCTCACCTGCAGTGGTTGCTTGGAGGATGGTGGATGGTGGGTGGTGGTGGTTGCAAGTTAAATGGCCCGGTGTCCCCATGTGGGTGCAGATCAGCACCCTCCCCTGCTCCGGTGGAGCCCATCCCCTTCGCCACTGCTTCTGAGTATGACAGCATTAGCAATTCCGCTTCTCACCCTTGTGTGAGTGCCATTGAGGGTGCCCTCCCTTGGGGGTATTTATGCTAAGGGGGGCGGCACAAGTGAGAGGAAGCTGTGCAAAGTGGCCCTTTTGCCCCCAATTAAAGCAGGGGACGACATGCTCGTTGAGCACCTGTCATCTCTAAAGACTTATTTTGGCGGGAAGCCCTCCCCTTCTTTGTTGGCCTTGTGATTGCGTTGGGGGGGTGGGGGGGCTTGTCTTGTCCTTTTCTTTGTCAGATTCTGGGCATGGGGGGTGGGTAATTGAGACTGGGGGGGTCACAGTAGAATTGGTGAAAATGACACAACAAGTCTGGTCTCTACACAGAGAGAACAAAATAATGTGGGTGTAGTGAGAATGGAGAGTGAAACGGACGGCTCCGTAATGAACAGGAGCATGACAGGCCATTTTGTTGCAAAAATAATAAAAATGTAAAAAAAACTTCTAACATTTTATTTTCCAGTTGTGAATCCTGGGATTTTGTGTAGTGTCACGAACAAAGCTCTCGCGCTGTTTACAAACAGGAAGGAATACTTTTAGTTTCTATAAAAAATCTTTAGTAAAGGCTTAATTTGTACGTATAACACATGAATATTGATACAAATTGTGTCTTGTGTTGTGTCATCATATATCTCGTTTTTTAAATGTATTGATAGGAACGTCATCATTTTTTCCACGCTGAGGCTGGGGAGTACCCTAGATGGGATACCTGTCCCTGACAGGGCGCGAGGCTGGGGAGTACCCTAGATGGGATACCTGTCCCTGACAGGGCGCGAGGCTGGGGAGTACCCTAGATGGGATACCTGTCCCTGACAGGGCGCGAGGCTGGGGAGTACCCTAGATGGGATACC
>JAAGVU020000129.1:26777131-26800983 GCA_011763525.2 Mormyrus iriodes | reverse complement strand
GAAGTTTACAAGCTGCATCGTCCACTCAGATCACAGAATGCAGGTTTCCTTGTCGTTCCACATATAAATAAAGTGACAGTTGCTGGTAAAGCATTCTGCTACAGGACCCCTATATTGTGGAATGGTTTACTAAGCTATGTTCGGGATGCCGAATTGGTCTCAGTCTTTAAATCTCGACTGAAAACCTATTATTTCAGTGTAGCTTACCCACAACTTAACTTATAACAAACCATAACAATGGCTGCTGGTGCTGCTATACATGCCATTTTTATCTACTATGCTTGTTCATTAATGTGTAAATGCATGTTCTGATCACTCATGCGCTCTGCCTTCCCACATGTCCGGGTGGTGCCCGGGGAGGGCACCATCTGAGCTGGAGTCCTGGTTTGGTCCCAGGGATGGGTGACATTGTGGATGTGACTTGCGAACTGTAACATCATTGGTGCAGCCTCCAGTCTGCCACCCTACACAGACGAGCGTGGAGAACAAACTCATTGTTGGACTTTGACATGTCCATAATTACAGCTTGCACCTTGCTTTTAGCAAGCAAGCCCACTCTATTCTGTGTAATAATGTTAGCATGCCCAGGGGGGTTGGGCAGCCAGCTGACCTTGGACTCCCAGAGGTTTTTTTTCTCCTTACTTTTGGTTCCTCTCCTCCATTGTCATCTGGCCTTCCTTCTTTATTTAGTTAAATTCTTTGTCTTAGTATTCTCTCAAACATCATGTAAAGTGCTTTGGGGTGACTCTGTTGTGAAAGGCGCTATATAAAAATAAATTGAATTGAACTGAATTTTGGAATTACACATCAGGCCCTGAAGCTGAAGGCAAGGACTGCTGCACTGTCTGGAGATTCCTCCTTCCACATTCTGTGCCTGTGATCCCACCCCCCAGCTAAGCCAGTGACATTGGACTGCTAGTGCCTATTGAAACGTGGGTCACCTTGACCACCTAATATTGTTATACTGTCAGTCACCTGGAGAGTGAGTGGCCACATTTATAAAGATCGCTCCATAGCCCTTTGGAGGGATGTTAGGAAGACGCTGTGGACAGCCATCTTTCATACCACAGAGGCCACAGTCTGGAATGGCACCAAGGATTATCACACAGTGCCCCTATGTGGATGTTTATTGCCTAAAGTTGTATGAGTTCTCTTCTGCTTTTATTGTTATGTACAGATGTTTTTTTCTGACACTAACAGAGAGGCCCTCCATCTGCTTCCTGTGTGGTTAATATGGGAATTCAATGGGGTACCATCACACCCTCTTTAGCCGATCTTGCAGCAGGTGATGACGTCTGTCTAACCAAAGAACAACACAGTCTGATCATCCACTGCAGTGTGGGAACCACAAGGTGAACCTGGACTAGGACCCAGAATCAGCAATGACAGTACATTGATGTGACACGTGGCTTGATGCCATCTTGATGCAATAATTCCTGTTTTTTGAACTGCTACCTAATTTTGCCCTTGAAATCTCATATTTGTGGTGGTTTGTAATTTTATTGATTGCTTTTATCACACCAAGCGATGTTTCTGTATCCTCCTTCAACTCCAGGGAGAGGAAGAAGGCCAACAAATTCACTTGATACTTTGCAGGGATGGTACTCTCCGTCACGGGGTAATGCCTGTAAGAATCATCAGAAATGCGAAACGCTTGCAAGGTCTGAAGGTCAATCATCTGATAAGCACTGAAAGGTGGGATGGAATACTTTAGTTTTTTTGTGTAGTCAGATGTCCTAATTTCTATGGTGTTATGACTGATTGTAGCCTGACTGATAGGTTTATGCTATTGTTGCTCATTTACAAGCCTGGCCTGGAAGAGCCACACCCCCCAGTGACAGGACTAATAATCTGATTGGTCGACCTGCCATCTTGGCCATACTCCCACTTATCGATTGGTGGCTTGACTAGTGTTCAGCTTTGCTTCATATCCTGTCATCTAGCCAGAAGCTGCTGGGGACAAAACCACTTCAAAAACCATTCTTGGAAAATTTGCTTAATTTTAGGAAGTGTCTCTGGCTTGAGAGCCTTCCCCTGTCATTCACTGTCACCCTGATCATGACAGCCCCCGGAGGCTGACAGGTTACCCCTGGCCATAAGGCCATCCTGCTGCCTGTGCACTGCGTGGTCCCAGTGTCTGGCAGCCACCGTGAGGCGCTGTGCCCAGTAGCTGCCCGCTGTTTTGGGGAATGTCCTTCTAATAGGAGGCGTATGGGCCGGCTGGGCGGCCACCTGCTCGTTTTGGCTCCTGCCTCCATGCCGGACGCTAACCTTCACCTCGTGGCGGCAATACCAGCTCTGTCATGCCACAACTCCCCAACCCTGCCCCGTACCGACTCGCTTGTTACTCCTCTCATCCCTTTGAAAATACCCCATTTCAGACCGTAAGTGCTCTTCACCGCTCCCAGCCAAACATCTTGCAGTGCATTGTGTGCCATGGTGAGGCGATGTCAGCGTTTGAGCCCCTGAAGCTTAAAGCTGGTTGCTCCATGTGGCTCTTATCCCAAGGTGGCCTGCTAGCCGGAATGCAGAGGAAGGGAAAAGCAGACATACCACATCCCTGCCGGACCGCAGCCCGGGCGCCTGGCCTGCTGCCTGCCTAACAGTCTGGAACGTCCCGGAGAAAGCTTCCCGCCCACATTACTCTTCTGCTCCATCATCACATACTTAGTCTCGCTGTCTCCCTGCTGCATCCTGGTCTCCAAACGGTGGGAATCTCCTGCTCCTGGTGTCGCCTGTGCCTGTTTAGTTATGAAAGTCACAGACATCTAGTGACATCTGGATGCCTCTGAGTCCGACTTGAAACGTGACACCCCCCCCCCTTCACGCTGGGCCCTGCTTTGATGGAAATACCTCTTTTTGTCATTTCAGAAAGAGGTTGTGGGTTGGGGGGGTGTACAGAGTCAGCTCAGCCCCAGCTGGAGACGGAGGGTCATTATGAAGCAGAGAGGAAAGAGACTGATGGGGGAGAACGAGTGAGCATCGGCAGTGCAAGTGGAGGAGGGAGATAGAGAGGGGGATTAAAATAGAAGAAAGGGGGATAAGAGAAGGAGGTGGTGAAGGTGGGGAGTTCAGTGAGGTCTGAGCAGGGGGCCTGTCCTGCTTTCCTGGCTGCATACCTGCTCGCCCTCCTCAGCCTTTTTATTTTTGGAGGCTTTGGGTCCTACACCAGCCCCCACCCCCCCAACGCACACACACACACACGACTGTGCTGGAGCAGGCTCACAATAACAAGTGTGAAATGTCCACATGTCAGGCTGTCATCATCAAATCTAGGGAGGGACATTGCACTGAAGAGCGTATGGAAGTGGCTGCAGAGGGGGGGCATCACGTTTTATTGGCTTGTCCTGGCTCAGGTCTCACAGAGTATATCAGATAGGGAGCCATTTCAGTGCTGGCACTCAGTGCTGATACTGGGATATTGATGGGCTGCAGGCTCAGGCCAGACAGCTGCTGGAAGCATCCGGAAGGTTTGGACTGTGTGTGCGTGTCCCTGTGCCAATGTTTGTGTATGTAAAGATGGCCAGGAAGAAGATGTTAGGGGCTAGTTGTGCATTTCTGTGTGTGTGTGTGTGTGTGTGTGTGTGTGTGTGTGTGTGTGTGTGTGTGTGTCACTCTCTCTCACTGCCATCCCCGATCCCCTACCCATCCAGGCCACCCAGATCCCACCCACCACCACCTTTACCACCTTTTCTACCCTGATCCTGGTCACCCCATTCTGCCCACCCTGATCCCGCCCACCAACCTATGAGCTATTTGCTGAACGTGGGGTGGAGTCCCATCGGTGAAACTTATTGGAATGACGAAACATCGATTTTTATTCTGTGGTAAACGAAAGATTGATCTGCAGGCCACATTTAATAATGACATAAAAACCTGTCACAGGCCATATAAATCTCACGGGCCAGTTCTGTGGCACTGCTCATTCTGTATATTATAGGATTACCTGTATTGTAAAATAAAATGCTGTGTTTATTTTGAGCCAATGCGGGACACGATTTTTGGACCGTGCGATCGACCCCCCACTCCCCTCCCATTTCCTTCCATGTCCCTCCCCACACCGAGCAGCCCGGCTCTGGCCCACGCCCGGTTCGGCCCAAGAAGAGTCACTTTGTTCATGAACCTCTTCATCACCGCCAAATTCCCACGCTGCTGTGTTCCGTGTGCCAGCCCTTTGGGCACATTCTCACACTCCAAAAAGCTGGAAAGATGCTCATCTGTGACTTTTATAGGAAAGGGTCTGCTACTCAATCGATGCGTCACTTTTCCACCATGGCTTGGAAGCGCTGATAAAACCCATCAGAGAGCTTCTGAATGTCGATGGATTAATTTAGCATTGAATTAAAGCTCAAGGGCAGGTTAAACATTTTCATCCTACAGTTAGATGTTAGATTACAATGTGTTAAGATGTGGAAAATGCTGCTCATTGACACAAAATGTAAGATACATATAGGCTAAATGTCAAAATTTGACCCTTATTAATTTGTTACACAGCACACATCCCTGTATGCATGAACAGCTCTCAGATGAAATATACAAATAATGCTGTGTGATCCTTCATGGACTGTGTGTCAGTCACTTATTCAGACCAGCCAATCAAAAAAACACAACTCGGTCCCGGCAGCTGAAAATGTGTAATATGATTAGTTTCCTCGCTTGTCAGCTGCTGATGGAGTCTTTATTTTTTTTCTGTGATGCATCATTGACAAGTAGAAGGAGGGTGTGATTCTGTCTTGTCTTAGTCCTGTGTGCCTGGCTGGTAAACATGATTATCCTCCCATTGATACTTCTCAGCCTATACCTTCACCCCATTCAGGTGTCCTCAGTCGATTGTTCGGTTGGCGATTCGTGTTGTCATTGAAACACACTTAAAAGAATCTCTGGAGCGTGAAAGAGCAGCGGGCATCAAATGAGGCTCTGACGCTTTGGGAAGACTCTGGAAGGTGACAGGTGACAAAGCCTGCCTCAGCCTGCCCGCTGCTCATCTGTTCTAGCTCTCAGAGAGGAAGGTACTGCTATTTGCACAGCTGAGCAGCAGGGAAGAGGGGAGAAGCAACTTTTTCGTGGCAACATTAGTCTATCTCCTGGGGAGCTACACACCTGTGCCCCTCTGGACATCATGCATAGGGGCGGGGGCCAGATAGTGCTCAGGGAGAGCTGATTAGCAGGAAGAATTTGTTCCAGGGTCAAATGGTCCCAGCGGACTTGGCTAGGGGTCCAGAGGAATGGTTATTCCTGGTGACAGCGGGGCCATTTGGGAGAGTCAGGCACGTGTGTGTTTTGTGTGGGTGGGTGAAGCAATGGCTTCCTTCATCGGAGTGGGCTGCTCCTCTCTGGGCCTGCATTGTGCTTTACCCACAGGCCGCTGACAGGCCATGAATAGGGCTCTGCACGCCCTGCGTGCTTCTCTGTGTGGCAGGCTGGCTTTTGGCGGGATGCTGCCTGACCGTGCTGTGATTTATCCCCTGGACCCCTGGCAGCGCACTCTGGCTCGGCTCTGCTCAGTGGGGTCCACACTACCTGCACCAGGCCTTGAGCAGGGCTGGCAGACTCCAACCACGTGAACTGCCTGCTGCCCCCAGGAGTGGCAGGGGGCGGAGTCGTGCCACCTGCCACGGGCCACCTGCGGCAAGCGGGGGCAGCAGGTGGCGAGGCCGGGGCGGGCAGCCGGCTGGGCATGATGCCAAGCGGCATTTAGTCACTGGCCCCTTCATCCACGCACTTGGTATTCCGCGCCACTCAGAGCTCCGGTTCCTGGCCTGTGTGAGCGCTCTGCCGGCCTCGGGAACCTCCCTGCATCGCCTCCGGTGCAGGAGGACAGGACTTCAGACCTTTAGTTAGCAATAATTCAGTTCACTTTATTTTTATATAGCGCCTTTCACAACAGAGTCGCCCCACAGAGGCACTTTACCTGGGAGTGTTGTAGTACATTATGTATCATAAACATAAGCATGGCATTAGCTGTCAGTTATTAAATGAAGGAGCTGAATTACACACAGTTACACACTATGGGAAATTTCAAAGCATCACACAGTAGTGACAGTGTTATCGGCACCCTCGTGTCTCTCCTTATCTCCGAATTGTAATTGGGGAATGATGCAGGCTGGCTTTCTGTTAGCTGCAGCACGGCTAACAGTCTCCAGCTAGGTCTCAGGCAATTTATTTCTGCATGATTCATTACTCATCCCTGTTTTACCCCCAAAATCTGGTATTTCTCAACGCATTAATACATTTTAAAGTTTGACAGCCAAACAAATATTTTCAAATCTTTAGCTTAACATATTCGCTTTGTTTGCTTAACCATTCAGTTTCAGATCCATGCAGTCAAAATATTCCGGGTTCATGACATCATGGCTGCTTCTAGTGTTCTGGCAGAAAAGTGAAGGTGCAGCTTTGAGTTTTAAGGTAAATGTTTGTGCTTTAATGTCCATAACATGGTAGCATATGTAGCCTAAAGAGGCGTGGCATGTAGCATTTGTAGCATGCATAGCCGTAGCGTTACATAGTAACATAATGTGTGTCACAGGGAGTTAAAAACTGTCTTTTATTAGTTCAGGCTCATATACAGGTATTTTCCCACATTTCTATCATTGATCTTGTTCATCGTTAGCATCTTTTTATCTCACTCATTGCTCTTTTGCAGCATAATTGCTCAAATTATCTTAGGAAGCCCTACTTGATTTTTCTCTTTCAAAGTTATCTTTCCAACAGCAGTGGCATTTTAATGAAACAGACCTTTTTTACTGTCTGATACCAACATGTTTGTTCAGATGACCATGCATCAGATTGTTTTCACTAGCTGTTACTGCAGCCTTCTACTTGCCGTCTCATCAGCTTTTGTGCTGAGTTGATTGGCGGCTCAGTTGGAGACGCTCCCCCAGACCCATGGCATTCCAGAACCAATTGCCTACGGTCCCCTTGGTAATTGAGACAGAGTAAATTTTGGGGGCTGGGGTGGGGGTGGGTTACTGATGGCCAGGGTTCTGATTTTTTTACTATTGATGGGCTGCCGAGACCACCGCCAGGGGTGTACAAACTCCCTGTTATCATTAATACACATTAATACACAACCCTGTCAGGTTCTGATACATGGTCCGAGCCAGTAGAAAATGCAAATCAGCACACCAGTGTCACCAAAGAAAGATGCCATCGTGCTCCTGAGCATCCAAAATCCCTTCCACTACACTGGCTCTCTCTTTCTCCATCCCTCTCTCCCTTTCTCTCTTTCTCTCTCTCTCTCTTTGTCTCTCAGGGGACAGAGAACAGCAGAACAGGTGGACAAGGCAGTGCTTTTGCTAGTGAGCCGGTTTATTTAGCCTAGCAGAGTCAGCTAGCTGCTAGCAAGGCTGCAGCCAACCAGACGGCTAAACACGCCCCGTAAATCAGCGCGCCAAGATGCATTTTCACGCCGTCTCCCACATGCGCCCGTTCTGCTTTCTCTTGTTAATTTTTCAGTGTGGGCCTGGTGCTTCGCTCCGCCTCTCCCGTAAGGTAAGGAGCCACCACTTGGGATTTATCCTCCCGCTAGGGCTTGCGTCAGAGGGGCTCTGAGAGAGAGGAGCCTCACTCGCATCCCTCACCAGCAGTGGCTCCCCCGCACCTCTCTCTCCCTCCTTCTCCTCCCACCGACTTTATCCTCTAAATAGCCCAGGCTCTCCATCTCTCTCTCTCTCTCCCTGTTTCCCACTCCTTCACTCGTTCACTTTCTCCAGGCCCACTTATTTCAGTGCAGCGAGATGGATGGCACAGGCTGCTGCAGCGCAGTTTCCTTCAAACTGCAAGACTTTATGATGTGTCCGCAAAAACGCCGTGAAGAGGAGTAATGCGGCGGGGGGTGCGGCATGTGGGCGGCATGCAGTCGGAGATGCAGCCTCACACCCCCGGGGGCCGTGACCCCAGATGTCACGCCCCAAACGGTCCATGTCCTCCTTCATTAATGGTGCTGTTCGGAACCAGCAAACGGCACGTTTCTCCTTGGAGGGAAATGTTGTTGGACCTTTGTACATAGTAATCTGTGATGTGCCAGTGAAACGTATGGGGACTGGCTCCTACAGTCAGGATCATTCAATAATTAGATTTGGTAAAGTTATATATATATGTAAACATAAACTTTACCAAATCTAATTATTACATAATATTTATATAATAGTTTTTATATATATTATTATATAATACTACACTATATATACACTCACACATACACACATATACTGGCATCCCATCTTGGGTGTCCCCTGCCTTGTTCCCTGTGCTTTGTGGGATAGGCTCCAGGCGTATCGTAAATTTACATTGGATTAAGGTTGTCATGGAAATCGTATGATGGATGGATGAAGTCTGACCTCACCTGGTGGTTCTCACCTGACAGAAGCCCTCAGCCTGACGTGCTAACAGGGTGTTAGCATGACAGGAATGAGCTCTCAGTGTCGCAGGAAGATAATTCTGCAATTTCATTCATTCTGAATAACAGACCAACCTGCTAAACAATTGAATTAATGCAGCTGCCCATTATGTGACAGGTTCAGCGCATCTTTAAACAGAAGCTATCGCATGCTACCTGTTTGGCTGCTCATTAAGTCTTTGCAGACATGCCTCTCTTAGAGCTCTGGGAAAGCTCAATTGATGCTTAATTAGCCTGCCGTTCAGGTGAAAGTTGAAAGCAAGTCTGAGTAATTGAAGAACAAAGCTGGGTATTAATATTTCATCAGGGAATTCTGTGTATCGATCAATAAGACACCGCGTTCACTTGATGTCTGTCATTGCTTTGCATTCATTAGGTATACAATATAGCTAAGCATGAGCACGTAAAGAGCTTGTGTGTATATGCAACATAGCTACGCATGTAAACAGCGTGTGTGCATATACAGTAGGGCTAAGCATGTAATGAGTGTGTGTGTGTATACACTAAGGCTAAGCATGTAAAGAGCGTGTGTGTATATACAGTAGGGCTAAGCATATAAAGAGCGTGTGTGTGTATATACAGTAGGGCTAAGCGTGTAAAGAGCGTGTGTGTATATACAGTGGGGCTAAGCATGTAAAAAGCATGTGTGTATATACAGTAGGGCTAAGCGTGTAAAGAGCGTGTGTGTATGCACAGTATGGCTAAGCGTGTAATGAGTGTGTGTGTATACACTAAGGCTAAGCATGTAAAGAGCGTGTGTGTATGTACAGTAGGGCTAAGCATGTAAAGAGTGTGTGTGTGTATGTACAGTAGGGCTAAGCGTGTAAAGAGAGTGTGTGTATGTACAGTAGGGCTAAGCGTGTAAAGAGCGTGTGTGTATGTACAGTAGGGCTAAGCATGTACAGCGTGTGTGTATATACAGTAGGGCTAAGTGTGTAAATAACGTGTGTGTATGTACAGTATGGCTAAGTGTGTAAAGACCATGTGTGTATGTACAGTTTGGCTGAGTGTGTAAAGAACGTGTGTGTATGTACAGTAGGGCTAAGCATGTAAAGAGCGTGTGTATATGTACAGTAGGGCTAAGCGTGTAAAGAGTGTGTGTGTATGCACAGTATGGCTAAGCGTGTAATGAGTGTGTGTGTATACACTAAGGCTAAGCATGTAAAGAGCGTGTGTGTATATACAGTAGGGCTAAGCATATAAAGAGCGTGTGTGTGTATATACAGTAGGGCTAAGCATGTAAAGAGCGTGTATGTATGCACAGTATGGCTAAGTGTGTAATGAGTGTGTGTATATACAGTAAGGCTAAGCATGTAAAGAGCGTGTGTGTATATACAGTAGGGTTAAGCATGTAAAGAGCGTGTGTGTATGTACAGTAGGGCTAATCATGTAAAGAGCGTGTGTGTATGTACAGTAGGGCTAAGCATGTAAAGAGCGTGTGTGTATATACAGTATGGCTGAGTGTGTAAAGAGCGTGTGTGTATATACAGTAGGGCTAAGTGTGTAAAGAGCGTGTGTGTATATACAGTATGGCTTAGCGTGTAAAGATTAAGTGTGTTTATGCAGTATAGCAAAGTGTGTAAAGAGCGTGTGTGTATATATATTATAGCTATGCATGTATAGTGCGTGTTTGTTTTTCTCATGAAGGCGTCTCCCCAGGCTGCTAACGTCCAATTAGCCAGCAAGGGGTGTGGGGGGGGGGGACACCACAGAGGGGCAAGAGTGGAGGTCAGGGTGGTGGGGTAGTCGGGGGGAGGGGGTGTAATTTGCAGGGCCTATTCTGAGGAGTCCAGCCAAGCAGGGTGGGCGTTGCTGTGATGGAAAGCAGACATCAAAGTGGGGCACGCTTTAAATATTCCCAGCAAGCCATCAGCAACCTGGAGGTGTTGTTAAACAAATTGTTACGCTCTTGCCTTTAATGTCAGGACTCATTCATCCTGTGAGTGTTTGGCAGCTTGAAGTTTATTCCTATGCTTGGTTTTTAACATGCCAACCACGTGACTTTCTGAAGTTATTTTCGTTGCTGTGATGTTAAACGAAAAACTTGTGTCTCTTCTTGATCTGGTCTTTTTTTTAAGTCATATAAACATATATGGCGTGATGGCCGTATGATGTCAGGGCTTTTTCTAATAATTTGGCCAGGTCGACTCGCATTTATTTGTTTTGGAAAAAATTTCTAACACACTGGTGGAGAAATAAAGGCCAGTACCAGCCACGTGCGTATAATATTTCAGTCAGTCTTGTGAAGTTTACCTGCTGATAGCGGCTGTGCTGATAGCAGAACCAGGTGATAATCCCCCCCCAGGCTGAAGACGAAGCAGCAGTCAGTGGGGCCCTCCAGGACGCCTCCCCAACACACTCC
The DNA here is from genome assembly GCA_011763525.2 of Mormyrus iriodes. NCBI lineage: Eukaryota > Metazoa > Chordata > Actinopteri > Osteoglossiformes > Mormyridae > Mormyrus > Mormyrus iriodes. The sequence continues at coordinate 26,790,223 of JAAGVU020000129.1, read as the reverse complement.
CTGAGGTTGCAGTGCCCCCTTCTCTGACGGATGTCTGCCTCGTGTATTAGGAAAATTTCCAGCCCGAACCACAGGGAATGAAATACGGACTGCTTGGATGGCGGTGGGGGGTGTTCTTTGAGGGAAAAACAGACTGTGATGGCCCAGATGGAGCGTCCCACCCTGGAGAGGGAGTAAGAGGCCCCTCGCAGAAGGAACTGCAATAGCAGTGCGATTAGGGGAATACTTTTTGAACAGGATTATTAAAATGCAAAACAAATGGGCCCAACACATTCAGCAGCCAAAGTGAAAGAGCCTCGTGCTGTTTTTAACCCCGGCAGACGGCGTGGCTCCGTGTTTAATGGCTGGCTCCTGTGCCGCTGCATTAAAATGTAATTACCTGGAGGAGAGAGGCCTTGGAGTGCGCCAGCAGGGGGTAGTCTGAGCAAGATGGGGGGGTGTGTCCCGAACCGGGTCGACATGATTCACTGCAGACGTCTAGTGGCTCCTTGGAAGTGTTACATTGGCAAGGCACTGGCTGATTCTTTTGTGCCTCTGTGCCTTTGGGAAACATCAGATATGAGTTTGCTGCTGCAGCCGGGCCTGATGCAGTGATGCCGTCACCATCCATTCCTGGGTGTGATGCAGTCATGGTGTCTCCATCTATTCCTCGGTGTGATGCAGTGATTGCATCTCCATATTTTCCTGGATGTGATGCAGCGTTGGCATCTCCAGCCATTCTTGGCTGTGATGCTGTGATGGCACCTCCATCTGTTCCTCGGTGTGATGCAGTGACGGTGCCTCCATCCATTTCTCTGTTTACTAGCAGATTCCCATACAGAAATATAACCCACTGTCTCCTTGGGTATATGGTACCGGCTTCTATACTGGTTCTGCTGGCAGATCGTCTGTATCATGTTTATTTGGTAAATATAACACTGACTTCTGTACTGGATCTGCTGCTGAACAGGTTACTCACTGACTGTCAGAAAACGTAACTTTGGGACATGCTGGTCGTTGGATAATAAGAAATCAACAAACAAGAGAAACTGAGTGGATTTAGGCGTAAAAAAGCTCATATCAAGTGAATCAGAAGGATCTGTCAATAAAAGTGGTTCAGTGTAAAACTGCACATCCCTCACTCATTGTAAAGCAGCTTCAGCTTGCAGCTTGATTGTGGCTGCAGATATAAACAGAACAATAACAGGTACGGACACGAGGGAACCTGCGCACTGAATCCATTTTCTCATCAGCCTCTGCTGCTCTCTGAATATGCCTTGAACTTCAGACACTCCATGTCGTAAGAGTCCAGCTCCCTCGAAACCAAGCTTTGTCACGCTACTCTGTTTGCCATCATAATTTTCTCATCTTAGTCTAAAACATTAAGATCTTCTCTGTTAATTGACCTAATTCCACCCTGTGGTATTTACCTCTTAACATCAGCCTTTCTAAATGTAAGTATTGGCAAAATCAGACCAGGCTGAAACTGCTTGTTTCCCTTAGCAACATGTGAAGCCATTTGTTTGTGTCTGTGTGTGTGTGTGTGTGTCTGTGTGTGTGTGTCTGTGTCTGTGTGTGTCTGTGTGTGTGTGTGTGTGTGTCTGTGTGTGTGTTTGTGTGTCTGTGTGTGTGTGTTTGTGTGTGTGTGTGTGTGTGTCTGTGTGTGTGTCTGTGTGTGTCTGTGTCTGTGTGTGTGTCTGTGTGTGTCTGTATGTGTCTGTGTGTGTGTGTGTGTGTGTCTGTGTCTGTGTGTGTGTGTCTGTGTGTTGGGCTTGCCGGCCCAGAGCCGGCAGGAACAGAATAGCCTGCTACCTCGGTCACCGTGACCACTGCCTGATGGTCGGTGCATCACCCTGCGCGCTGTCACGGCTGGTGGCCTGGACGCCTTTCGGGTAACAGTGCTCGTAATTCTCCTTCTTCCAGTTAACGGCAATGGCCAGAGACACAACAATGGGAATACCCTGCTTATTAAACAGTATTCATGAAAATCAGCTTTAGGCCTACAGGCTCCGAAAGGATCTAACTTGTCTGATGTTAGAGTGTAAATTGGTTTTCATTTGTGATAGTATGGACAGTTTGTTATTGTTTTGCATTTAATGTGTTTGTGTGCAGATATGCCAGTGTGTGTTAGTGATGTGCCTGTAGAAAATGAATGACCGATCTACGTGCCAGATGTAAGAGTCGTAAACATGTCATGGACCGGTGCTTTGTGACCTCTTATAAGTGGTGAATGAGCCGACAAAGTCCCTAGTCCTCCACTTGGGAAAATGGCTGATCATTCAGTCTCCAATATTTCAGTAGTTGTATCTTTAGCGCTGGTGCTGATAATTTTGAATACTGATGAAGAGTAAATATCAGCTGGCAATTTCAGCGAAGACTCATCGGACCGATGGCAATAACTGGATTTTTAGCGAATACCGGCCGATACAGAATTGTCAGTGTTTTTGGCTGCTTTTTCTGACGGTGTCCATGCTCATTCCATCAGTAGATTGGCACGTCCTCCATCCGTCAATGACATCATGCCACCATGTGGGTCAGTTAAGCTTGTCAGAGTGGGTGCCCTGATTCTAGTTTATACAGTACTAATGCAATTAGTAAAATCAGTTTTAAATGTATCATTATTCATTTGTATCGTTCCAAATTGTTTAATAAAAATGACTGCCGAATGGTGTATTTTTTTTCTTTGGCAGGGGAGTTGGGAATGGTGGGGGATAAACAGACAATTTTTGTTGGCATGAGGGGGGGTTGGTGAAGGGGGTGTTTGCACAGGGTGCCATACAAGTTAGAACCAGCAATAGCTGTGTTGGATGCCGATGTTGCCATGTTGCGCTTCTTGGGTGACGTTGTCCCTCCCCCCCAGCAGCTGGCTGCACCTTTGAGGAAGACTCTGACCCGAGCCTCTGCGAGTACAGCCAGGGCGAGGAGGACGACTTCGACTGGCAGCTCATCCGGACCTACAGCCTGCCGTACGCCACCTCGGACCTGTTAAGCGGTGAGTGCCCTCCCCTCATTGCACACGACCTGCTGTTTGGGCCCATGAATACCCAAGAACGACATGAAGTGGAAGTTAAACCTGATGCAGTGCGTGGCACTGCTGACAGGGGGCGCTCGTGAGCTCCTGCTAAGAACAGCATGGTCACGCTTTGATGAAACGTCAGGGAGAATTTGACAGTGCTGGCGAGGAAAGGCCTCATGGGTAGTGAGCAGGGTTCCGGAAGAGCAGCTTCTCTGCCGTTATCCTGATGTCGACCTTTTGCCAGAAGTGTTTATGAAGTTCTGCTCTTGTGTCTGTTCTGAACACGGACAGTAGCTGTGACTGTGTGCATCTGTGCTTCTGTGTCCCCAGGCGGAGGGGCGGAAGCCAGAACATGGTTCATGTGAGGTTTAAAGGTCAAGACGGGGGTGGGGGTGGGGGTGGGGGGTCTGTCTTCTTGTCAGCAACCCGTCCGGCCAGGTGGTGTGTCAGGAGAGGGCCGGCGTCTGTGCCCCACCCCAGGAGTGAGTTCCCTCCCCCCACCTTTGGGTGTAATTAAAATCCACCTTTTGGCACCTCAGCTCTGGGGGCCATCAGACTTGATAGAGGGCCAGGGAAATGATGGGGGTGCGGGGGGCAGGATGCTGTGTGGCCTGCCTGAAGAACGAAGAAGAAGTTTTGCTTGTTTGCAATGCGGCTAGTAAGCGCACACAGACAGGGGTATGCCGGGCTAGGTAGTGCACAGCGAACCGAAGGCAGTCTGTCAGTCTTCCACCCGATACTCGTGTTTGAGTCACACAGCCAGCGAGCCGCATTGGCCACAGCGTGATGTCAGCTGTATATGAACTCCGAACTACAGGCGGTTGAGATTTTCCCTTTACTACAGGACTGTCTGAATCTTAAGCTGTCTGACCTTAGATACACATTGTACCGATATCTGCCAGTTTCTGTGTGCTCTTACATGCAGGTTATAGCATGCTGGTCACAGTGTATCCTTGGCTACAACTTCTGGTGTAAAATTAGCTACAGGTCTCTATGTACATCGTCACAGATTTTTACTGTGTACCCTCAGGTCTCGGTCTCAGTGTGTTAAAGTCTACATGGCCCAGTGTATCCTTAGCTACAGGTCTTGTTTTTGCCCGGCGTCAGGCTCAGTGTCTACAAGGCTACAGGGTCTGGTTGAACCATTTACAATTATCCATTATCAAACCCCAGGTGAGAAAGGCCCCTAGCTCCGGATTAGTGGTTTTTCCGAGATAATGTTATTAGTCAGCATGGTCAGACTTTTCCTTACATCTCTGTGGACATGTGGCTGGGGGAGAGAAGGAGAGAGCAGAGGAGGAAAGAGCGGGCAGGGGGATGATAAGCTGCAATAAAGTCGGCAGCCTGGCAGGGTGCGTTTCCGGGGTCTTTCCCAGGCAGCCTGTGGTGCTTCCTCATTCGTAAGCGCCTGGGCTGCTGTGTGTGGGCAGCGTGTGAGACGGCTGCTTCAAACCCGGCAGAGCAAATCCAGCCCCATTGCTTGACAGGAGAACTTGTGCCCACCCCCCAACAAGCAGATTGCCCCTCCGCCACTTTGCCGGTTTCACGGCTGACTGCGGCATCACGCTCCGCTTGCCAACAGGCGGCCAATTAGAGGGCAGGACGTCAGTGCTGCTGGTTTTGTCTCCCTATAAGACGTTTGACATCATTTCGCCTACAGGCTGTCAAACAGCGTTTGTTGGGATGGAGCAGCCCCCCCCCTCCCCACACACACGCACCCCCCCTCCAACAAATGACTTCACTGCACACAGTATACTTTACGTCATGTTAATCTGGGCAGAATTTCTGCCTGTTTTCACCTGTTAAGGCTGGCAGGAGGGCAAACAGGTACGAAGCGCAGCTGTGGTATTTTGGCAAACCCTTTTTCGGTAGTCGTCTTCTTGACACCAAATTCCTAAGTTTTGGAATCATTCGTTTGCCTGGGATCCTCTCCTCCACATCACAGCGGTGTAGTTTTGAAACATCCCAGTTGCAAGTACCCCTTAAGCACACCCCACTCGAAAATGCTTATATACAAACCAGGTGGGGTTTACCGCGACGTCAGACGTTGTTGGGGGAAAAAAATAGCTTTTTCGTTCTTTTTTTTTTTCCCCTGATCAGCTTCAAAACAGCATCAGCATATGGTAAGTACAGTACCTCTTGTCAGCACACCAGGTGGCGCAGTGGTTAAGGTCATGAACCCGTAGTGAACGTTGCCACTTCCAAGATCCAGAAGGAGCCCGAAATGGTCGGATAAAAATATGTAGCTACCTGAATGCATGTCGCTTCAAATAGGCACATCAGATACGTAACCATGTGAAAGGTAACCACTGGCCCGTCAGGAGTGTAAAATTGCATTTGCTTGTTCTTGCCCTGCGCTCAGCATATTATCTTGCCACATACTCCAGCCGGCTGTCAGCTGGAGGACATCGGGCTCTGATGGACAGTGGTGACACACAGGCGCTCTCAGCGCTGTGAATAGGAAGGTGCCTTTCCTGAGAGCCTGCATCTCTGTGCATGAGTACGTGGCTCAGTGCTTAGCAATGTAGCATCACACCTCTGTGGCTAGTTGGTATAAATCCCATCCCTGGCTCTCTGCGTGCGGAGTTTGCATGTACTCCCTTTGAACATGCAGGTTTACATTTACATTACATTTACACTTATTTATTTAGCGAATGCTCTTGTTAAAAGCGATGTACAAGGGCGGCAGATAATACTCCACGAGCCGACAGCTGTCAAGGAGCCAGCTTAGGTATAAGTGAGGGTGAGTTTGCACTGAGTGATCAGTAACTGTAGCTAGTGGTTTACTTTACGAAACACTGCAAGAGCCCAACAGAACACCTGTTCAAATGGAAAGCACCATATGGACTAGGTTCCGATATGACAAGTGTGAAATACCGGAGCATGTGGTTCTGCCTCTGAGAGGCCATAAACAGAGTCGGCAGGCGAAGGCGGAGCAGGTCAGTGGTCTGATTAGTTATTTGAGGGTTTCTCAGAAAAGATGGATCGTGAGGAATTTCTTGAAAGTTGAGAGGTTCTCTACCGACTGGATTTGGACACATACTTTGTTCTGCCTCAGAGGGACCACACATGAGACTTATTTTCTTGTGGTGGGTGGTTTCTGTCCTCAGGACAGTGATTGGCAGCTCCCATTTTCCCTCAGTGACTGGTCCTGTGTGTGACTGTGAGCGTTATGATGGATGGGCAGTTCACGCCTCGTCCCCTGTGCCACCGGATACTGGGAGATCAGTTATGAAAGATGGATAAGCATAATATTGGCATAAATAAATGCATTAAAAATTCTATAATGTAATGAGCACATCATGTCTCAGTGATTCAAGAGTACAGTACATGCTCCCTGACTGATAGTTTGATTTAAAACATTGCTATAATTACCTTTGCGGTGCATCTTATATATGAGTTGCTTTTCAGAGAAGTGAATGAATGTTGTTACCTTTCCAGCACCTTCCCATGAGCAACCGGCATTACAGGCACATGCAGGATGGCACTGAGGTGGTAATGGGAGGATGGAGTGACGGCATGGGCTGGCATCTCATCCAGGGTTTCCCCTGCCTCATGCCCTGTGATGGACTGGTTTCCCATCCAGGGTGTCCCCTGCCTCGTGCTTTGTGATGTACTGGCATCCCATCCAGGGTGTCCCCTGCCTCGTGTCCTGTGATGGACTGGCGTCCCGTCCCGTGCCTCGTGCCCCATGACCCCTGTGGGATAAGCGTTTATGGATGGTTATGGATGTGCTTCCATCTTGAGCTGTGACCTTTGTGCTAGCTGTTGTCAGAGGATGGAGTCATGTTCTCGGTCAGGTGACAGCCCTCCCCAGGCAGGGCCCCCTCTTCTCGGACCATGGCGATTCAGAAAGGAATGCTACGTAGGAGATATCTTCTCACAGGGAGACCAGTGAACAAAACGCCATTATACGACCAGGCATTTGCTGATGACTTTTGAGAGGAATAAGCTGTTGTTTTCAAAGAGCGCGGTGCCCATTCCGGATGCTTTCGTGGTGACAATGACATCTTTCAGCCGAGAGTGCCGACTTTGCCATTCGCTTCCGCAAAGACGTCGACCCAGACACCCCCATCCGCCATGAGCCGCGCGGCCTAGATGGGCTACAAAGCCTTTAAACTTCGCTGAGATTTTAAATGAGCTTTTTTTCAACTTTAAAGGCAATCTTTTGACAAAAGGTGTCATAGCGTGGCACGCCCGACACAGCTGCTGCCGGTGATAACGTGAGACGGCTGCTTACTGGCAAATGAAAGGCGTGTGGATTACGGCGCCCCCTGGGGCCCTCTCAGACACGCGAACACAGCGGCTCGCACCAAGATGTGTGAGATGTGGCGGGAGTCTCGAAGATGCTGCCACCGCCCGGGGTGCCAGGTGCGGTGCCGATCACGGGGGCCGCTCTGTGCATTTTAGCGGCAGGGGCGGGTTTTTGAAAGCCGTTTCCTTACACCGGCGGAGAAAAACAGCCGCGTTACATCTTGAGTGGTGCAACAGATCTGTGGGGAATCCCTATACAGCGATAAGTGGCTCTGTCTGCAGACGCTAATGTATCACGTCAGTAATTTGAGGCCAGCCGCAGTCGAGTCTCTTAAATTAACGCAAGTGTCTTATATACAGCACTGCCTGAGATAGTCAGGGATGTATAGGATGGGTCCTGGGGGGCGGGGGGGGGGGGCGGTGGCTACATCCAGAACAGCAGGAATAGAAGGGAAAATGACTTTGCTTAAAGAAAACAGGTCACCGGGGCAATGCAGGCTGTCCAAGGGCACACTGATATGGGCTTGTCTCCTCGCTATGGAAACGCCATAGCCTTCCTGATACCATGGGTCTAAGATGTAGCGTGGCTGGACAAGCCTGAATGCTGGGGTGGGTTTTGGCGAATATGCCGGACCCTGCGTGTAAATCGTAACAGGTCTGAGGCTGGGGATGGAAGCGGGACAGCTGAACCGAAATGTGAAATGTGGTCCACAAATGCAGACGGACTGCCTGTGGGATATACAGCCTGCAGAAACGAGAGAGTAGGAATATCACTGTATACTTTAGTGTCCTGATGGGTAATGAAAATGTTTTATACTGTACAGACTGTCTGAGGTGCTCTGCTCATTCTGTTAGAGGCAAGTTAAACCTCGTTAGCTTAGATAAAAGGAGACAGGTGTTTCAAAGGCTCGTGTGGTTATGGTGTAATGAGAAAATGTAGGTATAAATGCAGATCTAAGGTATACTTACGTAGGAAGAAGTATATATAGTTTTATGTAGACATTCATATATACACACACAAACATGAACAAACAATAAAATACCTGTGTTGGTATTTTTGGGGATATAAAGGTGTGTGTGTATGTGTATGTGTATTGGTATATATACTATATAGGTATAATAGGTATATAAGAAAATGTATATAGTGATACATGGCCTTCCAAAACGTGCCTGTTATCACTTTGCTTTTCATGAATACATAGAATTGTAATGTAATTAATTTTAGACACATTGACATTCCCATGCAGCTATTAACAGGATCCTGTGAATGCAGCTTATATAAAGTCTAAATCTCATCAGAAGGCTTGTCGGAACTTTAATCAGTGAACTTCCCTGTTTTCCACACAGCTGTGACAATGAAATATATATTATAATTTAAAGTGTAAGTCACTACTTGAAAGTGAATCAAGCTTCTGTATTTGTCAGATAAATAAAATTTAAATGCCAGTCAGTGTAATATCCCTCCCCGGTCCTGATTTTGTTGGATGGCATGAAGTTACTGTGTCTTTCCTGTTAAGTGAGGAGCCTGTACTGCTCCTAACCTTGGCAAGGTGTCCTTTTTGTCTCACCCAGTTCCATGTCATTTCATCCTGATCATTTATTCCAGAGTACAATAATATCTGGCTTTAATTATGAGTGCAGTGGGTTGGAAATCTTCAAACCTCCTAAATGCATTCCGGTTTGAAAGAATAGCATGATTTGTATCCGAGGACAAGATGGCTATTGAGATCACTGTGGTAACGCTGCAACGATCGCGCCCTTATTCCTTCCACGGCAGGCTTTCCCATAATCTCCTTTTTTGTCTTTGCTCATGAAACATGAGCTTGAAATCTCGCCCATGAATTTCTGTCCTGGCCTGCGTTGGCCTTTGTCGGCCGCTAACAGGAGCACAGTGGCCCGCAGTAAGGCAGCCGGCCTGTTGGGGGCAGTGTTCTCATAAACTACATAAGCAAACGTGTCAGGTGGTCTTTCAGGTGAACGAAGACACTTTCGAAGTAAATGATGAGCACGTGTGGAGGGGAGAGGCAGCGGGCCTCATGGGGTCGTATGTTACAGCTCTGTGGCCCCACCAGGCATCCGCACCAGGCACCTGTGGCCTACCGAAAGACTGGCATTAAATGGGGACAGAATGTGCGAATACTCACCCCCGTTCCATCATGAATGGCTCTGTCTGCGGTGCCACTGTGCTAATGCGCCCACCCCAGTAACTGTAATCAATGTCATCAGGCAAACAGAGGCTCCTTCTGTGAGTCCGGAAGCACGTTAACAAGGTGACCGAGGTGTGAACAGCACTCCTCTGCCCTGGACCAAGGACCTCAGAGTTACTGAGGACCAGGGCCAGAAGCCGGGGGATCTTTACCCCACCCCCCGTGGCTAAACTCCCTTTCACAGAGATGGAGACTTTCTGTTAGCAAAATAATTCCCTCCTTGGAACCCAAGGAGAAGAGAAAAGTGCAATTTTCTGGGCCGTTATCCACTCATGTGGGTCACGCAGGTGGGTGGGGGGGGGGAGCTCCGCACCTGAGAGAGATACTGCAGAAGGACGGAAGGGCGCAGAGGAGCTGGGCCACATTCCGGTGCATGTTCCTGGGACAGCCCAGCTGCCTGGAGGCGGGACGTGTGTGTGTGTGTTGGGGGGGCACAGTCACTGAGCTGAATATCCTTGGGGGGTATACAGTAATCGGCATTTGTGTAAGGCACCAAAGACCCCAAAACTCTTGCCAGGTGAGATCAGGGCCAAAAATAATCTCTGAATTGATGTGACTCGGAATGTGACTGTGTCTGAGTGAGTATTCATGAGCCTGTGGGAGTGAATTATAATTATTTAAATGGATTAGCGGCGATTGTCTGTGGAGTACAATAATGAGCTGCTGCAGGGCTGGGGGGGGCACTGAGGGGCGTTGCTGGGGTATGGGGTGAGGGACTGGGGGTTTTGACTAGGGTGTGAGAGCAAGCGACTGAGGGAACATGGCAGAGGCATGGGAGTCTGGGACCGGGGGGTGTGGTTGGGGAGAGGGAGGAGGGACCCGGGGCGTGGGGGCGTGACTGGGGAAGGAACTGGGAGCGTGATCGGGGAGTGGGATTGGGACGCGTGGCCTGGGTGCGGAGGCATGGCGGTGGCAAAGGGTGAGGGACTGGGGGGCATGGCCGGGTGGAGAGGGTTGGCAGAGGCACCATCTCAGCAGCAGGGGTAGGGGCATCCCAGTAACGGGGGCTTTCTGGCAGCTTCAGTCGGCTCCCTGATTACCCTGTCCCCCCCCATGTCTGTCACGGTCCCCCGGCCCACCTGGAGACCATCACGCAGGTATATGGAAGTGGGGGGGAGGATGGGACAGACACCCGATACACTGGGTGTGTGCCAGTATACTGCATTCTCTGAAGCGGTGACTATGAGGCAGTTGCTCTCACATCAGACGTTCCGCATTCCTGTTCAGATCATCACTGTTTGGCCGCTGCGGAAACTCCAACGTGAAATCCGACTGAGGAAGGTATTGTCTGATGCCCTCTAATTTGTTTTGAAACTACGCCTCATTATTTTAAGCTAAGTCCCTCTTGGGGACCCTTTAAATCGATTGCTTTTCATTTTCCGCTGGGGACATGCTGTGCATTATTCATTTGTATTGCAGATATCCATATTTAGGGCAAGTAATGCTCTTTATCTTCCCTGCAGACGGCCCTTTATTCGGGCCCTTCAGTGTGGGTATAGTGGCCACTCTCATCCATCCATCCATCCATCCATCCATCATGGTCCTAATTTCAAATCCAAGATTTCCCTGACTGTAGAGTATGACGGTTGAATCCCCTTTAGAACTATCTATTTGCACACACACACACACACACACACACACACACACACACACTCCTTAACCTAGCCTGGCCTCCTGTGGTCTCTGTCCTTCAGCCTTGGGTTTTAAGGGCTTATTTCCCCGGGACCGTCTCTGTTAGGTTTGTGTTCCTGAGCTCCCAGGGCCAGGAAAGGTGAGGAGGCAGAAATGAAAGCACTGCCTATCCACTGCAGGTCACAACTGGCCAGAGGGTGGCGTCGTCTCTCGTCTCACCTCAGCAGCAGAGCTTTTTGTGAATTTATTCAACAGCGAGATTGTCACAGTCGTTCATTTACTTCCCAGCTGTTAAAATAATATTGGATTAAGATACAGGATATAATTGAGTTGGCATTCAGATGGGATATCAGTCACAGACTGTGCAGTGTTCCAGAAGGGTCTAGGGGATATGCGGGGGGGAGTGTGCCGTCTTGCTCAGGTACAATCTGTTCCTGTCCCCATTACCATAATAACCCGTGTCGTGCGCCCCTGACTGTCGCAGTAATTGATACGTCGGTACTGAGGCTGGGACGAGCCGTTTGCATATAATCGCTGTGACCGATGTGATGCTAAAACCTGGCTTAAGACAAGCAGGCAGGCAGGTGTTTCAGTCATATTTGGTAAACAGTGAGCTGTGTTCAGGTGCCACAGTAATGGCAGGGACACCCCTGTCCCCAGAAGACCTGTTGGTTCGTTTCGTCGTGGCTGGCACTTTGTCGTTCGATGGGTGATGGGTTCAATAGCCAGTGGGGGCTTTTAAAGGAACCCCTGTCAATGCGATGGGCCTCGAACCTGCTCATTTCTGTTCAGCAGATGTGATCCCTTCAATGCTGCCAGCACTCTGAATCGGGGGTTAACCGGCGGGCTTGGATTGGGGTGATTCTGTCCTCATGGGAAGAGAGAGGGTGCCAGTAGGGTGCGTGTAGCCCAGCTCTCTTCATGGGGCTGTGGGTGGGAAGCAGGCGTCAGGAGACACCATTGACCCCGCCCTTGGCTGCTGCATCTGACCACGGGGGCCACAGGCAGCTGGTAATGAGCCAAGTCTCCCTGTCACACCTTGTTATTCTCCGTTAATACTTACAGCGAGCCTGTTTCTGTTAAAATGAGATTTTATGATGGTCTGCAGGGAATGGATATGTGCTCTGGGAGCTTAGCGGCACTGGAGTTTAAAAAAGGACTAGAGACACCGGGAGAAATAAAATAAGGAGACCATGGACTTGCTAGAAATGGCGCACCACCGTTTGTCTTCTTCCGAGGGTTGTCGATGGCATTACTCTATGTGAAGTGCCTGAGGCGGCTGGATAGCGGTGCGGATGGTGGTAAGGGTAGGGGTGAGGATGGCGGTGAGCATGGCGATAAGGAGGCTGGTGAGGATGGCAGTGAGGATGAAGGTGGGAGGGTGATGAGGATAGAGGTTAGGATGGCGGTAAGGATGTTGGTGAGAATGGCAGTGAGGATGGCGGTGAGGGATTGTGAGGATGGTGGTGTGGGATTGTAAAGATGGCGGTGAGGCGGTTGGTGAGGATGGCGGTGAGCTGGGTGATAAGGAGGCTGGTGAGGATGGCAGTGAGGATGAAGGTGGGAGGGTGGTGAGGATGAAGGTGAGCAGGGCAATAATGAGGGTGGTGAGGATGACAATGAGGATGAAGGTGGGAGGGTGGTGAGGATGGAGGTTAGGATGGCAGTAAGGATGTTGGTGAAGATGTTGGTGAGGGTGGAGGTGAGGATGGCGGTGAGGGACTGTGAAGATGGCGGTGTGGGATTGTGAGGATGGCAGTGAGGATGAAGGTAGGAGGGTGGTGAGGATGGAGGTTAGGAGGGCGATAAGGATGTTGGTGAGGATGGCGGTGAGGGATTGCGAGGATGGCGGTGAGGAATTGTGAGGATGGCGGTGAGGTGGGTGGTGAAGATGGCGGTGAGGCGGGTTGTGAGGATGGCGGTGAGGGAGGGGGGGGGGGGGGGGGAGAGGGGGAGCGGGGGTGTAGGTGTGGGGGGTTGCGGTGACAGTGGAAAGGGGTGGCG
>JAAGVU020000129.1:26724866-26742953 GCA_011763525.2 Mormyrus iriodes | reverse complement strand
GCAGCTTTGAATCCGGACTGGTAGGGATCTTGGAACCCATTATTTATCATAATATTAATAATATAAATGGACCTGTGCCACCTATTTACCCAAATTTCCTGTTTATGATCTAATGCCATCCAACCTGACGGGAGGGACAATGAGCGGGTGATATTATGTACAATCATAGATTAAATATGACAGTTGTATTTTCTTACACTACCACAGCAGCAACACTAAAATAATATTACTACCCAGACAGCACACGTGCATAGGCACGATGTCTCCGTGATGCTTGAAAATCCATCGGCAAAGCATCTCTATGAGGTCGTTTGCTCACTGGCACAACATGGCAGAGATATCGCTACTAAATATTGATTTGACATTCAATGTCTGCGTGATGTATTTAAACAGCAACACGATGTTAATGAGATCACTGTGCGATGTTCAGCCTACTGATATTTCTCCAGATTAGGCTATATAACCCACGATAGCGTTATACTTTATATATTTATATACTATATGGTAGATTTGTTCTGTTTACCCTTCATGAAGGCATACTGTTTAAGACCATATACAACAAACAGTTTAACTGATTAAAAGTTATATGTTTATTATTTTAAATATTGACAACATGACAGAAATAGTAACAATAGGCCTAATAGTTATATTGAATTGATTAAAGCAAAATTATTGAAAAAAATATGTTTGCCGAAACACACATTAGACTGTAATAATTTAGATATTGTTAGTAGGCTTAAATGGAACACGATTATTTAACGACATTCCGTTCTTAAACCAATGTCCTGGCGACGTATGTGTGCTGACTTGGTATGTATGCATTAATAAGAGAATTGAGAATTGCTTTAACTAGTAACTAATTACTTTTATATGCAGTAATTGGTGGAGTAATTGAATTACTTTTGAATGAAGTAACTAGCAAACGTAACTAATTACAAATTTTCAGTAACTTGCGCACCACTGGTGTCATGTGATATGATGCCCCCTCTCCCTCTCTTTCTCTCTCTGTCTGTGCCCACAGACAAGGCGCCACATTTCTCCCGCCTGGGGGACGTGGAGGTCAACGCCGGGCAGAATGCCACCTTCCAGTGCGTGGCATCGGGACGGGCCTCAGAGTCAGAGAAGTTCCTGCTGGAGGTAGGTGGGGTTCCGGGAAGGTGGTGACTGAGGCATCGTGAGATTGGCGGGTGACATCGACTGAGAGCATCTCTGATGTGCAAACAACCCATGCTTTTATCAAGAGTGAGTTACAGTGTTGGCAGATTACCAGTCCGTGTTCTTCACCTCTGCACCTTTCGTGGGGTGGCCGTACTAGGGCACAAGCACTTTGAACGGTGCTTTTTGCAGCCCACCAGTCTTTGGCCATTAAAAAGAGAAGCACTTGACTGTTTTCAGCTTTCTGATCTTAAGAGGCTATTACGTATATTACATGATGATGTGTTGTGTTGTTTGGATCTCAGCAGTTGTTTCAGACATCCCAGTGGTTGAATTGCTCTAGAAATTAAACTGCTGAGAAGCCAGCAGATTTTAATTCTCTGGATTTTGATCCCCAGGCTTTTATTGGCGAGATTTCATAGTCAGTTTTTCATGTTACTCGCATCTAAGCACCTGTTTTCCACATCAGAAATGGCCGCCGCCATGTCTGCCAGTTTCCTCTCTTTGCTTAGTGATCCAGGTGGGAGGGGTGGCCTCTGCTTGGGTACACAGTCCCGCTTATGTCAGCCCCCACAGCGTGTCCCTAGCAGCTGCCTGTGATTTATACTGGGGATGTGCTCCCCCCCCACATCAGGCTAGAATTAAATCAAACAAATGGTCATGTCGCCTTTCACAGGCAAGGACGCAGCCGGACTGTCAGACGTCTTTGGCGCCTCGCACCCTGAGAGGTTCCCCCCTGCGGGACCAGACTCCTGTATGATGTTACGGCCTTACTTGCTGGTTCTGAGAGTTCATTGTTTACTGTTCTGGGTGCAGCTAAATCTTGTTATATTCAGGTTTATTGTATGCTTTGGTCATATGGGGCCAGACCAGCCTTCATTCAGACACATTATTTGCCCCAACAGGCTGTTGCTGTAAAATTGTTTCTGTTGCTATAAAATAATTTTTCTCCTTTCTCAAGAGAGCCACCCGTTTTGTCTCCTGCTCTTCCAATCTCTTATGCTGGCTTGATAGTTGTCTTACATATTGTTGTTTAACTTTGTTTAAATCGATGGACAAAAAGTGAAGACCTACAGTGGAAAAGCGAAAGAGGGGGAAATGGGAAAGGGGTACAGGGAAAAGGAGAAAGAGGAAATGGAAAAGGGGAAAGAGAAAGAGGGGATGGGGAAAGGGAAATGGGGAAAGAGGAAATGGAAAAGTGGGAGGGGCAGAAGGGGAAAGACGAAATGGAGAAGGGGGAAAGAGAAAGGGAGGAGGGAGAAAGTGAAAATTGGAAAAAGGGGAAAGAGAAAGGGGGAAGGGGAAAGAGGAAATTGAAAGGGGGAAGAGGAAGAGGAAAAGCGGAAAGAGGAAATGGGAAAGGGGAACATTCTGTATATGGCCTGATACCAAGCTTTCCCCTTTCCCTTTTGCCTTTCCCTCTTTCCCCTGTTTCCTTTCCTCTTTTCCTTTTTTCTTCCCCTCTTTCCCCGTTTTCTGTTCCCTTTCTCTTTCCCCTTTCTCTTTTCCCTTTTTCCCATTTCTCTCTTCCCTTTCCCTTTTCCCCCTTTCCCATTTCTCTCTTCCCTTTCCCCTTTCCCCCTTTCCCTTTTCTCTTTTCCTTTTTCCCTTTTCCCCTTTTCCATTCCCTCTTTCTCCTTTCCCCTTTATCTTTTCCTTTTCCCTCTTTCCCCCTTATTTTTCCCTTTCCCCCTTTTCCCTTTTCCCCTTTTCCTTTCCCTTTTCCGTTTCACATTCCTCCCCCCTTTTCGTTTCCCTCTTTCCCCTTTTTCCTTTCACTTTCCCCCAAGTAAACAAAATGTCATCTAAATTAGATTTAGGAGGGGGGGCTGGCATGTGCTAACGACATAAGCAGCCCATGACTCTCAGTGTGGCCCTCAGCATGCAGACTAGGCCCAGGGGCCTTGCTTTGGGCTGTTATGGCCAAGTGCGTGGCCCCCATGCACGCCGCAGGTTTAGTCACTGAAATCACAGCTGTCTGTGCTAGTGTGATTTTAATTAGTGTGGCCATCGAAGGAAATTAATCTGAAAAATGTTACCGAGCGATGAAAGTGAGATAAAACTTTAACAAAACAAGATACAGTATTCAAATTAATCAGTGAGATTATCATCAAGCCCAATTATGCTGTGATATAGTTGCAATAATTATGCCATAATAAAATAGCACTCGACAATTACTGAGGTACAAAATATATTTATAGCCCATATATGTATTAGTGTATGTGTCACTGTGTACTGTTACAATGCACAATTTGTGTCTTATTTATAACAAGGAGGAGATCAGATCCAAGTTCAGCGTTCCATGTCCTCAATGATTAATGACAGTCCATAATCACAGTAGATCCAGTAATTCAGGGTCAGAACCAGGAGACAGAGACAGAAATTTAAAAGCAGAGGCGATAACAGGCATGAAAAAGGTTCTAAAGGAGTCCCAAAGTCAGAATCGGTGAACAGAAATAGGCCCAGGAGCCAGCAGATAAGGAGAACCAGAGCTGGATGGATGATGGCAATGATCACACAGCACCTCACTGAGGTTCAATGGAGGGGTGACTAATTAGGAACAAGTGAGGCAGGGCATCGGAGAGTGTGTTAAATAAAAGGCAAATCTTAAACGGACAATAAGAGTCTAAACAAAGTGTGTAACTGCATATATGGTGTCATCGAACATTGAAGCATTTGTCATGATGGACCCGTGACTCAGGTCTTTCTGGAAAGTGCCCCTGTGCCACCCCACAACCCCTGCGATGCTTTCTGCAATTGCGGGTGCGTGTGGTTCGGTGCCATGCTTTGGCTGTGATGCTGTTTCTGTCGCAGATGTGTGAAACATGCCAAGGAGGAGAAACACCTCATGAATCTTGTCTCTGACCCGCCTGCAGTGTGACACAGAGCCGGCGTGTAGTAACCGTGTTTCTACCTCTCTGTTTGTTTTCCCGCTTCTCTTCCTTCACTTCCTGGTCTTTCCCTACTCCTTCACCTCCTCCTGAGAGCTGTAGGGCCTATGGTTCAGAATGACTCCCTTTGCTTGTGAAGACCCGGTATGACCCAGCTGGGTTCAGATTCCGGAGTGGCAGGACGTGCACTGGGAATAGGACTGCTTATGACAGGCACAGTAGGGACATGTGTGGACAGGGACAGTGGGGACACACTCTACGCTGACATCATTTACAGCTTGGTGGGCTCTGCTCATCTGGCACTGGAGGGTTTATCCTTTTAACTTGTACCCTAATGGCCACTTTACTGATTTGCTTACTTGTGTTGTCCCCCCACCCCCACCCCAGCGGCATAATGGGGATCTGACTTCTGCCTCTTCGGTGAAGCACCTGAGCCACCGGCGTTTCGTGGCCTCCTTCCAGCTGGATGCTGTGCAGCATGCAGATCAGGACCTGTACCGCTGCGTCACGCAAGCCGCCCGCGGGGCCGGCGTCTCCAACTTTGCCGAGCTCATTGTCAAAGGTGAGGCTGGTGCCGCTGACTCCTCAGGGGAAGAGGAACATTCTTCATGAGCACTGGTCTGGTGCTCTAGGCATCACAGCTGGGAGGGCAGCAGCACTTACAGCAATGGTATATTTTACATATTACATACATACTGCCCATAAAAACCAAGGGATGACATGCAAACTCTACAAACCCCAACCCTGGAGGTGTGAGGATATAGTGCTACCCACAGAGCCATTGTGTTGCCTAATTAAGACATATGATGCCTAATTAGAGATCGTAGGCTACTGACTGCTGAGCAGTGGAGAAGTGTGATTTAGTCTAATGACTC
Organism: Mormyrus iriodes; assembly: GCA_011763525.2. Taxonomy (NCBI): domain Eukaryota; kingdom Metazoa; phylum Chordata; class Actinopteri; order Osteoglossiformes; family Mormyridae; genus Mormyrus; species Mormyrus iriodes. The sequence continues at coordinate 26,738,032 of JAAGVU020000129.1, read as the reverse complement.
ATCGTTCACTGTTTTCCCAGTTAGCTTAAGGCTACGTGCATGACTGCAGCGTTCGACTCACTGGTTGAAGGACCTCTCCTTCCCGGCATGTATCAGTATCCTCCCTGCTAATGCAGAACATCACTGGGATGGGCTTGGGTTGACTTGGGCATCATTCTTATGGGATGTGGAGAGGGGAGACAAAGCAGACAGGGTCTGACTCTTCCAGTGTTCATACGTGTGGAGAAGTCTAGGGTTTTTTTGTCCATTTTACATCCACTTATGCTGGATAGGGTCATGGCTGGGCCTGGAACTTGAGCCAGGCAGCATATGGGACAAGACAGGGGGCACCGTGAATGGGATTCCAGTCCATCACATGGCACACTCACACACTATGAGCAACTTAGAGGGTGACTGGAAAGGGGATTATGACACTAGCATTAGCTTTTAATGAGCTAACTCCATAAGTAGTACATGAGCTCAGATGAGGCTCATAGTCTAGTCTGCCTTGTCTCTTGTGTCAGTTGGCTTGATTTCTTCAAACGTAAATACAAAGTTGGTACATTTGTTGGAAATGCAACGCTAGTTATCATAGAATAAAGTATATCAGTGTATGGCAATTGCTTGAGGAGTATGCCAGTCTTAGTGGCCAGATGTAAGGCAATGTGTCTCTATGTTTTCTAAGACAGAATGTCATCTGCTCCTAAGACATCCTGAGAGTTGTAGACTTCCTAGGAGAGACTATGGGTCAATGTAACTCTGGTTGGACAAATAATTTTTGCAGTTGAGTGAGTGGAGGTTTTATTAATTTGAATGATGTTGATAAATGAGCTCTGATGCTGAAAGAGCATAACTCAATGGATCCAGTAAACTGAAGACCCTTCCCCAGGAAAAAAGGAGCTCAGTATCTACACTCTGCTTTACTCAGCTTACGTTCATTTGGATATAACTGGGATTTGTGAGATAATCCCAGGACAATATCGAAATAAACTAATCATGCGGAGATGTCCCCGTCTGTCTCCTGGGATAATCACACCATTCTAGTCGAGGTCTGCATCGTGTTTAATTCCATGGCAACAGAGTTAATCCCCAGCTTCAAAAAAGACTTCGGTAGCACATTCCTGAGCCAGTAAGGGGGCCTTCTCTGAGCCGGGGGCTGTCAATCATAAGATGGTAGAAAACCAAAAGCTGCCAGAATGGAATCCAATTCTCGTTAGACTTCAAAAAACCTCAGAGGGGGTGGAGCTTCGTAATCGGTAGCCATGGTGATCTCACTGGGAAACATCACGGTGTGGATTAAGTTTTGCCACTGCCTGATCAGTGTGAGGCGAGTCAGCAGCCAGGTGGGAGCTGGTCAGACCCCACTTACAATGTCACATTTAATCTCACAGGACACACTAATGAAAGGATCTAACATTCCCATAATACCCCTTTAGGGTAAATAGGACAGTAACATGGAGGGGTTTGTGGACAATCCGAAGTGGGGCGAAGTGAGATGACAAGCCCCTCTTATAGAATACAAATAAACTTCTCACAGCAAAACCTCACTCCAGAGCTTGTATCCCTTCCTGTAGACCAGGCTACCGTCTTGCTTCCTAGCCTATGGCTTTGGTGCTGCAGTTTTTGTGTCCCCCATTCCGTGCTTGCTTCATGTTGATTTCCTCCTCAGCCCCTTGAGCCTGAAGGTCTTTAAAAACGTCACTGTGATCTTCAGGCAGGTACCTGGAGTGCTGTGCTAAAAAATCTGAATTCTTGTCGTGGGTGTTGATCCCGAGCCTTGGCCTGAGATCAGGATTCCACCTTAGGTTCCCCGATTCACTGTGTCCTCGACTGCAGGTTTGTTTGTACTATAGACCTGAGGCACTATCTTGGCTTGTGCGTGTTAGCTGTGTTTCTGGCAGAGCTGGGTGTGGCATGGCCCCCTTCTAAACACGTTACTGGTACCATGCAATGGCACGAGGAGCCATCAGCAGCGCCTGCACCAGCCCTGTCTTACCACAGGGCCAAATCCTTTCGGGAGATGCTGTCTATGGCCTGTTACCAAGTTCTCTCCTTTCCCTTTTTACTTTTTCCCTTTCACCTTTTGCCTTTCCTCTTTACCCTCTTCGCTTTCCCCCCTTTTCCCTTTTCTCTTTTCCCCTGGTCCCTTTTCCATCTTTGTCCTCTTCAGTTTCCCTTGTTAATGTGAGACTATTTGGTCCTTTGACTGGGTTGATCAGCTTATTTCTCAGAGTGCTGTTCTCCCGCCAGACATGCCTTTGCTTCTTCCTTGTTTGGTGACTTGCATGTGTACCTTCTTTTCCGTCCCCTTCACCCCCGCCCCCGACACCCTGCCCCAGTCCGGTTTACTTTCCCCATTTCCCCCCCAGACAGAGTTTATTTGTTCTTTGCCTGCGTTCGCATTAGCACACTGTCATGTCTTTCCCGTTCCGCCCCACTTCCTCAGCCCCCACAGTGACCCTAATAATATCAGCCGTCCGTGACCCCCGCCTGCTGTGTTCTGAGGTTAAGTGTGCCAGCAGTCCCTGAAAATGCCACTGGGAGACAGACCTGAGCTCCATGATTAAGGTGAAGGTCACCCCCCATCAAGAGGGGGGTGAGACGGTGAGGCATGTCTGGCAGCAAATAAAGGACACGACGAACAAGCAGCCTTCAGACGAAAGCGGCTGCACCCCTCAAGACAGATGGTGCCCCCCCCACACAGATACATTCCCACAATACCTTTAAAAGTGAAGAATTGCCACAGATCCTAATACTTTAAAGAGTTTCTTATATTTATTGATTTAATTAAATTGTATTATCCAGCTAATAGTATTAATACATCTTTTGAATCAGAGCAAGATAGAAAGAAAAAAATGGTAAACAGTTTGTTCTTAACTTTTTGGCCTTAATAAGTATAATTTGTGGTATCATATGTTCTTTTTTATTTCTTTTTCTTCTCGTGAAGCGTCAATTTTGAGCCGTATGAAGATTATAAAGTTGCTGGTGTGTTTACCAAATTATAGAGCAGACTTTTACTGAAGAAGCTGTGGTGAGTTTGAGGTGACAGGTGTTAATCAGGGGTGATCTCTGTGACCCTGAATGTTTGAGGTTAGGGAAAATCTCCAGGCTTCTTCAGACAAACAAAATCATAAAAATCAAAAATATTCTGAGGTCTGTCAGGATTTCAGGGATATGGAAAAATGTTAACGGATCATTTTGGGTCATTTTTGTTAGCACAAACATTCACGGTGCATTGTTGTTACTTTGTGGCTACTTACCATCAATATCCTGTCTTTTGCTATATAGTACAGGCAGTCCTCAGGTTAAGATCATCTGACTTACGGGCAACCGACACTTACTAACGGACTGTCATGAAGCCTCTTATATTATAAATGGAAGTTAAATACAATAGTTTATAATAACAAACACATGCAGTTTTATTATCTACTGCATTATTATTTTTCCGACTTACAACAAATTCGACTTAAAGATAGACTTCGTAATCTGGGGATCGCTTGTACTAACTCAGCACTCCTTCTATCCCCCAAAAGTTCCCCCCTCCCCCATCGCGCCCCCCCAGCTGCTGAGGGCTGGCTCCACCTACCTGATCATCCAGCTGAACACCAACTCCATCCTGGGGGACGGGCCCATCATCCGGCGAGAGATTGAGTACCGCGCCAGCCAGGCGCCCTGGTCCGAGGTGCACGGCGTCAACATGGTAACCTACAAATTGTGGCATCTGGACCCGGACACAGAGTACCACATCAGCGTGCTGCTTACCCGGCCTGGCGACGGTGGCACTGGGCCCCCAGGGCCCCCCCTCATTAGCCGTACCAAGTGTGCAGGTAAAAACCTAAATTCTACCTCCAAGGAGACAAATCTAGGTACTTACTGAGGCATGGTGGGTAGCACTATGGCCAGGCGTCGCCAGGGCTTTGGCTTTGACTGTGTGGCGCTTGCCTTGTGTTCATGTTGGTATTTCCCTCCAGTCTAAAGATGTGCAGATAGAAGTCCTACAGTGAGTTACCTTGTGCCCTGTGATAGGCTGGCATCCCATCCAGGGTGTCCCCTGCCTTGTGCCCTGTGATAGGCTGGCATCCCATCCAGGGTGTCCCCTGCCTTGTGTCCTGTGATGGACTGGCATTCTTTTCAGGGTGTTCCCTGCCTTGTGCCCTGTGATGGACTGGCATCCTGTTCAGGGTGGTCCCTGCCTTGTGCCCTGTGATTGACTGGCATCCCGTCCAGGGTGTCCCCTGCCCCGTCCCCTGTGATGCCTGGAATAAGCCCCCATACCAGATAAACAATTATCAAAGACAGATGTATATACATGCTTCAAATGTTTATTTTTAATGTATAATTTTAATAAAATTTGAAAATCTGTGGACACATAGGAGTAAATATTTTATGTCAGGCAGTTTTTATATATGTGTTTTGACCCTGTGGCAGCTTTTAATTAGCATGTAAGGAAGGTTTAGCAAGGTGGAAAGTGAGGTGCTAATCACTGAATTCTTTTACACCAGCTGTAGTGTTTTGGAGTTTTTTATAAGCCCAGAGACGCCCATTTGCACGGCATATGTGTGCCAATAACAGCCTTTGAGAGAGAGTCTCTCTGCACACCACGGAATTGAGAATGACTTTGACCACAGTGTCACGGTACCACGGTGATGCCAGGTGACGGCACAGAGCTCTGCGCTTGGAGACAGCCCCCACCCACCCCCCACTCAGAGTGGCAAAGATTCATGCAATAAATCAACAACAAAAAGGCTTAAGAAATTGGCAGAAAAACATGTCTGTACGTGAGCCCTCTGAATTCTCAAATCCGGCTCAGAATCCTTTCCTCCCCCCTTAAGGACGACCACTTGGTTAAAAAGTGTGTGCCGTACAGCATGCACAAAGCCAGGAACAGCAAGTCAGAGTATGTCTCTCTGATGCCCAGCGAATAATGGTTTTGGGGGGGGGTGAGCCAGCAAATGGATCCCTATGACATCTGAATGGGAGGCTGAAAGGGGGGTGTGAGGGTTTGCCGAGCTGGGGCAGGGGAATGGACAACGCAAAGAGCAGCTTAAGGTTGTTCGGGACGGGGGGGGGGGGGCAGCTGGCCGTGACGACAACAGACCGGGCCACAAGGGTCCAGTTCTTTCATTATAGTCTCATCTGCTGGCCTGGATTCAGAGACAGAACGACTGTGAGGCAGCTTGTTATTGTCGACTTGCTCTGTCTGGTGCATCAGGCAGGTGAGTTTCTGACTAGACAGGAAAGAAAATCACCCCGAATCTGGGATTTCACAGCGGGAGTCTTGTGAGCGTCTCATGTGACCCCGGTAGGCAGAGGTTTCTGACTGTTCTGTATCCATAGCAACCGTCCTGCCTTCCTCATGTACCCAGAAAATCACCCCACCCACCCCCAAAAGCCTCAGATTGCGGATCAGATGGTCTTTCTGCCTGTAACAGCTGTGCACTGGCCCGGGGGGGTGTGGGCACATTCGCTGTACAGAGAGATGGAGGTTGGAACATTAGGATTAAAACACTTGTCTTCAATACGTCTGTTAGCAGCCCAAGTTCAAGAAGTCGTACCTTCTTGGTGGTTGATCTGGCTAGATATCGGTGGAGTCGGTTTGACTGAAAGCTTTACCATCATTGTTGACTGGTTGGAGATGTAATTTAGATGCAGCATAGGAAACCAGAATAAAATGATGGGGAAATTAAGCCTGTTATCTGTCATGCACCTGTGCAGCTCTGATGTGCCATGGCTTAGGGGGCAAGGTGTGAATTTACAGCCACCGAGCACGTTTGCCGGCCGGCTTCCTGTACCACCAGCTGTGTCTATCGCTGCTGAATTTCCCAAGAGGCTGGGCACGGCATCCCTTGAAGGATGAGCTCAGCATTGCTTGCAGAGTGATTGATCAGGCCAGACAGGGCCTTGTGAAGTTCTAAGCCTCTGTATAAACTGATCTGTCCTGGAGGTCCCCCCTGCTGACTGGCAATCCAATATGATCATGGCTGCCATGGGAAGAGGAGGGAGATGCAGGGGTGCTTCAGTTTAGGGGAAGGGGGCCTGGGTGTTAGTTACTTTTTGGTTGGGGAACTGGTTTTCCAATTGGTTTCTAACCTTTATGTTCATGCGTGCATATGATTAGAATAAGACAGCAGCCATGCAGGCTATGGTACCCTACCCAGCAGGGGACTGAAATGCTGCCGACTGAAGTTGGTTCCACTTCCTGGAAGCTTGCACAAGCACAAGTAATTCTCCGACATGTTGTCTTTTGGCACCCCCACCCTCCCAAATTGCCAGGACTGGACATTAAATGAACCCGTCAGATAGTAGGCTGGGATCAGGTGTTGCATCCTGAATTGCTCCAGTCCAATTCTCTTCTGCACACTTGGGGAAAATTATAGATCTCTTTTGATAAATGTACCGGTCAAGCAACAAAGCGATGCCATTCTGTGGAGCTCATGTAACGAGCTTATCACTTTGCAGACGGCTTTTGTTGTAAGTAAATTTTTAGGTCGAGAACAGTAGGTGCCTCGCAACATAAAAGGTCCAGATGTGAGTCACTGTCTTCATACCTCAAGTCCATCTTCCAATATCTGGTGGACTTTTGATTATTCCAGTAGTCAGCCCCCTCTGCCCAATGCAGATACCCCCTCTGGGACTGCCAACCAGTTTTGTGGGTGAGGAGCATTAAGTACTTGCTGTCACCATTTAGTCAGTGTCTCTCAAGAACGCAAAGCCCAGCTTGTCCATATAAGGACAGGAAGACCCCTCCCATTTGAAGTGCTGAATGGACACTGTCTTGCCTCCGCCCCCACCTCAGGGGATTGGCTGTTGCGTGAGCAGTTCAGGAATTCACGGGTAAAGCGCTAATGGCTTGTAAGCCTTTACTAAAAGTGCGTGAATGATCTATCTGTCTCAAATCGATCAATACACTTCTGACAAGCTAACACATAATGATATTAAAAAGCCTTATTTTCTTCACATTATCGGCTATGCATAAGAAGCTGGTTGAGTTGGATCGAAGCAATTTTCTTTTGCCTAATCACTGCAGGAAGAAAACGTTGGGTGAATGGAGCAGCCTGAATCATAGCGATCGCCAGTGGTGATTTTCAGGTACCTTGGCCATTGATGCGGGATGTGCTTGTAGAATCATTAGGATTGAGGTGGAAGAGACAGCTGGTAAAATATTTAGGCTTTATTAAACTTTGATTCTAACATGATGGCAGAGACAGAGTGAGAGATAGTGAAAGGAGAAAAAATCTATTTTAGTGCAAATGTGGAGCTTTAATTACAGTCAGCACCCACCCCCCTTCCAGATAGGAAGGATAATTTGACATAAGCAAGGCTGGTGGGGACAGGGACCTGAAGGTGTTTGAATGTCCTCTTCCCTACTGCTGTGTTGAGATGCTGACTAGCATGGACATTGGTAGAGAGCAGAGAGCGATGAGGGCCCAGTGGGGGCCAGGCGGGGCCCCGACGGGCATTTGGATGTGAAGTTAGTGACAGGCGGCCAGTGCACCCACGAGGTGACGTTTCAATTATCCGCGGCCAGCACTGCTTGCCCTTCGAGCGAGTCGCCACCGAGACCAGCTGTCGGGCCAAGAATTGAGTGTCACTGCGGCTTGACCAGGGCCTATTTGCAGAGACGTAATACCTCACAACGGCACCCCCCTCCCCTCACAGGGACTTCATTTTTATTGCGCTTTACAGCGCACTTCATCCTGTCTATGGTGGGAGTAACGCACTGTGGAATTTTGGATTGTGTTCTTGACGAGGGAAACATCTCCCCCCTGCCAGTGTCACTGAGGTGAGACACATGGCCGGAGATGCAAGTCTAGATGGCAACGGCCTTCAAATGTCATGCCCGGATGCTCCCGTCTGCAGGCATTTCCATTCACCAACACTTGGGAGCATTGCAATCTGGGGTGTTTCCATTCGGACACAGGGCTGCTCCTGTTAGCGTCATATACGGCCTTGGGGTCCAGCCTCATCAGTCATGTTGTATCCTACTTTGGGGGGGCCAATAAGGAACAGGCACACACACACATGGCCTGGCATGGAGCGTGGGAGCACAGAGGGGTTGAGTGACAGGGATAACAGCCAGCTTGGAAAAGATGAATATCTACTGCCCCACCGAAACACTTTCCCCATAGAGGACACAGAGCTGCTGTTCATTCGTATAGTTGCTCTGACATTTGGAGGCTGCTCTCTGATGGGCTTGTGCTCACGTCCTGTCTTAGATCAGGACCTCCATTAAGGCGCGATCTGCAGGACCCTGCATGTATTTTTAGCCTTCTCGTCTCGTCCTGAATGTGTGCCCTTTTTCCGTGTCCGCTTGGGGCCGCCCTTCTTTATTTCTTTTTCCCATGAGGCGTTTCATCACAGATCTCCCTGAGCACAGGCTTGCGGCAATGGAGAGCTCCGGTCTTTATCACAACCAAAGTGTCGGCAAGCAGACAAAGGAAAAAAGAAGATTGAGATGGAGCCGTAGAAGGCTTTGTTATTGATTGGTTGGTGTGCTATCTGCTTTTCCTGCCCATGTGTTATATGCTTGCCGCGGAGGGAGTGACAACACTATACATGGGGGAGAGGTGCTGCTTAAGGGAAGTGTTCGGGACAGGATTCTGCCGCGTGAGTGAGCGTGTTTGCCTGAGGCTGTCTTAGTGCAAGATTTCCAGGGTCCCTAAACCAAATTCATCTCCTGGGCTGGTTTTATGATGCTTGGAGTTTGGCGGTGCCTCTGAGAAAGGGACAGTTGCTCCTTGATCTGCTCTGCTCTGAGATGCCCTCTGAATGTAAAAGCTGATGAATTGAGCTACCAGGTTGTGACCTTGCACTGCGATTGGAGCCACCCTTGCTCCTTGGATCCACTGTCACTCCATGCAGGCCAGGAACATTAGTCCGAAACTCCTATTAAAGGAACAAAGCGATACAGTACATTTTGGCTGAATATAGTTGGACAAAAGTGCATTGATTGTTTTAATAATGAACCATAACAAATGTGTCTATTGATAGTATGTTGTCTCCTTGAAGATCTCCTTGAAGAACCTTGCAGCAAACCAGGGTGACATCGGGTGACATTTTTTTTTTTCATTTGCCAGTGAGAGACCCGGAACAATGGACAAGGTCTAAAAATAGGCAATGACCCTGTGATGATAATAACGATCAAAGTCGACCACCCTTGAAAGAGATTGTTGTCATCTGAAATTAACCCTAGGAGCAAGACGAGCGGGGAACTCAGTTAGCTCTCCGACATCCTGACAGAGAAGCTGCACCCGTAGCCTGTCCAATTAATTACTGTAATTGGCATCATTTCTTGCTCTTAGGGCAGTTGAATGGGACACCAGCCTGACTGGGCTGAATGCACTGGCCTCATGTAACCCATTCAGCTCTGCCTGCAGGTCTCTCTACCACCCCCTAGTGGTTGTTTTGTTCAAGGTCATGCACTATGTCACAGACTTTCCTCTAGTCATTTTTTTGCGGAACTGAGTGGGAGTTGAAGTGCCTCCCGGCTGTTGTTTGCGCTCCCGCTGTCCTGCTGAGGCACGCTAAGTGGTCATGCTAACCGCCGACTGAGGTACTCTGCTGGGGGGCCTGACCGCCCTCCTGCGCTACTGAATTCGTGCTTCCCAAATCCCCCCTCCCCTGAGAACTGTCAGTGTATATCAGGGCCTGGAAATAGTGGCATGAATCTCATATTCACATCATCAGAACTTCATTGCATCAGAGGAAATATGAGTGACTCTGTGGCTCTTCTCTGAGGCGCTTATTTCCACATGAGAGAGCCGTCACCCCCCCTTTTCTCCTGCCTCTCACCCTCTTATCCTCCCTCTCTGCCTTTCAGAGCCGATGCGGCCCTTGCGGGGCCTGACCGCCACCGAAATCCAGGCCCGCCAGCTGTTGCTGCAGTGGGAGACGCTGGCCTACAACCTGACCCGCTGCCACACCTACTCGGTGTCCCTGTGCTACCGCTACTCGATGGCGGCGGGCGGTGGGGGGGGCGGCGGGGGCCACAACGCCACGGTGCGCGAGTGCCTCGCCGTGGAGCACAATATCTCGCGCTTCACATTGCGCGACCTGCCGCCGTACCGTGCAGTGCATGTGCGCCTCACGCTCTCCAATCCTGAAGGCAAGAAGGAGGGCCGTGAGGTCACTTTCCAGACCGAGGAGGACAGTGAGTAACGCGCCGGTGTCCCGCCCCTGACACACGAGCCGCCCCTCAGAGGGCCTTCATAAATGATAAATCCTCTGTTTGCCAATTGCACAAGTATGAGTAAAGGTACACTGGAATTCTTTTCTTTACCTACCACATCTCGCAGGTCACTGCACAGGGTCAGCCAGTGTTTGGCGGCTCTGGAGCTGGGGGTTAAGGGTTTTGCTCAAGGGCCCATGGACATGTAACTGTTCTGCCGAGGCTGGGACTCGAAATGGCAATCTTCAGATCACAGGCACAGAGACTTAGGCCTCTGAGTCACTCACCACCCCCTTTAAAAAAATTCAGCTAGCAATAACTGTGCCTCGGAGAGGCTACAATCCTGCCTCTGAGCAAAACTCGTTCCAAGACCCCCGTCATCCTCACGCAACTTTATTCCATAACACCCATTTAAATGCTCCTCTCTGACACACACAAGGCATACTTAGGCAGGATTCGCATCTGGCACCTGCTGGCCTGAACACTTTACCCGAGCGATAATGACCGAGAGAGACAGGGACTGCACGTTGCGCAAGGTGCTTAAGCTAAAGCACCAACGTTAATGTCAAGCCAGAGGAATGGCTTATGAGTCGTTAACTGATAACACAGCATAATTTCTGCAGCTGACAGTCGGCTACGAAATGACATCACGTTTGAGTCTTTTATTGTCCGGGACTACCCGAGAAGACCAAGATTTTCCAAAAGCCCTGGGAAGATGAAGTTTTTTATGCCTGAAGAAAGTTTAGCTGTTGGGGTCCCCAGTGTGACCCTTATTGTGTCAGAGTAAATATTAACGCCACCGTGTCCCATACATGCAAGCTCAGTGACAGCCCCCGGTGAGAGCGCCACAAGGCTTCATCCGAGCAGAAGCTGGGGCTCCTCCAGAGGGTCGGCAGCGTCAGCGGAACCGGCTGACGACTGCAGAATTACTGATGCCGCTATCAGAAGCGGAGGAAGGAGAGGCAGAAGAAGAAGCGTGAAAAGGCTTGTTTTTCCAAAATGCTTATATTGTATTAATCATCTCACACGCACCATATAAGCGGAACAATCGATTCCCAGATGGTCGTGCCTGTGGCCCCGTGTTCGAAATATAAACAAACGTGCCCACTGTAAAAAAACAAGAGGGGCCACGAATGTTCCTGTGTTGCCCACCAATCAGCAGCTCTCCCTCAGCTGCCATCATGAAAACCTTAAATAGGTAAGCAAATGGCTGCTGTCTCTGTGGAAGAACAGGAATAGAGTCCGTGGTGGTGAGGGGGCTCTGGTTCTCCATTCGTTTCCCTGGGCTTGACAGCTCGTCACACTCTACACTGGTTTTAATGTACTCTCGGCTGCTAGGGTAAAGTGCTTCGGTGGTTTATCACCTCTTCTGGACTGTAACCCTCTGGTGATTTTAAAAATCACGGTTCCGGCAAAATGATTCAGGTTGAGTGGGTAGAGCCAAGCGAACAGCAGATCACCACAGATCACCGTTCACTCAGTCCCATTTCCTCACCTTCCCAAATATGCTAACCCTTCATGAGCACACTTGGAGTGAATGGGGATTTCATGGCACCTGGGAACTCCATCACCTGCTCCCCCCAGCCCGCTGTGCCCCTAACATGCCCCCTCCCACCTCATGCTGGAAGGCATCCATCACCCTTGTCTCCACACCTCCATTGCCTTGACAGATAATACCCCTGGGAAGATTAATGCCCCCCCTAAGCCTCTGGTTTCAGGTTGCACAGCCCTACGCAAGCCCTCTCACTGATGAAAGGCCAGAAAGGAGCAGAGGAGATGATAAACTGCATCTGTGGTCATTTCACAAGAGAAATAAAATGGCCATGATGTGCTAATCAAATCTTATCCATGTCTTTCCCGTGAAAACAATAAGCTTGTCAAAACGTCATCTGTAATGAAGCACTGGAATGAGTAAGCCATGTCTGTTTTGGCGCAGTATGTCTTCACAATCCTTTATTCGTAAGTCACACTTTATTTTGGAATAAAGCTTGTTCAGGTTCCCACTTCCCTTGCTAGACCTGTAGTTCTTGATGCCTGGTGTCAAAAGAAAATCAAATCAAAGACACATGGGGGGCTGACTGTGTCTCCGGTGCCATGTCGCGGTGACCCAGCCGCTCCTGGGGGTTCCTCTCCCGCTGTCTTGAATGACCTGCTCCGACTTTGAGCCAAACAGGCTCCTCCTTCCAAGATGAATCTGCTCTAACAAGCAGAGCACTGAGGAGAAATGACACTCTCTCACCTTGCCTCTTTTTCCCCTTAACCTCAGTAGCTTCTCACTCTCTGGCTCCATCTGCGTACTCTGGTAGGCACCCCCACATGGGCCTATGCTGTCAGCCCCTCCCTCACGGCAAACCTCCACCCTCACCTGTCTGTTTTTCTCCTCCGCCACAGTTCCTGGCGGCATTGCCCCGGAGTCACTGACCTTCACCCCGCTAGAGGACATGATTTTCCTGAAGTGGGAGGAGCCTGTGGAGCCTAATGGACTTATCACCCAATATGAAGTGAGTCCCCAGGGCTGAAACGCTCAGTAACTCACCCGCAGGCTCTGGGTGTCACCTAAACGTATTACTGTGCATTATAAAGCTAAAACAAGCAGGCGTCTCAGGGTGCCTAAAGATCACGATGCGCTGCTTTACCTAGAGGGGCCCAATCAGGGTTGCCAGCTCTCACACATCTGGCGTGACACTCACGCTGTCAAACTGTCACACTCGTGCATGAAATCTTAGAGCAAATCTTTATTATTCCATTATAAGCTGAAAATTAGCTACATCAAAAGCATTGGGGTAGTTTCCAAAGCCTACAGATTACTTACAAGGTAGTGAAACTGTTACATACATGTCAATGCATGTGCATGTGTGTGCAGCCTTATCTCGAATTGGAAATCTCACGCCTGCCAGCTGACCAAAGTTGGCAACCCTGCGCCTAATCATGATATTGACACCCCCCCCCCCCCCCCCCCCCCCCCGCCCCTCCCCCCCCCCCCCCCCCCCCCCCCCCCCCCCTCCCCCCCCCCCCCCAC
>JAAGVU020000129.1:26690953-26713494 GCA_011763525.2 Mormyrus iriodes | reverse complement strand
TAATTCAGTGATGATTGACATCAATCAGACCCAGTGAAAACGTCAGATATATTCTCAGTTATCTATGTACATATTATGTTGGATGGATGGTGAATTGAGCCACGTGATGGCAAGAAGGAATAGGGGGTTTATTTGGTGATGGGTGGTGATGGATTTAACTGTGAGGGAAATTAAAACAAAAGGCAGCTGCTTGGATGTCGGCAGACGGTATCAGGGCGTGGAAGAGCTCTAGCAGGGTCAGGGTCAGGCTTCAGGAGGGGCCAGCGGGTTGTGGGGCAAGAGCAAACAGAACTCCATGGAATTACTATTAAAAACCAGGTGATATGAGCTGGTTTCACCTGACTTTGACCCAGTTCGGGTCCCCCCCACCCCCCCACCCAATTTAATGCTGCACACATCAGGACTGTATAGTTGTAATGCTGGTCCGGTGGTTAGCCTGGGTTTCTGGGAAAATCACACGCTTTTCTGTAGCTGAAGAAAAATTCTCCCAGTTGGAAGTGGTTCGTCATTTAAAAATAAGGCAAATTACTGTATTTTGAAAAGTGTGCCCTTCTCATCTGGGGGTAGCGGATACGTACAAGTCACAGCATTAGTGTGTCTGAATGTGCTGAAGGGTGTTCCTGTGACAGCTCTCTATTACGCTCTCTGTATGAAAACGTGCCAGTCTTGCCGACAGTGATTGGTGTGAAGCCGCTTCTGTGTGTTGTGGCCTGTGTTGCATGAACACCATTAAATTACACCTGACTGTTGTTTTTCCTTCCTCTTTCAGGAAACGAGGATAAACTGTGTCCGCATTGCCCGCAAAGGTAACTCAGTGCCTCCGTTATGTAATATGTTTGTGTCAACACCATGTTTTCTGAGCTGCTTACACCCCCAAAGCACTCTGGGCCACGTCGAGCCGCCCTCGTTGAAAAGACGTATAGAGGCACTGCCGGCTCTCGCCAAATTGATGCCCAGTCCCCGACAGAAGATCAGCCCCCCAGTGTAATAATTTGGTAAATTAGTCCTGATGCCATCACTCAAAACTCTCGTGTGTGTGATGAGTGTTCTGGCACAAAATAGCTTCTGTACGTCAACCAGGTCTAAATGAGCTTTCCCCTCCGAAAGTAAAGTAAATGGTTGTGGAATCCCCCAGATGAAAGGCTCAGTACAAATGAAATCCATTATCATCATTATTGTTGTTATTATAACCATGATTGATATTATTGTACCTGAACTGCGTCATTATTAAAGGGGCCGGCCGCAGTGCCACAGGTATTGGGGGCCAGAGGTCACACTGAGTCATGCTTGACTCAGCTTTTGCGTTTCTTTCATTTTTGGATGTGAGTCACACATTTTCCAGACACCCTGATGGGGCGCTAGGGCTGTGTTGGAGCCGGGGGTGTTCAGGGAGCGTCGAATCAATCCCTTTGGTCACCTGGGGGAGGGGGGGCACTTTTAATGTGTTCTGCCTTTGGAGGTGGTAGACCGATGAAGTAGGGTAATGGACTTGTGAAAGGAGCCTCTGGGGGGAGTAGAGGGAGCAGAATACCCCCCCACCCCTACCCCGAGCCATCAAAGACCAGCTGAGGCGACACCTGCGGCCCCCCATCTGAGGCAGGGCCTCTTCCGTTTTTCACAGAAACATGAAAAAGGGCTCGTAAATTGAATTTAAGTCTGGGCGACATCAAAGGCCCTGGTCATGCCGGCCTGTGCTGTCGCATGGGGAAGCTCCTTTGTGTTATATGTCCCCCCCACCACCACCACACTGCCATATTAGTCATGGCCCTAAGTGGGGTCCCTCGCGGGAGCTGCCACTTCTACCACACCAAGGCAAGCGGTGGACGTGTCACATGGTGATTATTTACCCCAAGGCAGTATGGGTAAGGAGCAGGGTCTGTGTGCCAGGTGGGAGAATTGTCCATATTACACTACAGTGCCCCTTACTGACCCCTTTCCCTGGGACTCTGCTTAATTAGTGCCAAACCTGTGCATGGAGATTGTCGTCTATTCTCTGCTGTGTCAGTCAGGCTGAATTGAAGGATTCCTGGTCTGTAATTTTCCTCACAAAACAATGTGTTCCAGCCAGTCTTCCAGGGCACATTAATCGACCCAAACACCTCGCTGTAATTGTGCTGCACGTGTAGCTTTTGAACTCTTTCGTCGTCGTTTCCTTTCATCGGTCGCGTTGGCCATCGGGGGCTAACGTGGCTCTAATGAGAACCGCGGCATGAACCTGATTGTTCCTGGCCGACGAGAAACAGATGGAGGCTTGTTTTCATTTCTGAAGTGACATATTAATTAAGAATCTCCTGGCAGCACCACAATAAGAGAGGAATCCCATTCGTTTTCTAAAAGTCCAGTTTAGTTATTGGGCACTCAGCAGGTGGACAGAGTCATTTGGAAGATAATTTGATGTTTGTGTCTGCCATAATCGAAATTCAGAAGATAAGGATGACGACAGAGGTGTAATGAGACAGAGACTGGAAAAGGAGTCGACCTGAATGAGTATAAGAGGCATGGTCGTATACGAAATATAGCTGCCACCAAAATCGACATCCATCTGTCTTCCATGTCTGCTTATCCAGTACTGAGTTGTGATGAGCCTGGAATCTGTCCCCCAAAGCCTAGGGAATGAGGCAGGGGGCATCCTTGATGGGTTACCACCAAAATGTAAATCAACAAAAAAATATCCTCTCAAAAGTTCTCTTGTATATTTACACATAACCTGCCTGGTATCAGCCTTTTCAAAGAAAAAACCCACATACCACAAATCCAGATCTTTAGAATGGGGTATTTTCTGTCCATATGGATCTCCTACTGAGGAACGTTTGCGATGACTTGCTGATGAAAATGCAGTACATTAGGTGAAATGAGGTTCTTATATTGATTGGCTACTTGAGTCCAATAAATTGCCCTCCACTAACCTGCTTGTGTTGACTGTCTGGGGACCCTCAGTAAGAAGATTCCTCGTTCTCCCAGGATAAATTGTGAAGTTGCCATCAGATGCCAGCAAGTGGCAAGTGGCTGCATTGAGTGATAATTGGCAACCCCCCCCCATCTGCGCGGAGTGCCACTTTGTCCTCCGGGTTAACAGTCCTTTCCCGAAGGGGACATATTTGTCAACAGGCAGTTTGAAAAACATAAGATCAAAGTTACCTGTGTTCCAGAACCCTCCGCATAAGACAGAACTCAATACTACAGAGCATCTGCACAGTATTATTTAAAGAAACCCCCCCTATGCATGCCCCCATGTTGGCTGTGTTTTCCTTTCAGAGACAAGCTGGCAAACTGGCATCTCTGAATTGTATGTGTGCGTAATTGACTGGCATCCCTGGTGTCCTATGTTGGACTGGCGTCCCCTGCCTTGTGCCCTGTGATCGACTGGCATCCCACCATGGCATCCCTTGCCTTGTGCCCTGTGATCGACTGGCATCCCACCATGGCATCCCTTGCCTTGTGCCCTGCGATGGCCTGGTATCCCATCTAGGGTGTCCCCTGTCTTGTGCTCTCTGCTGGACTGGGACAGGCTCCCCCCCACCCCTAAATCTAACCAGGATAAGTGGTTGAAAAATGGATGGGTTTTTTTCACATTCAGCCAGCTTTCTTCCCCTTATATGTTATTCTGCCCCAGCCTTAACAAAGCATTTTGTGATAATATGTATGACATTAGCAGAGCAGCAGGCTCATGTCAAGGCCAGGTGGCGCTCTGGGATGGCTCTGCTGTGTCCGACTGCCATATCACCCACCTCCCACTGCAGCCTGTCTGCTGTGTTGAGTTTCCAAAGGTGCAGATTATGCCCACGGTTTTACCAGGATGTGACCTCACCAGGTCAAATGCAGTCACATGGAGCAGCGATGGTAAATGGGAACAGAGCACTTTGAGAGAATATCTAAGGTGAGGTGCTAGTGAAATGGACCTGCATCAGCAGAAAATGAATCCAATTTGAATTGACTGATTTTAATTTAACTTTAACTTGGGTTTACCTGTTGAAGCCATAATCCAGATGCTGAACTGATCTGCTGTACGCATCTGATCCTGGCCCATCCGGGACTCCCTCGGCGGCCTTGCATCCCCCTCGGCTTGCTTGCTTAGGGGCCTGGTGTTGAAGAGAGCCACTCATATGCAGACTGCTCTCTGCATCTAGGTCATAGCCGGACCTCAGGGAAGCAGACTGCCGCCATCGTGTAGAATAAGCATACACACCATCCTGTTTGCCGCTATGGCACATTCACGTGGTTATTTTTAATCCCGCAACCATTTTTGGCTGTTTACCGTTACAATAATAGCGGCTCAATGGCCAGACACTGCAGGTAGCTGAGAATTACTCAGCGTTCCCGCCGGGATCAAGAGATGCAGAGTGTAACATCACACTCTGTCTTTCTTGTTAGAAATGTTATCACCTTTTTGTCAGAGTTTTAAATAGAATTGCACTCAGAAAGCATCATTAAATAATTCTTTAATGTTTTACTCTGTTTTGAGGTTAATTTAAATACATGCAAATTGGATTACTTTTCCACTCATTTTAAGTAACTGTAATTTTTAAATATAAGTGATTATGCATTTCTAGAACTCTAAGGTCTTGCAGCTAAAACAGAAGGTCAGATCAGTCACGCTTCCCTGAGCACCAATGGACTGCCCATGAAACTTTGAACCTAAGCTGTTCAGTCAAAAAGAGAAAAAAAACTGGCATAGAGTGACTGTCAGACATTTCTAGCGGCACAATTAAGCCATAATCCAGACAGTACCAAGACTGGGTCATGCTACTAAACCGCCCAGAAGCGAAAGGTGGTTGCCAGTAAAATCACAAGGGACTCGCTACCCAGACCGAGTGGCATCCCTTTTGGCTGAAAAGGGTTCAACAATGATCTCTTTAAATGGTCTCTTTGGAGACTTGTGAGATGGAGGCTAACGCTGAGTAATATCAACATTAAGTCCCACCTGGAGTATGCCAAAAGTCATATGACAGATCCCCAGGCCTTAGGGAGTAATGTTATGTGGCATAATGAACCTGAATTTAAATGCCATATTTGATGCAAGTCAAAAAAGCCCCAGGTACTGAGGTAAAAACCATGTCTGATGTCAAGCGTGGGGGTGGCAGCATTATGCTGAGGAGCGCATTTTTATGGAACTCGTTCTCAGCAGGGACAAGATGGATGCAAATAAAGGGGAATCTTGGACAAGAACCTGTTTTATTTAGCAGGAGATCTGCATTGAGCAAAAACACAAAATATACAATACAGAGGAACAGCTTTGAAGGCTGGTTTTCTGTAATGGCTCCGCCAAAGGCCGGACTCCGTGGCTGGATGTGAAATTGCTGTTCACCATCTATAACTGAAATGAAGCGAATTTGCTTGAAGAAATGAACAAAAATTCCTAATTCTTAATGTGCAAAGTTCATACAGCCTTACCCACAGCGCTGTAATTGCTGCCAAAGGCTTATCTGTAAAATATTAACTTGGGGGGAGTGGGGGTGGGGGCTGATTACATTTGAATGTAAAAATATTTTTTGAACCATGAATGTACTGGATTTGCTTTAATGAACAGGGGCAAAAAAAAGTAATTTCCTTGCATTCAGATTTTAAGGTGTGACTGAATAAAACGTGACGAAAGTGAAGGGCATTACATTTTTTGCGAAGGCACTGTGTGTGTGTGTGTGTGTGTGTGTGTGTGTGTGTGTGTGGGTGCACGTACCTGGGGAAAGATGTAATTACATATTGGTTGTCAAGGGGTACAAGGCGTACATCATTTTATGCCGAGAACGGCTGATGAAGCGTGCAGTGAAGCAGGGCAGTGAAGCAGGGCAGTGCCAATGGAGTCTCTCACATTTTAGCCAGATGGGTAATCAAGAAAGGAGCTGCCTGCTGCAGGTAATGTGAACTCAAACAGAAATCATGAACTCATGACCTTAGGCACAAATAGGCAGTCTGAAAATGTGCCCACTTACTGGGTTCTTCCAGTAGATAATGTACCCTGTCCTGCCCCCAAACCCACATATCTATATCACCTCCATCACCGCCCTTTGCTTCTGAAACAGGGCCATCTTAATATTGTTGTTTGTCAGATTTCCTCTAAGCCCAAGACTGCTTCTCTGCTTCCATTTTCCTTTGCAATAGTGCAGTTAGAAAGAAAAAAACCTTCAAACAATGATGCTGCACCTCTGCCCTCCTTCTGGTGTCTTTTTCCAGTGTTGATGATGTTAGGGCGATTTCCAGTGACACATATCACTTTGAGAGGACCTCCCCCTCCCCTCCCACACACACACACACCCCATTTCCCTGTTTACATGCAATCATGCTTTCCGACACACCATCGCCTGTGCCGTGATGAGAATGACGAACTTTCCCTTGCCCCCATCGCCTGTGCCGTGATGAGAATGACGAACTTTCCCTTACCGCCATCGCCTGTGCAGAGATGAGAATGACGAGCTTTCCCTTGCCGCCATCGCCTGTGCTGTGATTTTCTGCTCCATCTCCTACTTTCTGCACCCATCCTGTCACCTTCTGTCTCCTGTCTGTCTGTCTTTTTTCCTGGTTTGCCTCTTTTTGTGCCTACGTGTTATCATGGCTCTCCTCATTTCTCCTGTGTCTCTGTTACATCACACAGCAGCCTGTAAGGACCACAAGAAGGCCCTGGAGGTGTCCCAACACTCGGAGGAGATGGGCCTGATCCTGGGGGTGTGTGCTGGTGGGCTGGTGGTCCTCATCCTGCTCCTGGGGGCCATCATCATCATCATCAAGAAGGGGTAAGTTAAGGAAGCTTCTTACCCACTGTCCAGTGTTTGCAACGCAACCCGTCGAATGGGGAGGTTTGCACCTGCTTAAGAATAAATCAGATAACCTAGGTGTTGTGAAGGCTCTCTTCAGAGTCCTAAACAATCGGTCAAATTCACCCAAATACATTTTTGCGTGCAGTCTTTGACACAGTCATATAGATGTTTGATTTGCATATCCTGCTACTCTACGGTATTCAAGAATGGTGCCAGTCCTTGGCTATATTTGATGATATTAACAGACTAGAATGTTGTTTTAGCCAATTATCAAGCAAAGGTGAAAATCTTGGTTTTAATCATATAGATAAAGTGATATAGCTGTAAACATAGTTCTTTTACAAGAGTTCTTGAAAGGTGCATATAATTGAATTATGAAGAAATACTTAAATTCTGGAGTTTTTGTAGAACATAATGGATATGGTTTTAACTCTGCTAGAGGGCCAAAGTAGAGTTTAATCTAAAAATCTTATCTGAGTGTGAAATATTTAATTAAGAGGGATACAATTCAATTACTGCCTTAATTACATGTGGGTAGCAATGGTGTTGACTGTAGATTAGCTGGTAATTGGATAGGAAAAGGTGGGCTTTCCGAAATGATTAGTTTCTCTGTTCTCTAGGCTCCCCAAGCTCTTGATTGCAACAGGGTGGGGGAGGTGTGGGGTGGTCACCCCCATATTAAAAAGGGGGGGTTATCCATCCTGTCAGTTTAATCCACGCATGTCAGATCGGGCTTTTCATCCTATTTGGGGTTCCTCAGAGGGCTGCGGATATGGCGGAAGCTGTAACAGCCTCAAAGAGGAGTGAAGTCTCTGCATCTTAATGGCTCATGGGAGTTTTACTTACACAAAAATGTTCTGAGGGCAGAAGGAAAAATGATTGGTTCAGAGAGAGAACCAATCAGATTGTAGAGGAGTTGAGTCTAAACAACTAGAGGACCAGATCAGATGTCTTGGTCCTGCCTCCTTTAGTTGCTTGAACCCACCTCCTCTACAATCTGATTGGTTATCGCTCGGAACCAATAATTTTTCCTTCTGCCGTCAGAATTTTATTGTGTAAGTAAAACTCCCATGAGCATCATAGTGCAGGAGCTCATGCAGTGGATAGTGAATTACTAGCATTTAGCATTTTCTCACTTTAACAGTGTTTACTGACAAACATAAAAGTTGAAGCCCGGTATGCACGGTTTGACGTTGGGAGTGATTGGAGGATAATTAGTGAGGACAGAAGCAGCTTCAGGAGCTCATTCTGGCACAGTTGCGTGTATTCGGCCCTGTGTCCCAGCTTAACATAGATACCGAATGACATTTTAATTAGAAAGCAGATGGCCTCTGCTGGGGCACTTGCAGAGACGTGCACCTTGTTCACATGTTACGTTGTGACTTCTACGCATGGCTGGATTCAATTAGAGACATGGTTTGCTTTCCTGAGTGTGTAAAAACAGGACCAGTCTCAATCATTTGTCATCTGCCTAATGTTCTATAGTTATGTTTCAATGGAAGTAAGATGTGAACCATTAACTGGATTCTAACTCTGACTCTACTCAATGGTCAGGTCATTTAGTATACCTGCTGGCTAATGCAGACAGCCTGCTCTTACAAAGAGTAAATTATATGGCTACACCTGAATATAGGCAGGAAATCAGGGCCAAGAGGTTCATTTACCATTAGCCTAAGCATTACAGTGGCTAAGATGCCTGCTTTAAGTGGTGTTGACTGTGGTGAGGTTATTAGTGCCGTATGTGGTGGTTCCAGCATCTCAGACA
The DNA here is from genome assembly GCA_011763525.2 of Mormyrus iriodes. Lineage (NCBI taxonomy): Eukaryota > Metazoa > Chordata > Actinopteri > Osteoglossiformes > Mormyridae > Mormyrus > Mormyrus iriodes. Next base: position 26,704,980 of record JAAGVU020000129.1, on the reverse strand, counting down.
CAGCCACTTTCCCAGGCTTTTCACATACTGCAGTTTCTACACTTTACAAGATTGATGTGATGAATAAAAACATCCAGTCAATGGCATTTCTTTGACTAAAAACACCCTGTTAATGGGAGAGGTTAGAGGAGAATGGACAGACTCATCAAAGCTAACAGAAAGTCCACAAGGACAAACAGAACATCTCAGTATGGCAGTGATCTTCAGAATGGCTTCTGAGCTGCACAGTAATCAACACGAAACAGGTGAGCAAGTTACAGGTGAACACGTTTTTTAGATCTAGCCTTAGAAGTTTAAAGTGCCCCGGGTATAAGCTCGATTAGGCTGCTAAGCCACCATGACATTGACTGCCAACTGGATAATTGCTAAATTTACCCTGGCGGAATGCCACATGGTGTTCTGATTAAAGAGTAACAAGCTAACAAGTTTAATTAGGCTGCTTAGTCCACTTTCTGGCCACTCGCTGGTCGTGCCTCTGTCTGCTGGGATGTCGAGAGCATGGCTGACCATGCAGGGGCTTCTGCTGGTACGCTGGTGGTCTTTCCTCTTGAGTAGATACCAGGGCTGAGGATAGACATCCAGTTCACCCTCAGACTGATGAGATTGTACCAAGGCGCTTGGTCATGTCTGGTCCTGCGAATCATTTAGAGTTCCCACCCCATTGATGGGAGCCCTGCCATAACCCAGTTCCACCATGAAGCCCCACATACCTTCTTCCACTTCTTATTCTTGGTGTTTTGTCTCTTTCTGTTCGTTCTCATGCTCTTCAGAAGGGACTATTATACCTACTCTTACTACCCGTAAGTAACAGCCACCCCTACTTCTCCTTCACCCCATATGCCTCATGTTTCTCACGGTTTTTTTCCCAGCTTGTTAGCAGTTGCATTCGTTTTGCTATCTTTCCCTTGCTCATCACTCCCTCTTTCTCCTCCGTCCTACTCTTATCTCTTCATCTCTTCCTTTCTCATCTCACTCACTCCTTCTCTTCCTCTCTCCTACGCGCTTCCACCCGCATTCTCCAAAACGGCAACTTTAGCAGGAAGCCGGTGAACATCAACAAGACGCCCATCACCTATAGGCAGGAGAAGACACACATGATGGGCTCCATGGAAAGGAGCTTCACCGACCAGAGCACACTGCAGGAGGATGAGAGGATGGCACTTTCCTTCATGGACGCCCACAACTGCAGCACCCGCAGTAAGCAGGCAACGCCTCCCCCATGATTACACCACTGGCTATGTCCCACCCCCAGCTTGTCCTGCTGTATCTCGCTTTTGACAGGGCATACGCATTTGATAAAAATACATCTTTTGAGAAAATGCCTCAAACCGTAATGCTGGTAGCACTGAGTATTACCTGTGAAATATCATTGACCCGTTCCAAAGCTTCTCATAGTCCCATATGGCGGATCTATGCCGTTTTTGGATCTTTGATAGATCTCTCTTTATTTGTCTCCTCCCCCAGGTGATCCCCGTAGTTCTGTGAATGAATCCAGCAGCTTGCTGGGGGGGTCTCCACGGCGACCGTGTGGACGCAAAGGTTCCCCCTACCACACCGGGCAGCTGCACCCAGCCGTGCGCGTGGCCGACCTGCTCCAGCACATCAACCAGATGAAAACTGCAGAGGGGTACGGGTTTAAGCAGGAGTATGAGGTGAGGGCACTATGGCAACAGGGTAAGACTGGCCCTCATGCTAGAAATTCTCCCCCATATTGGTCAAAGCTCATTCATCAGTTTATCGCCCTGTCTGCAGTCAGAAAGGCCTTCCGAGAGTTACCAGCTGTCCTGACTAGGTATTCCTCATATGGATAACAGGCATATATGTAAACAAACAGCAATATCTTCTTGTAAAGTGGAGGTCAGCTTAGGTGGACAAGAGTAGAGAAATAGATGCAAGGTTGTTTAGGACTGAATGGGAGAGAAGTATTTTATCCATACTAGCAGCCTGTGACCATACCATTGATCCTCTATGATGATGTTTACACAGCATGAAAGGAGATTTTACTTTGAGTTCCGGCTCTAAATAAAGCAATAGCAGCTTCCTGGTTGAGCAGTGGGTCCAGAGTTTGTCCTCTGGAGAAGTGACTCATCTCCATGGGGATCGGGTAATCTGCTTGCCCTAGCGGAAGATATCAATGGTGTCCCTTTTCCTCGGGCAGTGACCTGGAGTGGTTGGGAATCTGTTTACTGCCTGCTCTGGCCTCACCACATACCTGAGCTGCCTTGACTTTGAGATTTGTACAATTGCAGCTCTTTTCGTGGGAGATATCATCCACATTTTTTTTTATTTGATAGTAGCAGGGCCTGAAGTTTAGATTTTCAGTGCTGAGCGGGCAAGCATGACAAAAAGGGATACTGTGCCAAAATATGCAAAGAGCCAAAGGCTGCAGAAGGACATGACTGAATAGCAAGAAGAATAGCAGACGTGCCTCTGTCCTTTGTTGAAGAAGACGTACCGGTGAAGAACAGGAGAGTCATGTTGACCATAATTATATTACCCATGCCCCCCCTGCAATTATCTACATTGCTAATCCAACCTTGAATGCCAAGACTAAGGTTTAGATTTTGATGCATGATTTATCTCTTAGCCATGAAAGGTATAATTGTCATCGTAACCAGACTGCATTAGTTTTAAAGGAGGAGCAGGGCAAGGGGAGCCAAAAATTCTTCTAGGGTCTTGATCTCTGAAAGAGGCTGGACACCTGAAGTCATCTCAGCAGAGCTGTCTCATGAAGATCTTTAAGAAATAGGTGGCCTGGGTGCTTCAAAGACAGAACATGGTTGTTCTAAATTTTTTGGGGTGCATTTATTTATTTATCTTCACGCCCTGAACTAATGTCGGGTTACCATGGAAACCTCTTGTTTTAGTCAACTCTCAACCCTCAAACAGTTCTCCTTTGTGGAATACTTTGAAAAATTGGCTTACAGAGGACTTCTTATTCTGTCAGCTGTGGGGTTTTTTTTTTAAGAAAGAGGACCTCTGTCCCCAATTTTTCCACTGGTAGAAGGATCTCCCCCTGGAATTCTGCTGCACTTGTAGACTCATTAAGCTGTTCCCCTCAGGAAAAACACATGGCTCACAAAATCAATATACAGGTCTCTGTATTCATTTCTCTTGTTCTCTATTGCTCTCTCTCATATTTTCCAAGATCGTCTCTCATCTGTAGGAATGAACAGGACAAAAATACCAGTGGGCATCTAATGCCAGACTTTATAACTGTTCCTTCACAGTGGATCACAGGGATGCCCATTGATCCGAATGCTGGATTTTGGGTATGACCTGAGCTGCCCTCGGTAGGTCGGCTCTCCATTCCTCAGACACGTTGTCAGAACCTAAAGCAGTACAACCCTAGGGCATGATGCAAACATTTGTAATCTCCCATGGAAGGGCCTTGAGGCCTTGTTTTACCAGATTTGAATAAAATACTTATACTGAATTTTAGCAGAGCAAGGGTTTTAAGCGGGGAAAAGGAAATCTGAATAGAAAAGACAGGAAATGGCTCCTTTGAAGATGGGCATATAAAATACAATTATCCTCTCACCCTGAAAAACAGAGTGGGAGGGAGAACATTCTGTTCTTTTCTTATACATCTTATATCAATGAATATGACGTAGCTAAAAACTCACTGAAAAGCCTAGCGGCACTGAATCAGAAGTCTGGGATGTTCTTAGGCATGGTGCCAGAGACAACCCCGTTCCTGTTTCACCATCCAAATACCATTATAATGCATTCATAAAGGATTATACACACGGCTATAATTATAAAAAGGCATAACACATTATAGCCATGTTATGCATTATGAATACTCTATGATGGTCTCATGTATAATGTACTATAGATACCTTCATAATAATACATTATGAAGGTATTTATAATGCTTTATACATAGATGCTTCGAGTAAAGTGTTACCAGCCTTTTTAAATGAGAAGAACTGTGCTTATATGGAGTAAGTCAATCGTTTTATCTATTATTGTATTTAAACTTATTGGGGAATACTAAAATGAAAGAACTGAACTTCTATAATGATGGCTGCTGTATTGTTATATAAAAATGCACATTATAATGCTGAAAACAAAAAACATTAGAACATATCGTCACTGTCCGATGGAAACCACTTATGTCCACTTTTTGACAGTTGTGACTTTTTCCTATAGGTTAAAGACTCCCATCTATCTACTGGTAGCATTTGACATCTAATTGACCGATGAAAAGATGGTTTATGAAGTAATTTGTATTAAACTAGTATTTATGTTTATACTAGTTAACATTTATACTCATGATGGTTATTACTTAATTGTGCTGATTTTAACAACTTGACATTCATAACTAGATAACTAGCTAACTGACATCATTATTAATTATGACTATAAAACAGGATTAGTTTGCATCTTGCTGACACTGTCATATTTGCTTTGGTAACAACAATCCACGTATGTCCATTTAAAGCATTAAACCATTCACTGACGGCTGTGTAAATGTTTTTATTTGTGGTGCCATGGGTGTCTCATTATGTCGTTTTTGGTTTATTTTGTAACGTAGTTTCTGGGAAAGTGCTCTTGTTCATGCTCCTGAAATAATGGATTTTTGCTGATGGTGGTTTTCATTGGACAGTGGCGATATTAAGCCCCCTAGCATTTCATTCAATCGACCATCTTCCCGCCCCAGTAGTCCAGCTTCCAACCTACAATAGTTTTCCAGCAATACTCCGCTGCCCTGTTGGATTTCTGAGCAGGCCTTTAGTCAGCGAAGACAAACTGGTATGCAGCTTCATTCGCAGCAGGCCAATATACTGGTGCGATGACTAAGTGCTACTCCTCACATGGGCTGGCTGTGTTAGCGATGAATAAATTGATACTCTTCTAGGTTTTGCACTTGCGAAAACACTTTCAGAAGAATGGAATAGCAGATATGTGTTGTATGTAACACACGTGTGTTTTAATAAGAATGTTTTAAGAATAACATTTTATCTGCTTATTATTCATATACTTCATAAACTTACTTTATACACAGCTTCGCCTTTGTGTGCTGCTGAATAAAACAGTGCTTTTATAAATCAGCAAGCTGGCTTGCAGTGTGGCTAATTACAGAGGAGAATCGTATCAGTTGTTTCCACAGCAGACTTTCTACGGTCTGGGCGGGAATTGTGCTGCTCTAAAAGCTGCAAGCTGCTAATGGCTACCTTCTGTAATAGCGCCATAGCGGCTTGTGCCAGGAAAAGCCTGACATCATTTATATTTGCCCCAGGCTAGCAGCTTAGCATCGAGGCTTTAGCATTTAGGATGAAGGTTAAACATGAACAGATCCTGCATGCTAACATCCTTCTGTGTGTCGTCTTTTTTGCACCTGACATTGCTATCAGTTTGATGTCACTGTTCATTAGCCCTTTGGGCAGGCATGCTGAGGGACATCAGGGCTTCTGCAGAAGTTTCTCAGCTAGCAGTACCACCTTTGTCAGAAGTGTTGTTTGTGATGTCATGTTCCCTCCATTTTTGCCATCCTGTTTGCATGCCTTCACTCAGAGGCACCGGTTTCAATTTGCACTCTGGCCTTGGTTTTCCACCCGGGAATTCCAGCCCCCTGGAGCCTTAGCCCCTGTTCTCTGTGCTGGTGCTCGTTCAGTAATCCAGCTGTCTTCCTGACAGGCCCACGCTGCTATAATATGGCAGATTCAACATTCAACAACCACGCCAGTGCAATATAGCTGGGGGGGGGGGAGAGAGAAAGTGGGAAAGCCCATGTGACCAATACCCTGGGCAGCAGAGGGGCCTTATGTACTAAGAGATGGGAGTACTCAGGTGGTTTAGAGTAGACCTCCAAGATGGAAGACATTGTGCTTTACCATTACAAATACTAATATTTGAAGTATTTTGCTCTAATTTAGAATGCGGTCAAAATATGGAAATATTCAGGAGATAGAGAATGTAACATTCACTCTGTGTTACATATCAGTTTAATATGAATATGAGAGACATTTTATTATATACACATGTAACATTTAATCTGTTACATTAAAATAGAATGGTATGTATTTTGTGTTATGCCAGTAGAGAGAGTGATCTAACATTGAGTTTACAGGTGAATTAAGATTATGAGATGCTAGGAAATAGTTGTGATTGCAGCAGTAAGAAACTGATTCGGGCTTTATTGCAGAGTAATTGAGTGTGGTTACAATTCAGCAGCCATTTTGCCATACACTGCAGAGCACAGTGTTACATAACATCCCTTTGTGTTACAGCAGTGAAATTGATGCAGGCTTTCTGTACAGAGCAGTTGGCGCCTGAAAGTTTCTGAAAAGTGAATGTGTGTCATTGACAACAAATGGTAAATAACTGATGTTGATACAGTCAAACCCAACAATTTGAAAAATGGTAACATTTGTATCATAAAATGGCTACTTGGCCTAACGGGAATTAATAAAACCACCTGTCTTAGTTTACTGTTGGATGACAATGACTTGTATAATAGTTAATGGGCTACTAATTAAGAAGTGTGAGTGACTGAATGGAAGTGAAGGAAAAAATTAGGCTTCACATCTTACCTTGGGTGGAATTAATGCTGTCAATCAACAGCTGAACCTACCCAGTGGGAACCACAGCTCCCAATAGTCCCAGTCATGGTTTGAATTACGGAAGAGCTAAGGGGAGCCCGACTCCCTTGAAAAGGACACGAGCTCCCCTGAGACCCTTAGGAGGACCTCTAAAATATTGTCCACTTTTCTGTTGTAGGTTATATTTTATTTTCCTTACTTTAAGGTTCCGAAATAAAATAAAATAATAGTATAAATATGTCAGTGTTGTATGTTTATTCGCTCATTACATTCTATTTTCCGAACATCTGTCTCCAATAATTAAAAAAATCTGTCTGTTGTGCTTATATGAAATGTGACTGGTGGAATTAACTGCCTGCAGTAGTATGACTTGGGAAGTCATGGTGCGTACTGGAAAATAGGGCTCCCCCCAAAAGTCACTGTGTAATTTGAACCCTGGTCCCACCCTCTGCAGTTTTCAAAGTCTCATTTAATGCAGTGCTGCTACACAGGCAGAGTGCATGTCAGCTAGCTATTTGTTAAAGTAGCTATAAACTTAGCAGTCCAAGTTTCTGAATGGGAAAGCGCAGCGCCTGCTTTGGTCGGGACACCGAACCAATGTGACCTGGGCCTAGGAGGACCAAAGAGGGTTTTTTACTGAACTGGGGGAGGGGGATGAAAGCAAAAGCAGTCATTGTGGGGCCAGCACAGAGCAAACAAGAGTGATGTGTGGTCTTGGGAAGGGAAACACCCAGTATAATTCAACAAAGTCTAAGCTTGTGGTATCTTGCGCTTTGTTTGTACTGTTGGTGTGTGGCTCTGCTAATCAGGCCTGTGTGCCTGAGATTGGAAGGTCGCTAGTTTAAATCTCATGTATTGCGCCACTGGGCCCTTGAGCAAGGCCCTTAACCCTGAATGCTCCAGGGACTGGCTGACCATACTTTTTCAATTGTATGTTACTTTTGATAAAAGCATCTGTTAAATAAATGTTAGTAAAAAGAAATACATAGAATAAAACAGGAGCAGGAATGGGCTCTTCACTTGACTGAATCTGTATACAAAGAAGAGGGCACTGTGTGTGACACATTGCTACCATAACACAGCTGCAAATGTAAAAGATAGTTTTTGTCCAAATATATGAAGGAAAATATCCCCTAATATAAAAGCCGGCAGTCTGTGTGGGTCCAGACAATCTGTGCGGCAGGCAAAGAGCTGCTAGATCCATGTGCCACGCACTGTCTCCAGGGAGGAGAGACTGTGATGACACGAGGGTCATAAGGTGGGAAGGTGCACCATGTGACAGAAGGCATGGGGAAATGCCCGAGGAGATATTGTAGTATTTAATGGCTAGGAGCTGGGAGGGGGTGGGCTGTACCTTAAATGGTTTCTGCATGCAAAGATTTCAGGATTACGGTGGTGATACTAGCAAGCTGTGATCTTCATCCCATGACCCCTTTTTTTAGTGATGCACGGTCAGAAAAAAGGGTACAGCCCTGGTACAGTTTTGTACCCCACTGTACAAACAATATTAATGCACCCCCAATAGTACCAGCTCCCCCAATAATGTTCTTCAGAGTACATTGCTGTACTGTAAAGGTACATTTATCTACAGCTAAGGTACAATTGGCAGACCCTTGAGAAGTACTTGTACCCTCAAAGGTACAAATTAGTACTTTCTTCTGACAGTGTGTCTCCTCAGATGACCTGACCACTAATATTCACAGTTACTGAACTACTATTGAATAGAGTTTGTTGGACTTTGGAGCCAAATTTCTCAAGGAACTTTTCTTCTTGCCCTTGATTCTCAGAGTTTCTTTGAAGGATGGGATGTCACGAAGAAGAAGGACAAGACCAAGGGAAGACATGACAGCCTCATGGGTTGTAAGTGAGCACTTTATACAAAGGGGTCTAACATAGTTTACATTTATAAGCCTGTAGTTCTTTGTGGAATGGTTTCATAACCTACCCTCAAGAGTCAGCTGCATTCATACCCTCAGTCAATACAGATAATGCAGATAATTACAACCCCAATCCACAATATTGGTATTAAGCAAACCTAAGGATCAGCTGAGATGGTACACTAGCATAAACCTGTGTGTCTGTGCCACATATCGAATTTCTCCTTGGTTCCCATCAGACGACCGCCATCGCGTCAAGCTCCATCCACTGCTGGGGGATCCCAACTCCGACTACATCAACGCCAACTACATTGACGTGAGTCTTGCTTTTTTTTTCTCCGTCAGGGAATTCCTATGGTTAGCTGCTTTGATTCCCATGGCTGTAACGACATGTTTTTCTTTTTCAGTTTCCTGAACCTATGTCTGAAGAGGAAGATATTTCAGATCCAGAAAGTAAAACTCTAGACTTAAGATGCTTGTCAACCAACCAGCTGAGTACTCTGTGACTGTGACTTTTTATACTCAACTGGTTGGTTGAAACAAAATATTGGTATGGATTTTTACATTCTGGACCTGAAATGTCCACCTCTGCATATTTGTTACAGGTTCATGTCTGTTCCACCCTCATGGCCATATGTGCCCACCTGGCCACAGGTGTTGCCCATGTGTGCTACAAGGATGCCCCTTTTTTCCGTCCCACTTCGTGTTAAGGTGGGGGTGGGTTAAAAAGTGGACTCTGTCTGCATGAAAAGCAGACATCTTCCACACTAGATGTTTCAAAGGGCTGCTAGTCACAGCTTAGCTGTAGATCACTATTGTGCAGGTGTGGGTGGATAAGTGAGCTGACACAGGAAATGGCTCAACATAACATGGACTTGGCTGCTTGGCAGATGGCTCTCCTCAGATCGTATACCTTATTGAGGGGTTAAACTGGCAGGGCGCCTGGTGTTTGCCCCAGAAAGTGTGAAGTGAGCAACAATAGCTAACAGGACTTGCGAAGTGAAGTGGCATGTAGAGTGTTGGAGTTACAATAAAGTATTTACGGTATATTGCATCAGTAAATGTCTAGTTTAACATATGTATTGTATGTAAGTATGTAAGTGCGGGAGAAGACATTGTTAAACCCTTCAGTAATATTAACAGTTGTCGACCAAACCACCTGCTTCAGTCTGAAGTGGCCAGCTGGCTCCGCCCCCTCCCAAAAAGTAAGCTTTAGAAATAACATCTGTGACTCTCCCTCTGGAGAATTTTCCAGATCCCCCTAAAATCAGAAAAAAAAAACATCGACATAAGATCCTGTGACTCACGGCGCCTGTTGGCGGGCGATTCTGTGATCCCTCCCTGTCGCAGATCAGCACAGCATCCACTGGATCTGAGTGCTCATGGGTTCATTTGCTCTATACTTAGGGTGGGTCCGTCTGAACACTCCTCCAGTGAGCCTCACTTCCTGTATAAGGAGCTTATCTATATTAACATGCATTTGATTAGCCGATGTCTTTATGCAAAGTTGTCTAACACTTTTGCAGAATGCTTAAGGGTACAACGGCTGTTCCTCCCTGGGGTTTTCTACTGGTGATCTTAAAGTCAAAGCTTTTTGACACCTGTTTTGGAGATGCCAAACTGCCCTGTTGGGGTCCATTAATATTCAATAACATTCAGCGTCACATCAGTTTGCATTCTGTGAATATTAGTTGCTAATAGCATTGTAACAACAAAGGAAATGCTTCAAAACTAGCTACTGCGGGCTATTTTTAGCATCGCCGATGGGCCAGGACAATGGGAGGGAAGCATTGAGGGGTTTCCGTGATAACGGGTGGGTGACCATTTTCTGCACCACTGCTTCCACGTAACACCCACTGAAAGGTGTTGTTTTTGACAAGGGAACCACACCTTTACACAGGGCTACCATTACATTAGCGTTAGCATCAGCAGACTTCATCCAGGGCACCCAGGTAGGTGAACTTGTGCTAGGTATTCCCCCATAGAATGGGAGAGCAAGTGAAAATAAATAATTCTCCTCTTGTCAGGATGATTGAACACATGGTGACCTGTTTGGTCTCCCTTCCCCGGCCCATTTTCTGGGATGCTGGGCAGTCAGTTAGACAGTCAGTCCCTTTCACAGCTAGAGGTTAACCAAGAGTTTCTTAAACATTGTGTTAATGCAGAGCTAGTCAATTCTTAATCACCAAAGAGCAGATCACTCAGCGGTATTTCTGAAGAGGAGGCTTTGATTGCCATCAAATACAAACACGCATTTCCATTACATTCATTTGTGCGGAAGACGTTTTCATGCAGAACAACTTGGCATGGCTATTAAGGCAAAGGAGCTCACGGTCTGGACATCAAAAGATGCTGTACATAAGTGGTTGATCACAGATACCGAAGCGCACTGGAGAGAGCCGCACTCTTGCTTTGCGATACACTTCTAAGGATGTCTTTGGGCCTCTTGCTGTCCCTTCCCTGTTGTGGAGCTTGCTGCACTAACATTGTTTATCTGTGCAGGTTGCCCATGGCACGCCTGTGACCTCTGACACCTCGATTCCTCTTTGGTGCTCTTGTTAATTAGCCTCTGTCTCTTCTCTCCCCCTCCTCCCACCCTGTACCTTCCTTCTCGGCTTATTGGACCCTGTAGATTCGGATAAACAGGGAAGTAAGTACTTCGTTGCTGTATCTTCTATCTGCTACCTCCCCGTTCTCTTGTCTGAGCTGCCCGTGTACCTCCAACCCTCGGAACTGATCCTGTGGGTCATGCGGGAGGTTGTGTTTGGGTAGGGGCACAACCACAGTTGGAGCTGGCACAAAATGAGCTCTTGGGGGTGCCAGGGAACTGAGATGGGTGCAGTTGGATTCTCAAGAATTTCTGGAATTTTTTGATATGGTAACCTGGAATCCCCAGATCTCGATTCCTCAGGAATGTTTTTCTGCACCTTAATATGCCGTGTGATATATTCTTTCACAATAACAGTTTGAGTGATGACTATAAATTGAGTGAGTTATTTTGGGTTACTGCGGCATCCCTGGTGGCCAAGTCATGTGAAGTCTTCCTAAGGCTTACTTTGTGCCAGCTGTCTAATTATCAAGGAGCCCTCTAGAATGGAGGTCAGGTGACAATTCTAGAGCAACATAGTTGAATACTATTAGTTCTAGAAGATGCCAAAAGGTCTCAGTTGGTGGACCTACTGTTTTGTTGATCTACTTTAGTCAAATTGTTTGCAAGTGTAGGACGTCATGCACCATAGACCATGTCTGCTTCTTAGGTTTCCATTTAGATCTATCCCTGCTTCTTACCCATTTTTCTCCATTTGCCATTTAGAGTGTTAGTCAGTGGGAGTACAAGATGTGGTTGCCCTGGCAATGAGGCAGAGGCATGGTTATGCCTGCATAGTTATAGGAGCAAGGTGGGGACTGGGACTTTCACACACCAAGCAGCTGTCATTCATTTCCATTCTGCACAACCATGATGCAGCAGATCACAAGCTTCACCACTGGGGGGGGGGGGGGGTCTCTGTGTGTCTGATGAAACATATTAGCCTGCGGACAAGCCACAATGGCTCTGAGATCGATTTCCCCTCCTTCGATTTTCACTGTGGATGAGGTTGTGTTGGGATGACTTGTAGCAGAGGATCATGAGCAACTGAGAAAACAGCCCTGTTCCCTCGTTGGACTGACCTAAGCACCTAAGAAGAACTTAACAAATCCTAAATGATATCCATATATCCATCCATCTTTCAGCTGCTTGTATGGTCAAAGTAGCAGGGCTAAAATTATTTAAAAAAGAAAACCGTTAAAAGGCAGAAAAAGTTACAGATGCAAATATTTCAGCTTTTGTCAGTTTTAGTATGCAGGTTCACGCACCTGTGGACCGAAAATTTGAAAAGCACAGTAATTACACCCGTCCTTCTGTAAAGAACAGCTTCCTGTCGTCAAAGCTAGTCCGTTCTTTCAAGAAGGACCTTTCATGGCTGGTGCGCTTGAAGTGGTGTCGTGTGGACACCTTGGCGCGGTCAAGCGGGAACGAGAGACCATGGTGGATTTTTGAAGCCTGGACCCTGATGGCTGGATACCAGGGCTGCACTCCGGCTTCGCTCAAGCAGCACAGTTTTGCTGTTATTTACTCATTCATTTAGTCAGGGAAAAGAAACGGTGTGCAAGGCGCTGGGTCTTGGATCTACGGGGACTAATATCCATGAAGTCTTTTCCAGTAACCACTAATCCAGCCAGGGTCACAGGGTGGATCGTCAGGGCCTTACATTTATCAAGAGCCGTTGCTGGAAGATGTCCTAACTTACGTACATTACACCTCCTTACCTGTTACTTAATATGTTAAGAGTTAATGTTAAGAATCATTAACGAGACACCGTGGCATAATTAACTCGTGGGTTTTGTAACATTGTGGATGGCAGGCAGTAATTCCTGATTTTCCATGTTTTCTGGCCTCTGCCTCTCTTCCCATGGGAAACTGGGGCTCAAAAGCCGGACGAGATTTCACAAGTCTGGGGGTAGCATTCGGTAAGGCTCTGGCTGGATTGCTGAAACTGCGTAGCTGGCCACACACAACAGGCTCGCATTGAAAAAGCGCATTCAGCGGATATTCAGGGCATAGCATGCGTTTGTGTGCAGACTGCTGATGAATGGCTGTGAAGTATAATGCGCAACATCTTATCACGGTGCTGAGAAGAACTGTTTTATTTCATTGCACTAAACATGGACAGGGATGCATTATTGGGGTAAGTTGAAGGGTCTGACCACAGCTGAATGATATCTGCATTGTGAAGGAGCGAGCTTGGAGGTGTTTGGGCAGAGCTGTGCTGGCTCAGGGTGGGGGCGGCAGGTGGGCGGCAGCCTGAAGGACCCTGGTACTGAACCTGTCCTTTTTCCTGCCAGGGTTACCATCGATCCAACCACTTCATCGCCACTCAGGGTGAGTGTATGTAAGGATCCTCTGGAGGACTGTGCCTGTGTCTTAGAGCCTGAGATGTTTGTCTGCCTGGAGGTGTGAGCGTGCGGACATATGCCGAGTGCATAAGTGTGCATATTGCATGCTTGTGGAAGTCTATGTATGCATGTGTACTTCAGCACCTTGTGAATGTGCATGTGAGTCTGTGACAGTGTAGCTACGTGCATGTGGCTGCATTCAGGTGCTTGTGAATGTGTGTCAGACATCAGCGTGCTGGAAGCTGTGAGGTACTGTGTAAAGGTGCCTATATATATGTGTGTATATGTGCCCCAGTGCATGAGTGTCTGAGTTAATTTTATGAGTGCATCTGTCTTGTAATGATTCCTTATCGTCTATAGGAGTCTGTATGTATGTGTGTGGTTTTGCCCCTATGTGTGTGTCTGTGCCTGTAATGATTCCTGATTGTGTATAGGTGTCTGTATGTTTGTTCATTCCATTCTCCTTTGTGAGGGACCCCCCCCCCGCCTGCTCTTGGCTTCAAACCCCTTCCACTTGGACTCCGCTTGTCCTCCGTGTAATTCCCTGCCGCTGCTCGCGTGTCTTCCCTCTGTTTCCACCTCTATCCACAGGAAAAACACACACACACACACACACACACACACACACACACACACACACACACACACACACACACACACACACACA
>JAAGVU020000129.1:26637405-26654860 GCA_011763525.2 Mormyrus iriodes | reverse complement strand
TTTAACTGACCTGCCTGCAAAATATCCAATTATGATTAGAATATTTTTGTTTGACTTGTAACCGTAGACTTATCTGGCCGCACATCACTGGTGTGCATGCTATGAATGAAAATTTTGTAGGTGCCCCAGACTGTGACTGTGCTGCGTACATGACGAGGCAGAAGTGGGGTGGGGTGAGGCATTTGTCCTGTCTGGCCATGCCCTGTCCCCCAGTAGCCACCAGCCTGGGGTCATTACCCCCTTCATGGCCTCCAAAGTCCGTTTGGCTCCATGGGCCGTGGAATACAGAATATCCCCATTCCTGCTCCTTTTCACGAAAATTTTGGGGTTTGGTGGCAGGATTGGCACTCCAGCCACTGTAAAACACCTCACGACAGCTCAGTCCAAAAAGGCACGATACCCTTCTGCTCTCCGTGGGAGTAGCTCAGCTGCAGCCACTCATAGGAAGACTGCATGCGCCATTAAGGGGATGGGGGAAAGCCTTTGGAAGCCTCATCCCTGGCAGAGTCGAAACCATCAGAGAGCCAATAGGGTCAGGCCGGTTGGGGATCGGAGCTGGTGTGGCGCTGAGGCGTCTCTCGCTGCATTGGCGACACTTAGGTCCCAGCTTGAGGCGGCCCATCCTAGTAGGCACGTGGAATGTCTTGTCTCTCTTGTCTCTGTCGGGGGAGCTTTGTAAACTCTGCATTTCAGTGGTGGCGCTCTCGGAGGTACTCATTGCTGAGGACCCGAGCGGCTGGACCAGGCCAAAGGGACGCCCACGTAACACCTGGCTGCGGCAGATGGTCGGCCATCTCCGGAGGGTGGGACAGGGCCGTGTGTCTGCCTGGGGGGTCGCCAGCTGGGATCCCGAGGCATTTCGTCATGTGGTGGGTGCGGCAACGCGCTACATCAGCGCATGCTCCCCGACCTGACCTGACCTGACATTCAAAGATGACAGCCCCATAAATAATGTGGTCACAGTCACCCTTGATATGGATCTCTTCTGCTGTTTTACAGAGTCAAAGCTTTGCTGAGCTGTAAATTAGAACATACCCCATATGTGCATGATCCCATTCTAATGAGAAACCTCCTCCTCGTTAGTACCCCCACTAACCCCCCCCTCCAAGGCCCTTCCTAATTATCACCTCTGCTTGACTTTGCCGACACTGACAGGAAGTGGGCCCCTGCCTTACCAGGCATGAGGGAGTGCAACAGGTGGTAGGAGTGTGGAAAAATTGCGGGGGGGTTTCACAGAAATGGCCAGTCAGATGCGTATGAGGACTGGGGAAACGGTAAAAGCCTCGAACATCGTAGAAAATGCCGGTTGGCGATTATCTCCCACATTTCAGTCTGGGTTACTTTTTATGGCTAGGCTGCCACACTTTATTGCTGTTTATCAGGGGTGCTAAAGTGTCTCTCAGAAATGGTCTATTGCCTGCACCTCCTCTCTGTTCACAGGGCAGGGAATCTAATTCCGAGTTCTGCCCACAGTGAATCTGTTCCTGTCAGCCCTGCTGCTCTGAGCTCTCAAAAATCCTCCCATCATGTCCACACGTTTCATCCTGAGCTAAAGCAGCTATAATATGACTCGATGAATTCACTGCATTTCATAAATTCAGCTGTTGCGCCTCCCCTGTCTCACTCGTATCAGACCGAAGCTCAGGGTGGGAACACGACACCCCCAGAAACAACGTTGCTAGCACCCCAGTGTTTGGTGCTCGCTCACATGTTGGGAGGAACATCTTTGACACCTGACAGGTGACATCTGAAACCTAACCCTGGGATGGTGTAAAGCTGAACATCAGCTTGACCACTGGCAGTCTGCCCTTTGTAGGTCAGCTCCTGTATGTAGAAGCTAAGCCAGATGAAGAGCATGCAAGCGCTCCATGCTATTGTGTAAATTAGGCCTTTACAGTACTAAATCAACAGGAGCAGAACACTGTTCGAGTTCCAGAACACTGTTGGGCCAATCAGAAGGCCTGGTGTGATCAATTGCCCATTTGTTTTCTTGATCACCTGGAGCATCATATTCTGGGACTCTTTTTCAGTGCCACCTGCTTGCTCCTTTGGACCTTCTTCTTGTACAAATCTTGGCTCCCTTGACTCTAACACACCGAGAGAATTACCAGGCTCTTAATAAGGTTGGAACTCCAGATACAGGTAGCCCTGTGACCGAAGGTCAGCTCTGGAAGTTTCCCGCCCGACCCCCATTAACCCCTCGGAATGTCCTGGGCAGCAGTGGACACGGCAGTGGGCTGTCAGTTTGTGCTGCACCCCTGTACTGCACCCCATCCCACAAGGAGTTGATAGGTGGACGATCTGACCTGAGATGAATCCCATCACTCTGAACACTATATGGTGTGGAAAAAGAAATGCCAGAATAAGAATATGGATGTTTCCCTTGTTGGCTGTTTCATAACCCATAAATTACTGTTCAAAGGGAAGAATGTACAGTATAGTCAGCTTCTCAATTATAACTGTAAACCATTATTGTTACGTCCATTCACAGAACCGTTTATCACAGTGAGTCTGTCCCAGTGAGTCCAGGGCATGAGTGGCAGCATTGGATGACAGTCTTTACAGGTTCAGGAATCACAGGCCTGGATGTGTGACTGCTATCCATGGAACCATCATGCTGACCTAGTAAAATATAATATATGCACATATATTTTAAATATTTCTACTAATTAGGCACCCCACCTCTCAGTACTGCTTGATGTTTTCGCTCACACAAGCCATTTTTCCTGAATAATGTTGTGCCCTTGACTGACCCCAAGACCCTGACCAGGATAAGATGCATGGATTTCTTGAGTGAGGCTTAAATAATCATGTTCAGCGGTGCTGTTACATCATGTTTCCGCTGGCCTACTAATTGGGTGTAAGAAGGCAAGCAGAGCTGCCGTGCAGGAATGTCAGGGTAAGGCATCTACAGGGCTACCATGCTCTCTCTCTCGCAACCTTTCTTCACTCTGACTACTCTCACCCTGAAGGAATTTTCAGCTGTAAACCCCCGCACTGGCACATAATTCTACACATTGACTGTAAGGATGCCAGTGTGTCAGCTGTGGAGGAATTACACTCCAGGCCATTCATTTGCAGAAGAGAAGAATACGGGACACCTGGCCATCATTGGGAGATGACATGGACCCCCCATTTTCATTGGCTATTAGTGATGTCAATCACAGAACGTGGATTGCACTCACGTATGTGACACAACTGTAATATTAGCAGTTACCAGAACAGCATGAATACACAAGAATTTAAAAAATAATTATTGAATAATTTAAGAAAAATGGTGATTTTATTTTAAACTCTTTAAATACAAAACATTTATGATACAGCTTTTATTTTTCCTCTTTGGATGTCCCTCCCCTCCCCTAAATACTGTCACCCCCCCCCCCCCCCGAAGGTAATGGAGCCACCACCAGACACTCATCGCTGCTCCGTGTAGCTACGAAGCTGGCTGCAGGTCCATAGGGTTAGTTTATTTGAAATAATAAACAGATACATAAAAACTACTTACAACGGCTAATACGCTAATGAGCCCGACCTCTGATGGGAGGTAACTGAAAAGCAGGTGCAGTCACCAATTAGCCACCCACGTGCTCAAGCAATTAGCTATTAACCAATTAAACTGAGAATAATGTAATTGATATTAAGATACAGTTCATGCATGAATTGCAATTGAATAATGAATTTTAGAGCTTCTACCAGCAAGCTACATGCCAAACAATTTAATGAAACCCAGCTGATACCACTGTGCTTATTAAATTTGCTGTTGATATATCAAGTGATTTTTCACAGCAGTTATTTGTGCTTGTTGAGAGCTTTTTTTCCCCTCTTTATGGTGTGCCCTGCAATTTAACGTAGGCAGGACATGCTAAGCCTGTATCTTGGCAGGCTGCTTTTTACATCAGTAATGTGGTTCAAAGCAGGTAGCCTCAGAAAGCCATTCTGCAGTGTCTCAAATCTGTGCTAATGTGTCTCCAGCGTGGGTCCACAACTTCATTTTGTGCCCTAGAGAATCAAAATGCTAAATTAGGTGTAGCGACAGATAAGGCAGTGCCTCCGAATGTCTTAAACCACATATTCCATTACATATGCCTAACATATGTTGTTTCCTGATTTGTTTCTCATCACGCAATAATGGACATGTTTTATTTTTCCTGTCATTGTGGCTTAGACTGAACCAATTCTTCATTTGAATTGTGTATATGCTGTGCCACAATGACTTCCATTAAAATGTTAATGAAGTTGATTAAGTTAGCTGTGGATAAGAGATAAAATTTTAAACCACCTAGTGATAATATTTACTATTGTTAGAAAGACTGGGTTATTTCAGAGCACAAAGTGTAGCGTTATAGTTTGCCACTGAGTAAATTTTTATTGCAGGTGCTTTCAAATGTGCATAAGAGATACAGTAGCAAGTTGTATTACTGTCATGACCATATATCAAGGTGGAATACAGGACCATTAATACGGGAAATGGATGTAAGTCTTCCTCCATTTTATTGCTTGACCTGAAAATATGATATTTCTGACAATGCAGTAGGATGGATTAATTATTAATCTGCTGGAGTACTATCATCTGTGTAAAAATTCTAACAGACATTTGGTCTGGTGAACATCTCCACCATATCCACCGGAACTGTAAGATAAAACTAAAATACAAGATTTTGGTGCAATTACAATAATTAAGTGCATTATTCCAAATACAGATGATAGCATGCAAACTCCACACATACAGAATCAGGCAGAGCACAAAAAATCCACATGTACATAACCAAGGAGAGCATGCAAACTCTACACGTACAGAACCAAGCAGGACATGCAAACTCTACACGTACAGAACCAAGGAGAGCATGCAAACTCGACACGAACAGAACCAAGGAGAGCATGCAAACTCCACATGTACATAACCAAGCAGAGCATGCAAACTCTACACGTACAGAACCAAGCAGAGCATGCAAACTCTACACGTACAGAACCAAGGAGAGCATGCAAACTCGACACGAACAGAACCAAGGAGAGCATGCAAACTCCACATGTACATAACCAAGCAGAGCATGCAAACTCGACACGAACAGAACCAAGGAGAGCAAGCAAACTCTACACGTACAGAACCAAGCAGGACATGCAAACTCTACACGTACAGAATCAAGCAGAGCATGCAAACTTGACACGAATAGAACCAAGGAGAGCAAGCAAACTCCACATGTACAGAACCAGGCAGAGCATGCAAACTCCACACATACAGAACCAAGGACAGCATGGAAACAAGACATGTACAGAACCAAGGTGAGCAAGCAAACTCGACACATACTGAATCAGGCAGAGCATGCAAACTTGACACGAATAGAACCAAGGAGAGCAAGCAAACTCGAAACGCACAGAACCAAGGAGAGCAAGCAAAGTCAACATGAACAGAGCCAAGGAGAGCAAACAAACTTGACACGAACAAAATCAAGCAGAGCATGCAAACTCTACACGTACAGAACCAAGGAAAGCATGCAAACTCAAGACAAACAGAACCAAGGAGAGCAAGCAAACTCGACACGAACAGAATCAGGCAGAGCATGCAAACTTGACACGAACAGAACCAAGGAGAGCAAGCAAACTCGACATGAACAAAACCAAGGAGAGCATGCAAACTTGACACATACAGAATCAGGCAGAGCTTGCAAACCTGACATGAACAGAACCAAGGAAAGCATGTAAACTCAACACGAACAGAACCAAGGAGAGCATGCAAAGTCCACATGTACAGAACATGAGGGTGTAAATCCAGGTCACATCTCTAAAGGCATGAGGCCACAGTGCTCCCACTGAGCCCCTGCAATACTTCAGCTTGTGGAATGGGCAGTTCATTCACTCAAACCAGTACAGACAAGGGCCTTGAAGTCTGCTGTCCCAAATGCAATTTAAGCAGGAAGGATCATCAGTAGTCATGGAAACAAAGCCCACATGGAAAGTTTTTCTTTTAAATACAAGCACTTTCACATATAAATTTGGTTAGCTATTGTATGTATGCCAACAGAATATCTATTGTAGGTTTTAAAGAACAGCTAATCAGGATGTACAATTACTGTTACAAAAAACAGCCAGATGTCAACCCATGCTGAAGGACAGGAGCATGTTTTTGCAATAGACCATTGAAGGGTGATGTGTTTTTAACCTCCGAATTTCATCAGGAATAATGTTAACATTGCATAACATAAACATCACATCAAAGGAGGAATTTCGATAAATAAGGATTAACTGTGCTGAATCATACTTCCATAATGACTCTAAACGCTATACTTTTCCAATAAGATCCTGACTTCCATCTGCGTTTGGCACTAATTGGTGATGCAGAGAGATACATAATGACAGGCCGATGGATCCACATCATTACTTATTCATACAAGTTCCATACTCCACGCTGAAGCATATCTGAAGCTGACATGACTAATGCCACCAAACAGATTTCATGATGATTTTATGACTGTTTCAGGTGAATGGACACTGAAGACCAGAACACATCGCTGTCCAGGAATTTCAAAGCTGCATTTGTGAATATGAAGCTTTTTTTTAGACAAAGGAGGTCGATAAATATAACCTTGTACACCGAGAAGCTGAGAAAAAGGACGCAAAGACAATAAACGTGTACACTGCAGTCCTGCTTGCTGATGACCCATTATAACGCTGCATTGAATTATGCATTTTTAACAGAAGAACCGGAACAATGGTCTTTTTCATAAAATAATCAATTTTGTGTATCATATTTTGCGAGTTTTTGCATCCTTTGTGTTCACCCCCATTTTCAAAGAACATTGCAAAGTGTATGGTTAGATTGTGCTGAATTGTTGAACTGAGGGCCCACTCAGCAATGGGAGAGATGACTGGATTGTACCAGCTGGACAATTTTAATGTTGACAAACACCTTGGCAACATGAAGAACGTATGGCTGCACCATTTCTTCAGTGCCAGAAATTATGCTCAGCATGATGTATGGGAATTATGTCAGGGAAATTGATTGCAGCACTGTTAGCTATCTGTAACTCACAGTGACGGGAAGAGTGTAAATATTGCTTTCCTGATGGGTAATGCAGCAATTTGCCAACTGTGCCATATGTACATTCCTAAATTGGAAAGGGTAGCAGAAGTCCTGTAGAACAAAGTGCGAGTGGATATTCGGATTTAGCTCAGTCTTCCAGCACATTGCACCTGAAGTCATCAAAGAACTCCCACATTTTCAAGCTAAACAGAGTTCTCGCCATCAGAACCCTGGCAAAGCCTACACACCACAGGTGCCTCAAAAGCAGGATCAACTAGACATCTCAACGCACGGCCTGAAGGCAGACATTTCCTTCAGCTGCGAGGTGTAGATTAATGTCCTCGAATTCCTTGAGACACAGCGGTGAAAACTTTCCGGTTTCATCATCCTCTGCTGATGACCCCGAAGTGAGCAGATATTTTATTGTAGAGCAAGAGAAAAGTTCCACAAGCAAGCTGTAGAAATCCAAGAGTTTTAAGAAGACAAAACCCTGGATTCTGATATTAATAAGACTCAGAAGAGTACGAAAGTTCAGG
The DNA here is from genome assembly GCA_011763525.2 of Mormyrus iriodes. Classification (NCBI taxonomy): domain Eukaryota; kingdom Metazoa; phylum Chordata; class Actinopteri; order Osteoglossiformes; family Mormyridae; genus Mormyrus; species Mormyrus iriodes. Next base: position 26,647,306 of record JAAGVU020000129.1, on the reverse strand, counting down.
CTACAGCCTGTGGGTTTGACCCTGTCTGCAACAATTCAGAAAGTTTACTAGAAAATAGATGCACTATTTTAAAGCAATGCTAGATACCTCAAGTTTCTCCATGGAGGATATTTTCCAGGTAGGGAAGATGATTTCATGATTCTGTCAAATAATATACATACAAGAGGAATGGCAACATGGATTGGCAATGATGAAATTTCCGTTTAGCCCTCGTTTAACGGTAGGCACACTAGGTACACACAAATAAGTCAACAGTCTGAAGGCAAGCTAGCTTTGAGGTATTTTAAAAGAAGGATGCAATTAAAGGAGGCTACTGGCTTTTAACAAGATTGTGTAACAAGAAACCTGAATACCTTTGTATTCATTTCTGTTCTGGGTAGGTGAGAGGACCCCAAAAGGTTAGTGTATATGCATAACCAGGTTAGTTCATATGCATGTTCGGAATGTAAACTAATGGACTAATGTGGACCTATAAATTGCTTAATGAAATTACGTTTATGGTCAGGTGTCTAACACCCCCACAGACTTGCAATGGTATGTGGCGAGTTAGATAGGTCAGTGGGATGAGTATAAAAAGGCTTAGTCAGTGATCTGTGAGCGAGAAAAAAAGGGCAGGTCAAGGGTGTTCTGTTACGGAAAGCTTTTTTGGTTTGATTTGACATGAACAGTCTTCATATTATCTGTATCTTCTGAATACGGAATTTTTCTCATGTTTTCAACTTTTCTCCCTCCTGCCTTGTGGACTAAATAAATCACTGTTTGTGTTAATGCTGTCTACCATAATCTTTTTAATACCTCTGCCCACCTCTGGTGACACACACCCACCCACATCTCCCACACGTCGATTCGAGGGAGTGACAAGAGGAAATGTCTCAGACTTTTTCCAGTGTGTCTGTGACACGAACTTTGTGGCACAGGGGTCGGCAGAAGGAATAGGGAGGAACTAGAGGGAATTGAAGAAGAACGAAAGCTTTAGCAGGAGAGACAGGTAAAAAAAAAACAGGATGCAGGTCTTGGGAAGAGATTCAGCAGGTTGGTGATCGGCCGTCGGGTCTGAGGGTGGGGGTCTGGTCTGGAGCTGAGAGGGAAAAATAAAAACTCAATACTATATCTAATAGATTTGACAGATAGAGATAACATGTCACTTGCTCACTCTGTCAAACAATAAATAATAAACATAAACGTTATTTACAGGAACATAAGGCAAGTAGGTTGAGAATATACACAATATGTAAACAAACGTATTGGGACACCTGGCCATTATGCCTACAGGAACTTTTGTAATATTGTAACGCTTGTACGCCAGACGCATGCATGCAGTCTGAACAGCAACCCCCGAATAGCAGAGAGCAGCCCGTACACGCTTTGATGGTGTTCATACAAGAATGCTGCTTAATGGCTGCACTATACTGATCGTACAATCCCGATTGGGTGGCATACAGAGGTGGAGAGTAACAAAGTAGATTTACTTGAGTACTGTACTTAAGCAGAGTTTTTGAGTGTCTGTACTTCACTTGAGTAGTATTTTTTTTGGAAACATGACTTTCACTTCACTACATTTCAAAGACGAATATCGTACTTTTTACTTCACTACATTTCTATCAAGGGTCTTGTTACTCGTTACTTTTAATTCTGAAAGTGGAAGGTTTTTCCCCCTTTTCTAAAACGTGATTGTTTTTTTCCCGGGTGACAGCCTACAGTATCAGTAATCAGTAGAGTTTCGTCACGTCTGACGTAGTCTGTCACCATTAAATTAAGTTCAACGCCGGTATTGCATTTCTGCAACGCCAGACGATGGACGGAGACGGTGATTCTTCAGTGCCATTTTTGCACCCATGGCCATATCTTGATAAAATGTTTATATTTTCCGAAAGGATTAAAGATTCATTTCGTTTTAAGTGTGCGCTGTGTCTGCCTGAAACAAACCATATAACGGCCTACAAAAACTCGCCCTCCAACCTGCGCAAACATATTGAGGCATGTAAACATTTTATTAGCTACAAGTGAAAGTTTGCAATGAAGTTGTCCGAGCTTTTAGATAGCAATCACATTAACCTGTGCAAAACGGCCAGTGAAATGAGTTCGCCCGCCAAGTTCAAGGCAAGGCTTGTCTACTAATTAATTTATAACTGTGTAATTAATTTATATGCACTATGCTTGTAGTGCATCTTGGTTGTAGTGAAAAGGTTTATGGTTGTCAAGTTAATGAAATGTAAGCCTATTGGATCTGAGATGTTTTTATTATTATTATTATTATTATTATTATTATTATTATTATTATTATTATTAACTGTGATATTATTCATCTTTTATAGAGGAAGCATGGATGTCAGTTTCAGAAATACTGTGAACTAACCACAGCTGCCTGCAAAAGAAAAACTGAAGCTGGGACATCATCTTCAAATGTCAAACAAATGAAGCTTGAAAAAACAAGGCAAATCTCTCAGAAAACGGTGGATAACTCTGTAGTCCGCTTAATGACAATGTAATATAAAGTTACATTAAGGAGCATCTTCCTGACCATGATGAGGGTCTCCGGCCTGCTGGCAACTCCTCAAGCACTTCTGATGAAGAGGATTTCTTCTCTAATATCAAGCATACACAGACACAGGAGATGACCAAACAGTTAGATGCATACCTAACGTGCAGCTGAAGGTGTGACTATGCTGACCGCTTGTCCTGCTGTATGTAAACTATCGCATAAGCTAAACAAGCCCTGCCTGCCTCAGCAGCATGCGATAGGCTTTTTAGTGCAGCTAGAATGATCTTTAGGCCAAGACGGGCAGCAATCAGCTCATGCAACTTTGAGAACCAGCTTCTGCTTAAGCTAAATAAGGACTTTTACAAGTTTGAGTAATTTGACCACACAGATTGCCTTGATGACTTGTTAAAAATAAATGACTTGTTTTCTTTGTCAGCTCGGGTTGTGTTTCATTCTGTAACATTTTACCAATTTCTTATTCTAGAGGTTCTACAAGCTAGTCAGAGGCATTAGGTATTGTATGTGTTGTGCCAATAATGCAACAATGTGGTGAAAAAAATGTACTTTTAATACTTAAGTATTTTTAAAAGCAAGTACTTCAGTACTTTAACTTAAGTATAAATTTGACTGCACGACTTTCACTTGTATTGGAGTAACATTTGACCAGTGGTATCTGTACTTTCACTTAAGTAATGAATGTGAGTACTTTGTCCACCTCTGGGACTGAGGAACCATCATTCCTCTGAGGCTGTTCCCCAGTGGTCAACATTGACAGTGAAATCTGCCAGCACCCAAAACAGGTGTATTATGAAAAACAGCAAGAGTATGTTCTGAGTCTAATCTCTTGTTGTAGAAAGCATGGGATTGTAAATGTGTTAAGTACGTTGGTTTGCTCTTTACTTGCTTCCTGTTTATCTATCTGATATTGTTCCGTTAGGGAGCCGTCATTCTTCCATTTTGCCAGAGTCCCAGTCTACCCCTTTTCCCTTCCAGAAGTCGTGTCATTCCTGTAGATGGACAGTATCTCTTTCAGGGTGATGGTGAATGGCTTCAGGACTGATGGAGTGCTACGAAAGGTAAGAACTGCGGGTGTCTCAGGCTAGTGTGTGCGAATGAACCGAGATGAGCTCATCCATGTGCCACCTCTCCTTGCCGTGGGAGGAGGTTAACAGTTGTGCTAAAGCAGGTGGAACCTCTCCAGGCTTGTTAGTGGTCGGCCCACTAATGACACTGCTTTTTTTATTTCAAAAACTCCCCACTCTGTCCTCTTCAACACCCCCCAAACTCCGATAGCACAAAGTCAAGTGGACTCCTCTACTAGGCTTTACGTCAGCTGCACAGAGCCTACACAAAGTGCCAAAGAATACTTCTCAGTTAGAAAATGGCTCTTTTGCTACAGAAAGTAATACAAGCACAAAGCTGTAAAAGGTGGGTGGTATTTTGGTTTCCTGGGGGCTACTTAGCATTTTCAAAGGTCAAGCCTCTTTAACACTGTCCTTCATTACAGCATGATACCAAATAAATCAAATTATATATCGCTGGTTATCTTAGTCTCAAAACCTGACAGATAGCAGAGGTTTCGTGTGGATAGCCCTCAACAATAAGACACAGTCTCACACATATCCTATGTCATACATCCATGAGATCTTGGAATGCTTCAAGAGAGCTTCCATTTTCAGCACCCTTGATCTACAATCAGCACACTATCAGATAGCCTTGGAGCCAAGACAGAGTGAATTGACTGCATTTCCCACCATGCAGGGATGATTCCAATTTGAAGTCATGTTGTCTAGATTCGACAAGACCTCATTCACATTCCAATCACGGATGGTGATGTTGTTAGCTGGACTGTGAGAGTGTTGCTGTCTCATACATTGACAACATTGTTTAATCACCTTCCAAGAAACGGTATATACTGGACTGCCAAGGAGTATTTGATAAAGTTCATGGTGTTAATCTTTTTCGGAACCTGAAGAAATCATGTTTGGTGAAGGTATCATGGCTGATCCAGCAGATGCAGATCATCCAGGATTACCCCAAATCACAGAACCTGAAGGAATTCCAAAGGTTCTTGGGTGTAGTTGGCCGGTAGCACAAGTTTATTGTGGACCTCTCAGTTTTATCAGCTACACCTGAAAGATACTTTGTGGGAGTTGCCTGACACATACCAAAAAAGTTTTGTTGAACTGTTGAGTAACCTCTTGTTTTAGGGCATCTTAACCTCTTCAGAAAGTTTACCCTCCGTACCAACACAGGTGAGGTAGCTATCATCACCCAAATCTAAAAAAGAGAGGAAGACCCTCTTATATGGTTCCCCAGTTCTCGTCTCGTGGGGCCAGTTTGCAACACGTTTTGCAACACCTACTAAACCTGGTTATAGCTGATTAACATGTGTTGCAACAGGGAAATCTGCAAACTGTGTTGGATTCTGGTCCTCCAGGACCAGAATTGGCCAACCCTGCCCTATTAGCTGTTGTTCACGGTTATTTCCTTTGGCTGAACAAAACTATTCCTCTTAAGAAAAATAGTTTTCACCATCATATGAGCCATTGAATGCTAATATGATCTAGAGAGGGCTTGATTTTTAGTATTTATCGATCATGCTACTATCACCTGGCCAAGCTCACATGTTGGACCATCCAGTTACAACCTTTTGAGTTTGCAATCTCGTATCAAAAAATTGTTTAAATATAGTACCTGACACTTTTTCGGAGCCACCCCTTACCAAGTCACTAATAACATCAATGTAACTCCAAAGATTTTAATTTTAGCCATGCCATTTCTTGAGATCCATGCTGCCCATTTTGACAATCTCTATATACAGGAGATTCCGAACACCAGGTGACAGTGTCAACGAGTTGGTCCTTAGCAGATCAAATTCACCTTACTTCTGGATGTAGTGTGCTGGAGAGTACCAACTAAAGATGGTTACAATTAAACAACTGGTTGTGCCACAATCCGTAATGACAACAATTCACCCTCTACCATGAAAATCGTCTAGGAGTACCTCTCTGAAGATTAAAGACATTACTCCTCATTATAGATGTGCAGCGGGACACTTGAAGATCTGAACAGAACTGCATTTTGTTTCTACTGCAAGAGGAAATTGGATGAAAGGCGCACAACACAGAGAACATGCAATCTCAACACACATCTCACAACTGAGATTTATAACTCCAATCTTGGAATTTGCAGGTCACAGTGCAGTCCCTAATTTGTCTGACACCTACTTTGCAAATGAGAGAAAGAGAACTATGCATTACACCAACAAGTACACCCAGCACATTTCCATGTGTTCTAATTGCAGTGTGACTCCCCATAAAAAACACTAATAGCCTTCATAGTGGGAGGGATGCTGGTTTAAGTCCCAGGAGAGCCCCTGCTGAAATTAATGGCTCATTTAACCTGAACTGTTAACAGTCAAATGCAGCTATATAAATGGATAAACCTGGTAATTTGTCTTAGAAAAAAAATGTTAATTCAGTAATTAAACTTTAAACCATAAAATCTAGCCACCTCGCCATTGTAAAGCATTCTGGAGAGATCCTCACAAATGGGCAGGCTTTCTCGGTTTCCCAGAGGGATAAAGAATAATTAGTCTTGTTAAGGGATTTCCACCTGCTGGTGGCTTTGATCTGGAGAATGAGTGCATTTGACAACAGCCTCTAATTCATGTTAAGTATGGCTCCCTGGTTACAATGGAAAGATGACAGAATGACCTAATTCGCAGCTGATTGACTTGACCCCCTGCATTGCTGAAGTCCTCACCTGCTGTGAAGCATCAGGACAAGAGACTTCAGGGGTTAGCCTTGGACTGCTGGATGTTTGAAGGATGCTGTCAGGATTGTTAAGAGTGACACGGCTGATGGCACCGTGGGTGACAATAACGTGCAGGTAATGAAATGCAAATACTTTGCTTCACCAAACATTTCATGCATTTCACAATATCCCCTACGAGAGCTTCACTTTTGATATTCAAACATTCTGAAATTATACTGAGTGAGCACTAAAACCAAGGAATGGAAGTTTAAAGAAGACATTTACACTCATATGATCAGGTAAGCCTTTGCCACACACAGAGACACACAGGCAGACAAAGGGAAGCTCTCAGGGGTCCTCAGAGACACACGGTCTACATCCAACAACTGGCAAGCAGGACGGCCGCTCTCTCTTTCATGTGTAAACTCAGGATAACCAGGAAAATCCCAGAGGATTATGGGAACGCAGCACTGAAACTCAATGCAGAAATCTGTTGGGGAAGGCAACAATGGATCTGGGACAGTCATTCTCACCTCCTCCTCTTAGAGAGGGAGAAGGCTGGATCAAAACAGACATGGTTAAAGGCCAAGTCAACATCAGAATTTATTATCATTTAGAATAGAGACAGATCATTTCTCTTATGCTGCTAATGTAGTTGTACAGCATATAAGTAGTTTTAAGTACATTTAAACTTGTTTTTTTTTTCATTGTGTTGAAAAAAAGGGAAAAATGTATATAGTGTAATTTGCAGCATCTTTAGCTGCTTTTAGTGGGAGCAGGTTGTCGTCTGAACTGTCAGGCGCAATTGGCCATTATTGTATTATTTACCCAGTAGTCCCTACTTCATAGCATGTTGACTGAATGCTTAATCATCAAGTGATTTTTGAACCAAATGACAAAACTAATTACATAGTTCACAAGACAAAATGTATCGGCTACTCACATATGTCTCAGCCGTCAATAAGTTCCTTACTGTGATTTAGCTCCTCATAAAACTCACACAGTTCTGTCATTTACTGTGATTTTCTGTAATTTACTGTGATTTAGCTCCTTATAAACCTCACACAGTTCTCATTCAGTGTCTGTATAGTCCCTGTTATCTGGTATGATTTCGTCTACCAAAGCCCTGCAGTACATTAATTACCGACTGTCCAAGGTGCAGCCCTTCTAATGAAACTTTGCCTAATCCTGCTATGACTAACCAGATATAATGTATTCAGGCAGCATGAAAAAGTGCACCCTGTCACCGTCCATTCCCACGGTATTTACAGTAACCTTCTCACGAAGCTTAAATTTATTCTATAAAACTCTATAATTTCATTTTCTATGTGTAACGTTAGTTTGCCTGTTGATTTCTTTCATGTTAGTGTACGCTGTGCAGAGCTCAGGAAGGCTGGGACATGGGCACATCCAGGGCAAAGCGTTCACTGCATTCACTTCATCTGTGCCATATTACTACTATATTATGTACTAAAATACCTTCATCCTCTGCACAGTCTCCTGTCAACCATTGAAGTCCATCCAATTTCTAACCACATATCCTCAGGCCTAGACTCTAATCTTTGAAAAATATATTGTAATTGTTTTTAATCAAGACAGCACTGGTTATACACACTTAGTGGGCATTTCATTAGGAACACCTATGTAGCACCAGTTTTGACCCCCCCCCATTGGCTATAAAACCACTTTCTAACGAGTTCTGCATTCAGAGAAGCCTTTCTGCCCACCATTGCTGTACTTAACTGTTTCCTTTGCACTGGTGGCCTTCCTGATAGCTTTAACGCGTCTGGCTGTTCTCCTCTGACCTCTCTGATTAACGAGGTGTTTTCAGTCACTGAAATGCCCCTGACCAGGTGTTTTTATTTATTGCAGTGCGAGCTGTAAACTCTAGACACTGTAGTGCCTGAAAATGCCCGGATGGTGGCTGTTTCTGAGATGTTATAACCGCCATGCCTGACATGAATAATCTCACCACGCACATTTAAAATCACTTAGATTATGTGTCTTAGCCATTGTGAAGGGTGACCAAACAGCATGTGAACCTCTGGACCCTGGTTACATGCTGCACGTATTCAGCCGTAGCCCCATGATTTGCTTCTTGGAGAAGCAGGTTATTCTGCATTAATGAGTTGGGGTATCTAATGAAGTGGCCGTCATGATGACAGTGATATATCTGTAGTGTAAGTCACTTTCTAAACCTTTTTATTTAAGTTTTGATACCATTTCTACATCCACTTACACTATATGGACAAAAGTACTGGGACACACCTCTTAATCATTCAATTCAGGTATTTCTTTCAGACCCATTTCCACAGTTATGCAGTCAAGTCTACATATATTTGTGAAAGAATGGGTCGTTCTGAAGAGCTCAGTGAATACTGTCACAGGATGTCACCTTTGCAATTGGTCAGTTTTTGAAATTTCTTCCCTGTTAGATATTCAACGGCCAACTTTAAGTGGTCTTGTTGCAAATTGGAAGCATTTAGGAACAATAGAAACTCAGCTACTAAGTGGTGGACCACGTAAATAACAGAGCAGGGTCACCGAGTGCTGATGCACATAGTGTGTAAAGTTGGTAACGCTCTGTTAACTCAATAACTGCAAAGTTCCAAACTTCCTCTGGCATTAACCCCAGTACACAAACTGTATGCCGGGAGATTCAAGAAATGGGTCTAGCAGTTGCATGCCAGCCCCACATCACCAAGTTTGATGCCAAGCATTGGATGGAGTGGTGTAAAAAACACTGCCACTGGGCTCTGGAGCAGTGGAAACGTGTTCTGTGGAGGTAACGGATCACGCTTCTCTGTGTGGCAGTCTTATGGACGAGTCCAGGTTTGGCAAATGCCAGGAGCATGTTACCTGCCTTGCTGCATTGTGCCAACTGTAAAGTTTGCTGGAGGAGGGATAATGGTATGGGGTTGTCTTTCAGGGGTTGGACTTGGCCCCTTAGTTCCAGTGAAGGAACCCCTAATGCTTTAGCATGTCATGACATTTTGGACAATTCTATGCTTCCAACTTTGTGGGAACAGTTTGGGGAAGGTCCTTTTCTGTTGCAACATGACTGTGCCCCAGGGCACAAAGCAAGGTCCATAAAGACGTGGTTGGGTGAGTTTGGTGTGGAAGAACTTGACTGACCCACAAAGAGCCTTGATCTCAACCCCATCAAACACCTTTGCGATGAACTAGAACGGAGATTGTGAGCCAGACCTTCACATCCAACATCAGCTCCTGACTTCACACATGCTCTTCTGGATGAATGGACAAAAATTCCTACATACACTTCAAAATCTTGTGGAAATCTTTCCCAGAAGAGTAGCAGCTACTGTACCTGCAAAGGGGGGACCAGCTCCATATTGATGCCAATGGATTGGGAATGAGATGTTGTAAGAGTCAATTTGGGTACTGTCCTTTTAAGAGCTACCGAGCCCACATTTGCGCTTGAGCTGTGCTGCTCAGCCTGCTCGGAGAGGAAAAAAGATGGCAGACAGCATCTTACATGTGTTTGGGTCTGCCCATGTATATATTGGTAATGCTTGGAGCTCCGGATTAGTGTATACTCCTCTTCTTATGCGAAGTGCTATGCCACCAGAGGTGGACAAAGTACTCACATTCATTACTTAAGTGAAAGTACAGATACCACTGGTCAAATGTTACTCCAAT
>JAAGVU020000129.1:26608842-26637243 GCA_011763525.2 Mormyrus iriodes | reverse complement strand
TCTGACATTCAGTTTGGAGTTCAGGAGATTGTCTTGACCAGGACCACACCCCTAAATGCATTGAAGCAACTGCCATGCGATTGGTTGGTTAGATAATTGCATTAATGAGAAATTGAACAGGTGTTCCTAATAATCCTTTAGGTGAGTGTAGGTCGCTGCTCTATTGTATGGGTGTTTCTCAATACGAAGAACGCAAATAGTGTACTTGTGGTCTTGGCAAGGCAGGTCTTGCTAAGTTGCCTCCCAAGAACAAACTTGGGGTGAACCGAATCATGGGATTGTTCTCATTGGCAAGGGTGCAACCGATGCTTCCTTGGTATTTGGTGTGGGACAACAATGCCATCCGGGGAGTTTTACCATCCTCTACACTTCTGTTCTTGAATATTGACACTATACTTTGGCAAAGGAAGATAACATGAAACTAGTATGCGAAAACACAAGTATGATCAAGAACGCATTGATAAACAGCCCAGTGTGTGATCGTTTATTCTGCTATTCTACATAGCTGCAGGTCCATGACCACGTCTTACAGGCAATTCAGCTGTGATTTGTCATATTCAGCTGTTAACTGGTCTGGTTGGTTGCAGCTTTGTGTTTTAAATTTGAAGGAAGTGCAACGAAGGTAAAAAATTCAATGGCAATGCATTCAGGCAGGCTGACAGAGACTTTATTTGAATGAAACAGACCTCAAAATATTTAAAACAGCTTCATTATAAGTTATGTATTTTAATCTATATACTTCTCCTTCCTCCTAGGCAGAAAATGATTATTAAATAAAAATATGAAAAGTGCATAACAGTCATATGTAAACTTAATTGAAAAAAGAGAAATCCTTTATTCAGTAAATGTTGCATATACAACATGCACCTTTTATGCAGATTCCGTTTTCTCAGTCTGTCATATTCATACTTATGTAACCCCAGGAGCCTGATTTAAAGGCTTAAAACTCAAAAATGTAAATTATGCAGCAGCACTAAATTAAGGACAGCCACCCTTTCATGCATCACTCTGCATTATGTGAGCACCTTAAATCTCTTTTTTAGGCCTGTTCTCATTTACAATATTTCCATAGGAGTGTAAATGGGTATCTGCAAAACATGATGCACGCGATTCTCAGATGCGGTTCTCTGAAGGTGATGCAATGGACAGCATGAAGTCTCCCTTAGCAGAATGAGAGTTGTCAGTGCCAACAAGAAGACTTACTGCTCATGGTTTTGTCCTTTGAGTACAGCAGACGTGACCTTACTAATACTCCTGCTAATAATAATTAGCAAACAATGTAGCAATCCAGAAACCTTAATTATGTGACATTCCAAGTGAGGCACATGATGGATTTTTATTAATTTGAAACTGATTTAAAATAAAAGGTGACTTTTATCTACAAAGACTCAGTTCTTGCTGTTATGTTATTCAGTTTAATTTAAGTTTTGCAACCACAAAGGAATCTCCCTCTTAGCTACATTTTGTTGTTTAATTGTGATAATTAATTTCTGGTTTGATCACGTTTTAACCCTCACACTGGTATTTTACCCATTAGGGGCCTTATGTTCTTTTCAGCAGGAGCTTTATGTTGTCAGTAATGGTTAGTCATGTTGAGTGTTGCAAAATTCCAGGAATTTTCAAAATTGGAAACTTTCCATAGGAATTAATGGGCATAAATTGGAAATTTGCAAAATTACAGGTCAGCCTATAAGAGGGAATTTATATGTAGTTGAAAAAAAAGTCATCTTGACAGCACTAATAGTGATATTGTGTAACCAAGTGATTGTGTGTAATTATGGATGCGCAAAAACACCCCAAATAAGCACGTGTCAAAACACACTGCTTATAAGTCATATTCCATGTTATATTATTCATATAATGCTTTCTTTGCCATATCTGACAGCTTGAGTTTTATGGCGTTTAATATTTCCAAAATTCCCTAGCTTAACTTCCCATGAAAAGTTTCTCGAAATTTTCCACCCCTTTGAAACCCTACCGCCTATGGAAAGTTTCTGGAAAATTTTCAGAAATTTATCTGGAATTTTCCACCCCTTTGCAACCCTAGTAAGATGTAAGGGGACATCTGAACTTCTGCTAAAATCTCCCTCAAACATCTCATCCAATGCAATTACCCCTGCCAGGCCTTCTGGTTGAACCCGTGCCAGTCATCCAAAGCTGAAGGGAAGCTGTCCGGCATGAAGGATTAATAATGTCTCAAGGTTCATCGCCAGTCCTCCTGGGTCTACTTACACAGCCAGGCTGCTGCAATGACTGGACAAGGAAAGCATTCAAGTTCAGGAACTCCAAGTTAACTTCCGAAACTGTAGTCCGTGAAACGGGTGGAGGGTTGGAAAACCAGCAAAGTCAAACAAAGACAACCAAATCCAAATCTGTTGGACAAACACAGACCAAGTCACAGAGATGAAAAGGGCAATATAGGGCAAGTGAGTAAATCCAAAACGCAACACGAAAAGCATGAAATCCGGTGAAACAAGCATTTAGTCATATATGAGAACCTGATCATGAAAACAAAGACGCCTGCTTGATCAGAAACTTAATGCTCCGCAATGCAGTTAACTGATACAGCAGGTGCATTTAATCCCTGCTAATTAACCAGGTTGATGAGCTACAGACATGCCTAATATTCAGGTGAAGCAGATTGGGAACCAGCTGACATTGGCTAAATTGACACTGTGCATGATACAGGAGTGACACCTACATTGTTCATTTGAACTTTCATGGTGACCACCTATATACTTATATAAAGGGCCTGCTAAAAATTACCTTCAAACCTTCATTCTTTGTTCAAACTCTCAAAAGCAGAGGGCATGACTCATTGCATTTAGAAAAAAAATCTAAAAAGTACTATGAAAATTTGATCAGTGTGTCTGCAGTGTAATATGGTTTTATTATCCCAGTGAAACATAGCTTTAATTACCTTATTTGAGGGTTTCCACTGCTCATACAACTTTAAATGGTTTATGATCTCTGGCCACTCGTGCATTCAGCCCTGGAGAGTAACAGGACATGAGTGACGGTGTTTATTATGGAATTAATATTCTAATGGAAATAGTCCAGGAGAAGTTGGGTCAGGGAGAAGAATAACAAATGGTGGCAATTAGGAAATACAACAAATATTTTGTAGTAGAAATTATGAGGTCGATCACATCATTATATTATCATTTAGTTTTCCTTTAGGAATAATGACATCCGCGTTGTATTTAAATGTCAGGTTGAAATGTAGGCGAAATGTTGCAGAATTTTCATTAAATACAGTTTTAATGAGGGGAGTGCCAGTGAGTGGGAGTCACACAGGATGGGGGAGTCACCAGAGTCATTCATCTGAGCCAGTAGCCAGCACAGCTTCACCTGCTTGTGAGTGTCACATGAGGGTTGGCAGTGGTAGCGTTTGAGGTGCAGATACTGAAATTAAGAAAAAAATTGCAATAGATACTGCCAGAGAGATTTATATGTGTAGAATTCTTTAAAAATAATAGGGGGGCGGCACTCTGGATGGGATGCCAGTCCATCACAGGGCACGAGGCAGGGGACATCCTGGATCGGATGCCAGTCTGTCACAGGGCACGAGGCAGGGGACATCCTGGATGGGATGCCAGTCCGCCACAGGACATGAGGCAGGGGACATCCTGGACAGGATGCCAGTCCATCACAGGGCACGAGGCAGGGGACACTCTGGACGGGGTGCCAGTCCATCACAGGGGACAAGGCAGGGGCACTTTGGACGGGGTGCCAGTCCATCACAGGGGACAAGGCAGGGGCACTTTGGACGGGATGTCAGTCCATCACAGGGCACAGGACAGGGACACTCTGGACTGGGTGCCAGTGCATTACTGGGGACAAGGCAGGGGCACTTTGGACGGGGTGCCAGTCCATCACAGGGCACAGGGCAGGGAAACTCTGGACTGGGTGCCAGTGCATTACTGGGGACAAACCCACAAAAACAGAGCAGCCCTTTTTCAGGATCCTACCCTGATTATTGACCAGGCCCCTTCTAGAAGAAGCCTGGCTCCCCTCATGGGTTCCATGCTTAATACTGGCAGCCTTGACTGTGACTGATCTCCCCAGAAAAGTGCCATGAAACCTGAAGAGCAGCCAGATCACTAATGTGAATATTACTTCAGAAACTCAGAAGTCAAGTCCTCCTGTGTCATCTTCAGCCGGGAAAAGCTTGCAATCTTGTTGGGTAGAAACATGATTGAAATATGATCTTTGCCTAACTTATAAGTCGCTTTGGACAAAAGCATCAGCTAAATATCATAAATGTAAATGAAAATGTTCTTGTCATCTTGAGTGAAAACTCTGCCTTGGTGTCCCGTTTAGCACTTTGTGTAAATGGGAAAACTCTGCAAATGGCATCCATCCACATTACGATGGCGAAATGAAAATTAACTCAGGAACTGTTATTGTATCATGTAAATCACACAACAAACAAAAGTTCGGACATGGGCCATCGTTACCAAAGTACCCCTCTTTGGTTCGTTTTGAGCAGCTGTTAGCCAGCACTGGTTTGTGATTGGCTGTGTCAGGGTCCCACATGAACAAATTAGAATAAGCCTTATTAAAACTGGATAAAATCCTCTAACAGGCCCTTTTACAGTTCTCGTGGTGGTGGGGGGGGGGAGTTTCCCATCATCACTTCGTCCATGGAAGCCTGGTAAATAATCGCTTTCATGAAGCAGCTTTGCTATTTGGCTGATTAATCTTATGCCATCAGTGTGTGGTCCTGTTCCGAAGTTTACAGTGGCTTTTTCAAGTCACCTTCAGTGGATTTTCTCCATCCCACAGTGCGTGCTTTTCTCAAAATCCGCCCTAAAGATGTAGAGTTTGATTGTGGCTTTCCCACGATCAAGAGGCTAAAAAAGATTTATTTGGACACACTTCACGGCAGTGTCAAGGAACAAATGTTTTCCGAGTGTTATCCTGATGTTCTCCTGAGCAAATGCCTTCCAAGCCTTTGAAGGATGCCACACCTATAGTGGAAAGGTCTCTTAAATGGGAACTGTGTCAAGGATGACACTCTGGCACATAAAGGCTCAGCATTCTGAGATGTGGTTTCGTGTGATCAGGATGGCAAGACAGCAGGTTTTGCTGTGCCATGGCTAGAAGACCTCAGCTGGGACAGAGGTTTGCCACAAGACACTGACAGTGAAGATCAGAACAAATGGGCTCACTGAAGTTTTCCACTTGCAACCATTTACAGGATAAAAAGCTTGACTAGCGGGGGCAGAGCTATGGGTGGGCCTGGCAACTGGGCCCAGCCATTCAGATTAATGAAAATATTTTTTACAATACATTTTTTAAATTAAAATTTTCACTAATTACATTGAATGTGAATTGTTTAGTCTTGAGAGTAATAATAATAATAATAATATTCAGACATCCTCTCGCATTTAATGACTGACGTTACATTAACTCACTCATCAATTCTATGTGAGTATTGCGAGGCTTTTCACCATGTTGTACCTAAGAATCTGACCTATCTGAAAATGTGCCCACCCATCAGCCACTTTCTGTATCTGCCACTGCTTACTAGAGAGAATCCAAGACAGCTGACTACAAGGTGTACATCTTTACAAGTGACGAGTGTGTGTCAGTGCACCCCAGCTGTCCATTAGGTAGTATCTTTGAGAGTCTCCCTCCAGCCCTGGCAGTGACAGTCCTTTGACACTCCTTGCCACTTCCCACGCTCGTTTACTTCAATTAATATCTGGCCACAAGCTCCCAGTTTAACCCAGTAACCAACAAAGCCCTGTACATTCGTCGGCTGAGTGCCTGGACTGTGTGATGGGTGTGTGAACATGTGTAGCAGAAATATCTTTTCATTAATCAGCTTTTCTTACTAAACTCAGGAAGCTGTCAACTGAAATGATTCAGCAGGGCTGCTGGTGTTGGGGTGGGTGGTCACTAGGGATGGCAAACCATTTTTTACAAGATGCTTACAGTATGTGTGATTCCTCATGTAGGGGACACTGTCATCGCTGCCATGTGGATGATAAGTCATCGATATTAACTCCGCTACCAAAGTGTGAAAAATCAGGAGATCGCCGGACTGGACCACTAGATGTCCTTGATGAAGATGTTTTTAAAGGATACTTGACTTAAACACGTGTTGATCGCTAATTGCACATCACTTGGTGCAAATATGCAAATCATTTATTTCAAAAGGTCGGGGTGTTCGATGCGCTAATATAATTTAATTGTTAAACAAGGCTGAAACAAACTGGCATCTAATTTTACCAATTCAATCACAGTGTTCAGATTATGCCAGCCCTCTTTGTTGTCCTCAAAAGGCCTAAATGCTTCATTTTACATTTAGTTGACGAGCTGATGTGTGTCTCCAAAATGCCTTACAGTTTAATTAATTTGTATGGATGGGTGTTTTACTGAAACCGTTCAGGTTAAGTACCCTCCTCAAGGGCCACTACAGAAGAGGCTTCTGGCACCATAATTGACTCAAATCAATGATATTCGAGCAATGGACCCAAGCCTGCATGGTCACCTGGTGAACCAGAGGTTGTGATGACAAGCGTGTGGGCATTAGTATAAATTGTATCATCTCCCACATATGTTCCTGTAATCATCCAGATATTAATATATTTAGCATATTTGTCCCCTTTGTTGTCCCCTTTAGTGTACATGTTACCAACAAATGAATTCCTCATGCAGCCCAAACGCTCATGAAGTTTTGGCTAATTAGCATGTCTAAATTGCCCATACAGCAGCCGCAGCTGGCCAATAGGGGGCACTAGGGCACCAACCTCCCTGGTGGAAAGTGTTTTTTGATTTTAATAAAAAATAATCTCTTATTTTAAGCATGCGTGTTAGAAATGCACAACAACATGTAATATATAAAATATAAATCATCATGTTTGGGGGAAATTAGCTGCATGTTTATCCCCTTTCTCTCAGTATCTCTTCTGGGGCCCTAGCAAAATCACCCAGTCAGTGCAGCAGCGCAGCCAGTTGCTGACACAAGAAATGCACATAGCAAGATAAATGTAGCCAATCAGCGTCCATGAATCAGATGTCTAAAGGGTGATTAATTTATCCCAATCCAGCGCGTGGCCCGGGCAAACCTGGCAATAGCCGAGGGTGAGCTGGGAGGGCTGCAGCAGTATTGCACAATCGACTTGTGTTGCACCTTGATGCAACCATATTCAGTACACTGTATACGGTGACACGGAATAACGTTATATAAAACATTATATAAAAGTAATATAAATAAAATTAAATAAAAGGAAGCAATATAAAGACAAAATTGATATTATTAGATTATTTAATGTGTCCCACACACATTGAAAGCCAAATGGTTGTGAGCCACGCGCTGTCCATTATGAGGATGTCATTAATTATCTGGTTTTTCAAACGTCTTGGGTAACACTGAAGCAAATGAAATGTAAATTGCTGATGGATTTATTTTATCCCTGGATGTGGGGCTTTCAAGTAGCCATAGGGACTGTCTCAGTTGTTTCCTTTTGCTCTCCTCTCTTCATGTCTGTGATGCTGATTGACTGCTGTGTCCCAGTTTCGTTGCTGGTGCCCGGTTTATATTGCTGTCATACAACATGGCTGGTTTGCCTAACTTGAAAGCATAAGAGTGGCCTTTAGGATATGTTTCCAGGTGGAATTTTTGAAGATTAAGAAATTTTACGAGCCTTGTAATGATCATTTTCATTATGTATTAATCTGTTGATTTTTAATGTCAATGAAAGAATGACTATTTCTCAGAGCACAGCTATCCTGCAGTTTGCGTTAAATCGTAATGGGATGGTTACTGAAACTGACTGAAAATGGCACAAACAGCCCCAACTAGAACATTTTTCAGCAGCCGCCACTGCCATAGAGTATGATTGTGTGTATACTGTATACACTCCTGGGCAAAAAAAATAGGCCGAAGTTGAATGTCCTGCAATTAAGGTTTGGCCCATTTTTGTTTTTCTTTTTGCCCGGGAGTGTATTTGCCTGACAATGGACTGACACCCTGTCCCGGGTGGCGATAGGCTCCATCCCCTCCAGGATCTCTTCTTTATTCACATGTAAAGTGTTAATAATTAAAATTATGAATAATAATAATTAAAAATGAAGGCATTAAGAAGAAGGACAAGGGCCCAAAGAAACAGTATAAAAAAGGGGCAAAGCTTTTTATGGCAGAGGATTGAGGCAAAGTCCCGGTTATGCATCCGCTGTCCTGGACGGCTCGGTCTTCACTGTAGCACGAGGCCAGGCAGGCTCTCCCATCTCAGAGAGTGCTGCCGCCCTGCTGGAGGCATGGGGGTATCTCCTCAGAAGTGCTCTCCATCAGCACACATGCTCAACTGCCACTATAAAAGTACTGGATGGGCCACGCTGGGTCTTTAAGCCCCCATCCCTTAGTACGGTTTTTCGCCTTTCTGTTCGAAGGGCAGCTTTATGGTTACAGTTCACCGGCCTAGAAAAAAGCCCTGAGGTTTAGCATACAGTGCAGTAGATCGAATTCGTATTCAGGCACCGAGCAAGAAGTATTCATTTTTGAGCATTTCAAAGTAATTTTTCTTTATGAAATCTTTGACTCTATTTTTCTTTTTTTGGGATCCTGTTGCAGTACCTTCCAGACATTTTTCCATTTAATAGCTGACACAAAACCTTCATGAAATTGGCAACGCTGAAGAGACGTGCCAAACACGGATTCCTTCATTAGAAGTAGCCACTGAGAGGATGGAAAAAGGTCGGGATGCTTGGCGTGATGGTGCACTCGCCCACGTCCTTCTGTGAACTGCCTACTGAATAACCTACCTATTCATCCTACAACCCAGGTTGAGACAATCCACTTTTTTACACCACTTTCATAAAACAGACTTAATGCAGGACAATTATATGAATTGTTTTCCCGCACCTGTGAAAAAAGCTAAGTGTACTTTGAGTATTCTGCCTGTGTCATTGTCCCTCACACAAAGCGATGCAAACTGCAGGCGATTATGTCAAACTTGAGCACAGTGGCCAGCAGCTAATTATAGCTCAGGGGGGTGGGAGGGTGTAGGGCAAGGATTTCGCACAGGTGCACTTAGTGACCTGTGGGAGCGAACCTGCTTCCATCTCTTCCAGGCTGTGGAACAAGGGACATTATGAATGACGCTAAACTCTGATTCGCATGTGCTGCCCTGTAATTTCAGTCTTTCTGAAGAAATAAGACCCCCCCCCCACTTTTTGATTGCAGACCTCCTGCCTCATGTAAATTTCAGGTGGGTCTGTCGATCGGTAGCTAAGAACGGGGGGTTGCAGATTGTTGTTTGACAAAATGCTCTAATGAAACTCAGCACTGCAGAACGCTACTTGAAAAGCCTCCATGGCACGTCTACACAGTGGAATCCCTTGTGCACTATAAATGATGCTTTTAACATTTCATTCCTTGTCCAGAACTTGTTTTGATGGAAATACGCAGCCAATTAATCATCCAACAGCTTTGTAACATAGTTGAACAGCCAAATGATCATTTTTGGCCTAGAGACTATTACTTGTACAGCATTTGTCTCAAAGCGGGGCTGTTTATGGCACAAACTGGGAACGGAGATGCCATGGATGAGACATGCAACAAACTGTGGACACATGGACTTGTCTTGTATTTCAGGTTAGCTAGTCTTTGTTTGACAGCATGAAGATGCATGTGTATATAAATACAGAGCCCCTAAAGGGACTGGGTTGGAAAATATTATTATTAACAGGTTTGCATTCCCCTGCAAACTTTTTGCATCCCCTCACAATCCTGTCTTGTGACCTATAAATGCTGTGCACTCACTGGCTGCTGTGGCATGCAGTTCAACAGATCCAACGGTAAGGGATAACCTTACTGATTTTTACTTGGAACTTGCTCTAAAATACACAGATGCAGGGGCACAGAAAACGAGGGGACACATACCCCCCAATATTTATTAAAGATTAATTCATCCCCTATTAAATATATCTTTGTATTTAAATTATTAAGTTGCGCCACCCCCTCCCCAATATCAGACTCCCGCACACTTGCTCTCTTCTCCCTCAGTACTTTCATACTGCAGCTTGAAAGTGACAGATCTGTGGACCCCCCATGTATCTTATATGCCCTGAAAGCCCTCTTAATTTCCCACAACAGTCACACTGAAATTATGCTGCCCCAATTCGCTGTGATTTTTAAAGATCTCATCCATCCATCCATCCATCCATCTATCTATTTTTGAACCAGCAGTTTTGTGCTTAGGTGTGACTTAGGTGGCAGCCACAGTGTCTGAAAGCTCTCTTTATTCCGCACAGCTTTCACACATTTACAATGCACATTTACACACAATACACATTTTTTAATTGGTGAAAACAGCATGATGGTCGCTCTACCTCCAGGAAGTGGGAGTATGGGGGGACATGTACACACCAATATTTAATTTGGACCTTTGTATTGTAGTGTTGGTGAGTTGCCTCTCGCTGGTGGACATAATTTGCATGTTTCCCAGCATGCCCCTTTGTGTGTTTGCACATAGCCCCTGTATGTATTGGCTGTTGTTAGTAACTATGCCTTGTTCCATGTGTCACGTGTTCCCGATATGTGATGCCATGTGTAGTGTCAATGTGTTAATGTTAGTGTAGTGACTAGTGTACTCACTGTGTGTGCGATCTGCCATGGGGCCTAGAGAGAAAAGGAGTGGGTTATTGTCATTGTTTGTCCTACAGTGTTATTACTTTTAGGGCTGTCAGTAAAAGAGCCTTCTCTGTGATACAGTGCTGCTTCATTTCTTGCCCGCATCGGCTGGGTATCATGGTATTTAAATTTTTAAATTGTGCCCCCCCACCCCAATACCAAACTCTCTCCTATGCTGTTAATTCTGTCATGTGTTTATCATATGACTTTATGCAGTGGTGCTGCAATGTAGCAGAATATCAATCCTCTCTATTGTAAGGAAAGACAAAAACAATTACAAGGGAATGTAAAACTGCTTTCTGCTGTTTCAAAATAACAGCCCAATCCCTTTAGAGGCCCTGTTTAAATGTTTCATATAAAGCTGGTAAGATATTGGAAGGCGTTTTAATATATATTTTTGGGCTGGGCCATATTGTCAAAAATGGATAAAAAAATGACGTTTATCAGAATCACAAACAAAAATCTATTATCATCCCTGAGGAAATAGCTTATGATTATCACGCATCCATCCATAAGCATTTATACAGAACAAGATTCTGGGGCACATGGAGCCCGTCCCAGGAAGTACAGGAAGGCCACATCCAGCATGCGATGCCTTTTCCATCACAGGGCATGAAGCAGGCCACACCCAGCATGTGATTCCAGTCCAACACAGGGCACAAGACAGGCCACACCCAGCATGTGATGCTAGTCCATCACAGGGCATGAGACAGGCCACACCCAGCATGCGATGCCAGTCCAACACAGGGCACAAGACAGGCCACACCCTGTATGTGATGCCAGGACATGAGACAGGCCACACCCAGCACGTGATGCCAGGGCATGAGAAAGGCCACACCCAGCATGTGATGCCAGTCCAACACAGGGCACAAGACAGGCCACACCCAGCACGTGATGCCAGGGCATGAGAAAGGCCACACCCAGCATGTGATGCCAGTCCAACACAGGGCACAAGACAGGCCACACCCAGCATGTGATGCCAGTCCAACACAGGGCACAAGACAGGCCACACCCAGCATGTGATGCCAGTCCATCACAGGGCATGAGACAGGCCACTCCCAGCATGCGATGCCAGTCCAACACAGGGCACAAGACAGGCCACACCCTGCACGTGATGCCAGGGCATGAGAAAGGCCACACCCAGCATGCGATGCCAGTCCAATACAGGGCAAGAGACAGGCCACACCCAGCATGCGATGCCAGTCCATCACAGGGCATGAGACAGGCCACACCCAGCATGCGATGCCAGTCCAATACAGGGCATAAGACAGGTCACACCCAGCATGTGATGCTAGGGCATGACACAGGCCACACCCAGCACGTAATGCCAGTCCATCACAGGGCAAGAGACAGGCCACACCCAGCATGCGATGCCAGTCCATCACAGGGCATGAGACAGGCCACACCCAGCATGCGATGCCAGTCCATCACACACAGGATTTTTAGCATATACAATTTGTGTGAAACATTTAGAACTTTTAAAGGTATTTTTTTTCACTTGTCCTTCCACCCACCATCCTTTCCTTCAGCCTTGAAGTGCATCATTAATTTTTTCCAACACTGGGATAAAAATGTTGAGGAGCTTCAAACAAAAATAAGGCCAGAAGAAACATGGGGAAAAAGAGCTGAGAAAGTCAAGAAAGCGACACTATTTTGTAAATGGCAGAGCTACAGAGAGAGAGAGTAAGAGAGAGAGACCATTTAAGGTTTCCGCTTGCAAACGGCACAGCTGCTTTGCTCACTGGAGACCATAGAGATAGATTGACTGTTTTATTGATGGCCTTAGCCAGATTTTGAAGGTCAGGCTGCTATTATAATGGACAGAGGCGCAGTACGGAGCACTTTAGATGCCGGGAGAAATCATAGTGGAGCAGTTGCGACTGAATACGTGGTATTGGTCTCGCGGAGATTAGTTGTTAGCGCTGTAGGTCCATGCTTGAATGTGTTCTGTGGGGGTGTGGGAGTGGTGAAACTGAAAAGGCCGATTCACATCCAAAGCTGTGCTCTGGTCTTATTTACGCAAAGCTGCTCCTCGTCCATTTTATCCTGGCTCTTTAGGCGAGGCTCAGGCTGTTGCCCGCAGCTGCATGACTCCCTGTGACAGAGATGTCCCCAGATGGGCGTGCTCAGGACACCCTCCTCTGTGAATCCTGGCCCAGCCTGGGCCAGAATAAACGCCAGAGTGCCTGTGATTATTTTCATCATAGCCGTGGGAGATCATTGGCCATCGGGTGGTCACATGGTTCTCAAATGGAATCCCCCTGTGTTGTGATGCAGTCAACAGCACCAAGGCAGGTGCCCTTGGAAGACCACCTCATCTGCGGGTTTCATATTCAGAGTCACTGTGGGACAGCGTCAGAGTGGGAAGCAGCATGGAGAAGCCTGCTTAACATCAGCTTCTCTCCCCACTTATCTCACACCCATATTCTTTTCATGTAAGTGAGGACAGCAATTTTGATGGAAGTGGTAGCTTAGCGGAAAGGGAATCTGGACTTTTGCCTCTGTGGTCGTGGGTTTGATTCCTGCCCCCTGGCCCTGTGTGTGTGAAGTTTTCTCCCTGTGTTTGTGTTCTGCAAGGAAGAAAGGATATCCCTCAAACTCCCTGGACTTGATCCCCACTTTTTTGCGCCCCAGTTGGGAGATATGATGGTTGCCTTATCCCACTCCTTCCACCAGTAGCCCCTTGTTCATGCCGGTTTGAGATTTACCTTCCCACACAGTCTTTGCTTGTTTAACCACCCCTCCCCCCCCAAATTCTCAATTCCAGCACCTTTATGTCCTCTAATCATTCACCCTCTCTGGCTTTACTTATCTATGTTTTTACTTAGTGTATTGTCACAGGAGGCTCTGGGGATGGTTTTCAGGAAGGAGGCCGAGGAACAGTACAATTTAATTTGCCAGGATTGTAGAAATTGGAAATGTCTGTGTGATCTCACACAGGGAAGGAGATCGAGTCGTTCTCCGAGAGTAAATGCTGTAAAAATTGCACAATGCGTTAACAGAAGGATACTTGTTGCAATATAAAGGCAAAACTGCCCAAATTAACCATTTAGGTATTTGGGCATCTCATCCTCAGGGGGAGCAAGCAGATGAACCCCCCCAAGACAACCCCCCCTCACCGGTCCTATTCCAGTCTTTTGACAAGTTAATGCTATTTAATATCTATTTCATTTATAATTAGATTTAATATGACTGTGTATTGCTCTTTTTATACGGCACACACTGACAAGCCTCTGTGACATATCCCATATGTCAGATGCATTTCTGATTTCTGTAAGCAACCAGTCAGCTTAGTTTATTTCATACGTGACATCACGTGTGCTGTTGCCCAGGGTTACTTAATACTCTTAATCTGGCCCTAGTAGAAAATGTACATTTCTATAGGTTTTTATTTGCCTTTTCGTGTGATTTTAGATTCAGTGGTTTTGGTTGCTGCAGTATGGGAAATGTGTTGATAGTAACATATTATTTTCAGGCTTGATGCTTTAGGAAATTGCACATCTGAGGTATAGTTAAGGTGTGAGACACTGGGTGGAAATGGGGCAAAGCTGAAGACCCGCAAACATCTCACAAAAGAATGTAATGTTTTGTGGGTCTTTTGTTTAAGGCAGGTCTGAAGGAATTCCCCCTCGAAACATGGCCTAAAGTTACTCCACGAGTTTCAGAATTCGGAATGCTGCAGTTGGGCCCATCATTGCCCTCTCCCTCTTAGCTATGGAAAATGCAGTCGAATGGTATCATTCCCTGCCAGGGGTCTGAACTGCTTATAATTTTCAGACACAACGTTTCCAACCTGCCCTGTCTTCTGTAGAACACTAGGTCTGTGCTTTATGCTAATTTATGCTAATATCAGCTCTGGCCCTTCCACACCATTCATTGCGGTGGCATTCTGCAGCGCAGCCAGAGGGTCTAAAACAATATCGTAGGTGATTCTGTTTTATTTATCACTGTAATATAGATCAAAGCACCGTTTTTGCATCGCCAGGAGCAGACAGGTCGCCCTCTAAAAAAGATCTTAACGATGTTGACACGCAGGATACAGCCACGCGTGACCATTAGAATGAAAAAGTGCTTTGCCCTCCGTGCAAAATTACTCAGGATTTCCACAGCACAAGGTGGTCGGGAATTAAATTAGGGCTCCTTAATATCTGTGCGTGCTTTGCCAGGTGAACCTGGGAGCTCCAAGCTAAATGTGTGACTAACTGTGAGCTTCTCATCATGTAAGAGCAGTGCGTTCCAGCCCAGGCGGTACACAAAGGATCAGTATAAACATGGCATACAAGGTCTGGTGTGCCTGTCCCGTGGCGTGATGGCGGACATCTTATGTGAATGCAGAGAAGCCGTTGAGAGGACGGGTTAATGGGATATCCCGCTGGAACGTTGCTCTGTAATTCCGATAAGACCGGCGGGATTCCGGCAAAGTGCAATTGCTGGCATCAAAGGTCCGTTCCTCGCCCCGCATCCAGTTTCAGTGATGGCCTTGGATGAAAGTCATACCCACATTTACACAATTTAACTGCCTGAAAAAATGACTTGATTTCTACATTAGCATGCAATAAAATTATGAATGATACATTTAACAAGTTGTATAGTATATACAGTGCATGTTTGTGTGCATGTGTTGTTGGCAGTAGGCATGAATGCTTTCTTCAGCCTATCTGGCCTGTCTGAGCCCCATTTATTGCGATAATTTATGCCTTTTAAGCTAGTACAGTATTGTGGTTGTTAAATGACACCTGTATTACCAGGGTTGAAGCACCAGCAATGCATGGTGTATGTATATGGACGTATGTCCGGTGTGATTTGGCACAGCATATGATTGTGTCACCATACTTATGTCCCCTTCAGCCACCTGCCTCCCCTTAGGTCCACAATCTGTGACCAAAACTCATTCTTCAACAGAAACCCCTCGACAACACCTGTGGGAGCCCCAATATTTACAACCCCTCCCCTCCCCACTCCCATGACAGACAGCAATGTTCTGAATGGAGGAATATGTAAAGCTATTTAAAGACATGATTTGTGCATGGCTGCGTTAGCCCCCCCTCGGTGTTGGCATGCTGAGTGTGGGTGTCAACCTGTCAGCATGTTTTAGTGGCTGCCCCGTCTCCAAGGGGCCATGCATTCTGTCAGCCTTCTTTATTCACAGCCTCTGTATCTGCATGCGCGAGACAGCTGTGCCCCGGGGGGGGATGCTGGTGCCTTACCTTCATATATATGTTTGGGTGAGTGTTACTCGAGTGCGTGACTGGCGCACATTACACGGCGACATGGTGTGAGACCAGCCTGAGTGATATATCGCTGTAAGCTGGAGGGTAATTACATAGCAGAATGAAGATGAAAGGTGCAGGTGGGCTTATGCCCACAGGGGGCAGTAGGGAGCACAAGAAGACACACACCACGGGCTAACCACTCCTAACTAATCAACCAAAAAGTCAGCAGTCCTTCTAGGCTGGATGTTTCATTCAACATGCTAATAAACATCTGCACCCTAGTAGAAGAATCCCATTCGCGGAGTCTAACACTTTCATTTCAACTATAATAATTAGCATTTTAATATTTGCCCCCCCCCCCACGAATGTTCCCAGAGTAACAGCCCAGAGCTGTCTTAATTTGTATATACATGATTTCAACGTTGAATCTTAAGAGTAAATTAAGTGAATCAGCTGAACACGGATAGCTTAAGGCTTCAGACCGAATAAAATTAATTTTGACAAATAAATGGCAATTTAGCGAATCCTAATAGCACATCTTTATTTGTGTGAAAGCTCATGTTTCGCTTCTGTCACTTTGTTCTTCTGAATCATTTCCCAAGATGAGAGGAGGACACTAGCAGCATGAATCAGGAGCCCAGTGTCCCCCAGAAAGATGTGATTTTAGTCTGTACCATATTGTTAGGTGGCATTTGTTGCCAGTTATCTGCAGGGTCTCTCTGCCACCAGCATTTCACAGGGTGGGATGGACCTTCTAGTCTGAATGCTTTTTGTCTTTCGAGATCTGCTGGTATGAACACAGCTGTGGACAATGGTAGTAAACAGCACGATTTAGGGGCAGTGGGTAGGGAGAAGAGGATGGTGTGGAGTGTGCAGATGTGACTGAGGACCAGCTGTCATCACTAAAAATGTGCAGTGGGCTTGATGAGGTGGAACGAAGAGATAGGCAATATTGTTCTCTTGTTAAAGGCTAGTTTGTGTGGCGCAGTGAACAAGCAGCAATGATGGATCGCAATTCCTCATTGTGCCTGTGGCGTTGGT
This sequence comes from Mormyrus iriodes, assembly GCA_011763525.2. Lineage (NCBI taxonomy): Eukaryota > Metazoa > Chordata > Actinopteri > Osteoglossiformes > Mormyridae > Mormyrus > Mormyrus iriodes. The sequence continues at coordinate 26,620,344 of JAAGVU020000129.1, read as the reverse complement.
TACACTGCCCTCTACAGGCGACATGCCCATTGGCATGCTGCTGTTAAGGCAGGCAAAGCTCAACCTACCAGTATGGAGACAGATTACTCTATTTGTGGCCCATAAGGTGTGAGCAAAGGAGAGGAGCTATGTGGTGATAAGAGGAAAACCGCCCCCCTGTGAATCAGTAACTTTTCAGGAGTGAAATTCGTCAAGAGTTTAAGGGGGATCTCAGATGGAGTAAAGTGAATAGATTGTTTTTCCCTCTCTGTCTGAGCTACTTTTTTGGCTTGGCGACATCTTTAGAGGCTTCGTGATGGTTTGCCTGAGCTGGGATGTGCGTCGATCTGCCGGTCCTCCGTCTGCTAAATACTGAGTCAAGTGGCTGGCGGGCAGCGGCTCAAGGAACATGAGGCCGGTAGCGTTTGAGCTGCATGAACTGGCTTGTAGCAAAATAAGTCAAGGCAGGCAGCAACACGCTTGCTTTTTATTTCGTTTTATGTTCTTCTGTGATGTGGAGAATGATACTCATCTAAATGGCTGTCTCGTCGTTCACATTTAATTTGTTCCTATAAGCCAGCACCCCATCCATCCCCCTATGTCACCCACACTGATTCACCCATTCCTATGTCTTTGTTTCCAATAATAATAATTTGCCCGGAAAAGGCTGTCATTTTGCTCTTTCTGCCTGCGAGTGGCATCCGCTGAGCTGCCGACTGGAGGGCGCCTCCTGCTGCCTCGCATTGAGAATTTCACAGCTGCATTCCTTCTCTGCGCGCTGAGCTTCAAGGGACCAGAATGTTCTAATTGTATTACTATGGTTCTTATTATTGCTGTTATTATTATTGTCTTCCAAAGCAAGCCTTTGCACGGACCTTGAGCACGATGGTTGCAGAGTAGGGCCAGGATGATGCTTACAGTACATGCTTTAGGGTATGGGTCTGTCTTCTCTGATTGGGGAAATTCACGTTTATGTCCTTCAACACTCCCAGTATTAAGGTGCCCCCCTGCTCCCCTTCCTACCACCCACGCCTCCCTGTTTTGGCGCGCAAAGATTCTCTCCAGTCCATCTGCAGGCGTATGGTTTTGCCTGTAGCATGGAGTCACCGCTAAGACTGGGATGCCTGTAGTGCTTACGGGGGTGGGGGGGGTGCTTTTTGCATTTTTTTGAGGAATGTGGCGATCCTCGTGTGGATTGTGAAGTGCCCGTTCTTCTGAAAGCTCACACGGTCCACCACTTGGGCCGGAATTTGTCTCTGTTGGCTGGAAATATTCCATCGTTCTCATTGTCCCTGTAGCGGCCTGACACCAAACACCCCGGGCTCACACCCGCCCCCATGCACAACACAGTGAGTCTCGCTTTCATTTCCACAAGAAGGTGTGGGCTCTGGCCAGCTCTCGCTGTATGAGGGAGGCACCGGCAGGCCATTCATTTCAACAGCTTTTTGTGCCTTTGGTTTTGGGTACAAAACACAGTTTTCTGGTTTTGAAAATGAGCAGCTCTGCGCCCTCTCCCTCGGGGCCTGGGGCATGTCGCCTCCACCTCAGCCCAGAGAAACCAGCCGGTAAACACTCATGCACCCAGAAAGGTGTTTTTGGCGGACTCTTTGTTCTTCAGGGAGCACTTAACATAAACAGATTTAGCTCACGGGGAGTACAGTGAATTGAGCCTTTTCAGTCTCTGAGCTACAATGGCCTTGATAAACACCAAGTCCTCCATCTGAAATAGACCAGCTTTGCCCAATCCTGTCCTCTTCCCTAACCCCCTTCATGTCTGTCGTTTTCAGCTCTGGGGCCGACCTGCCCACAAACACATGCGTGCACGCACACGCCCGAAATCTTCACTTCACAGACTCTCCCATGCATACGATGCCAGGAGAAAGCGTCGCACAACAGCGGACTCTGTCTTATTCCGAAATTACTCTAAATGCAAATGTGAGTCTTTCATATCCCTTGTCAGTAGAGGGGGGGGGGGGTGTTGAGCTGCATTATTATCGCCTCTGGCAGTGTGGGCTTCAGTGGAAAAAAATGGCTGTAAAGAACATAATCCAGGTATATGAATACTAAGCTCTAGTGGACGGAAGCAGGTAAAAAGCCCTTTTCAGAAACAGATGATTAAAGATGAAAATCACTGTATGAGCATCCATTGTAGCTACCAAATGTGATCTTTGGATGAACGCCTAAAGTTAACTTGCAAAAAAAAATTAAATTAAATTTTTAATAAATAAATAAACACTGTATCTTGCTCGGCCTTGGGCGACATCTTGTAGTCGGCGCTCTATTAATAATTCATTTGCACACTCCTTACTGAGATGATATCACACCTGGCTCTCTTTGCCACTGATTTAACCCAAGAATGGAGACAGCTGGTGGTGAAACAGTTAAAACTCTCATCCGAGATGGATATGGTTGTTGGCTCAAAGCTGTGTTAAAGAACACTGTTGTACCCTTGAAATGTGTGGTAAGTAAATATAAGACAGAGACAGCAATATAAGAATAATCAATGTTTATATGACTGTATGAATATATGAATAAATAAAGTTTAATATTCTGTCAAGTAACTAAACATTATATTGATTTTTAATATTGAATTATTATATTGCCCAATATGCGATTTCATCCAAAATGACTAAAGCCAGAAAGTGCATGAGTAGATTTTAAATGACCGTATATTTTGGGTCCCGCACAGGGGTTCAGCATTTGCCTGGCTACTCCTTGCCTGCGGCTCTGTCTTTTCCCTGTGCTCATGTGTGATTCTTCTCACTCCAAAGCGACACAGATAGGTACATCTGTAAAGTATCCACAGTGAGTGCCTGCCCTGCAATGGACAGCCATCCCATCTGGGCCACATGCCTCGTGATCCTGCAATAGAAAATGGTTTTGGAGAACAGATTTATCAAACCACTTGAGTAAATAATCTGCTCATTTTATGCAATGTTATAATATCTGCAGCGTTTGAATTGAGCTGTATTTTGAACACAGTTCTCCGGGCAAGACTGCAAAGTAAATATTCATTTGGTTGCATGTAATCTTTTCACTGGAATCAGTCATTTGTTATATGGAAACCTGGAACGGTATTGAATTTCAGAGCTGTTCTGCATAGCTGAGCTAACCTTTCACTTTACAGTATGTGGATATACTCTGTGTGTACTGTATATACTCTGTTCTGTGGAGCTGAGACTATTGTTTCATTGGCTCCTTGAGTCGGGTGCAGAGGTCAGTGGGCTTTTGTCTACTATGTGTAGCAGGCTTTGTCTAATGTGGGTTTGAGCTCATATTTTGCTGCACGATCTGGGCCTGCATCTCCTCAAGCTGGCTCTCTCCTACACAGAGCTACAGGTTTCACGTGAGACAGATGTGCGGCGAAACCAGGCTCCGGTGCCCAGAACCAATGGCTCCCGGAACCAAAGACTTTCTCCTCTGCCCCGTCACTAATCAGCATGGCTTGGCCTCATTATTCTTATTCTCACCCTGCCTCGGTTGCCCTGTTATCCTTGCTGAATGGCTACCCTGGTTATTAGCTGGAACACGCACCTCTTTCAATAATCCAACCGAATTGCGGGGAGACGAGAAAAATACATGTGAAAAATGAGCGGAAATTTAAAATTCAGCCATAGATATGAAGCTTGGGCTCACCGGGTCACTGTGAGGACGGGAAAAGAATGGAAAAAATGCCGGTGTGTGGGAGGGGCAGCGGCAAGGGAGATGGGCAGGTGTGCGCGGTCTCCAAGGCGGCGGTACGGAGGTGAACCCCAGGTGGTAGCGGGCTGCCGCAGAGCCGGAGGTAAACTGCAGGGACAATTATATGCAAATAGCTCATTGGGAAAAATAAATAGCATATTTTCAGGCTTCCTCTGATATGAATCACCATCTGACTGCCTTCCTTTTTTGTTTGTAAATCGCATTACAGTTTGGCACCTCTATTGGTAGAAGGGAGATCTTTGTGATTTTTTTTTTTGTTTATCTGCTCGAGATGGGAAGGGAATTATTCTGACAGCCTGAGGTGATCTGAAGGATCTTCTTCGAAACACTGTCCCTATTCAAGCACCCCCCCCCCCCCCGTCCACTGGGAACCCCACAATCTAAACAGGGAAGGAGTATGACCATTTTTAGGGTCTGTCATGGCTGTCCGTGTCACTGTGTGTGTGCAGCAGTAATTGCTGAAAGGTACTGCAGCAGGTCCTATCCTGAGATTAGATATACATATACAAGCCCTTAACCAGCTGGGACATCTACATATAACCGTTTTTGTTTGTCTGAATTGCTCATTTGTCAGCATTTGTCCTTTAAACTCAGCGGTTGACTCACTTCATTAGCCTGATAAGGAGATAATGAATATCTGAACTTCTGCCACTTCTTGCATGCAGCCTGTGTCTGTGCTAAGAGTTCCATCACAAAGTACCAGTATGAGGTCTCCACTGTGGGGGCCTCCGGGATCTTCTGAAGCACACCGTTCAAAGGGGCACTTCTTTGGCACTGAGTGGGTAGGCTGTAATAAACACACTTGGAACACGCTGTGACTTTGAGAGGGTCTTTCTCTGGCTGGGAGCCTCTGGACACCTCCTTATATTGTTTTAGAACCCAATTTGTAATTAAATCCTCCTTGATGTTGTAATTATAGGCCGAAGTTTCGGCCGATGTGATCGGAGCCTCTCCCTTTCTGGCTGCTGTCAGCATTCGCCTTATGTGATTTTCCTTATGATTAGCACTCTGAGATGCTCCTGCAGACCACTGGGTCTGCCTGGCATGCTTGGGGTGTTATACGGATTGTTCAGGCACCCGGTTAAACCCAGAATCCTATCTGTGTTCTCTCGTGTAAATATATTGTGGTTCTGCGAAGGTCACCTTTTGGGTAAAACCTACTAAATGGCTACAACAGCTGCCATATCCTGGCACAGTCATCTTCCGGAAAGTCCCGCCACCGTGTCTATGCTAATTTGACACTGAAATCTTACATTTAATCAAACATGCAGTGGTTTTATGACTAACGTGAACCAGCAGGCTGATGAGTGCTCTCCAATTATTTCTATTATTGTCTTTACATCATTCATTGCTTCTGTGGCAAAGTCTTATCAATTTTAAATAGACATTCTGGTCTGTATAAATGCGGGTCTATCTCTGGTCTTTGTTACAATTCACCTACGCAGGACATAGGAATAGAGAGCGCACACTGGGACCCTGTGATTCAAATGGGCTGCTTTCATTCCAGAGTGTTGACGTAGTTAGAGTAAAATGAATATCTTAAATGGATGGTTATTTCTGTATGTGCATTAAGCTCAAATTTGAACCTCCAGGGTTTATTTTCCAGAGTTTTATTAGGGGGGTCGGGGGGGGGGGTATGGATTTAGCCTAGAACGTCTCTTAAGGAGTCAGGAGACTTTGTTACTGAATTATGACCTTCATTAAATTATTAGGACTTGAGGTAAATGAAAAACCAGCAGAGCCTGTGACCATCAGGAACTACGCTTTGCTCCAGAATGTAATGGAAACCAGCAGAGCCTGCGGATTGACTCGGTTTTCCGGAGGAATGGTTCTGCCCAGGCTGCTTTTCTTCTGGTGTAATCGTGACGGATGTCTCTGCCAGGGAGGATCAGTGGCTTGCCATCTTGCTGGCGTGGAATATCCCATTCCTGCTCCAGCAGAGCCTTAGACACTAGCGGGCGGGTGGCTGTCATGTGACGGGACATGCGTGTGATACTATGCAAATTAGCCTGATTGTCCTTGGAGTTCCCTTTGGATTATTATGGGGTGTGAAGGGATGACGTCCATCTTCCAGCTGCCTATCCTGGGAGGATACTGGGGGGGTTGGGTGCCAGTCCATTGTAAGGTGTGCGTGCGTGTATACACACACACACACGCACACGCAGGCACGCACGCACACACACACACACACACACACACACAAACACACACAGGGAGCCAGGGGAGGGATTTGAAGCCCCAGTCTTGCAGTATTATCCACTGAATCACTGTAATGCCTCTTAATGATGCATGTATCTTATTTCCAGTATTGAATGCTTATATTATACTGTAATTAATGCATAAAAATATTTTCCTTCTGTGTATATAATGATCATTAAATTATATATATATACCATTTTATATGTACTTGTCTGAAAAATTGCATGTTGCACCTTTTTTGGAGATGAGGTCATGTTGAGATCTATTTGTGTGACACGCACACACACACAGCTTTAGCTAGAAGTGCACTCGGTGCACACTCACACATGTGGTGGTAGCATCCCTGTCAACTAGGAGGCCAGAACAGTGCTGTCGACCCCCCTGCCAGGCTCTCTGTGAAGTGGGAGGGGTTTAGGCTACCCATCCTAGGCCTTGCCAGCTGCCTGCCTCTCCAGCCAACCCCCCCCCCCCCCCCAAGTCAGATATACACCCCCCCACCCTCCCTTGTCCCCACGCCCCAGTGCTATATAACAGGCGTCATTAGGTATTACTTGAAATGAGCGTTCGGCTGCAAAAATTTAATTTAAATCCATTAGCATGGCTTGCCACATGATGTGCTGTGCCTATCAAAAAAAACATAAATAATTAATTGCGAATGTGCAGGACGTGAAAACAGGCTGATGGCTTGCTGGGCATCTCCTATTATTCTGCCTAAAAGATTGGCAAGACCAGTTTACCTAGACAGGCTGAGTATGTCCAATTACATCTGTGATTAAAGTCTTTGGACAGCTGCCTTTATTCAGGAAATTGTGTTGATGATTAAAAACACACACATACTCCGAGATTGTTTCTTTCAGCGCTCATTCATGTTAGGACATTTATACGAAACAGGACTTGGCCCAGTGCCCTCTGACCTTAAGGCTCACAGTGACTGACAGCAGCTGACAGACCCTCAGAACCCCCACATGTGGCCGTTATGGCCGAGCCAGAAACTCGGAAAATCTGAATTTACCATTAATCTAATGTGTGTAGTGTTTTTAAGCAGATGAGCAATTTTCAGTGATGTGTGCCTGGTTTTAAGTAATTAATAAATTATAGTAAATTTCATTCATAAATTCTGTGGGGAAAAAATTAAGGCTACACAGATGTCACCCTGCCAAACAAGATCTGCCTTCAGTTTTGGCAGCAAGAAGTTTTGCCTTTTAAGACACAAAGTAAAATGTGAAATAATACATATTCCTCAGAAAGGCCTATTGCCTATAACAAGCAGTGTCATGAATTCACGCCATATCATATTTGATCTGGCGCTTTCTGTCATCACAGTTGGTATATAACGAGTCAGGGGCAGCCACCAAACTGTCATGAAAGTTTAAAAACCAGACGATTCCATTGGTTCTTTTCTCGCGTCAATCACTCCTCAGGGCGGGACATGAGGGCTCCCAGAATGCCCTGTCCCTTGGCCTTCGTCCATTTGTCGAGCCTGCCAGGCGGGCGGGCAGACGGGGTCTGCCCCCTCTACTCTTCTGGAAAAAGTGCTCCACTGATCCAAATTAATTCCCCTCCTAATCTATGGTTTTAATCCTAGCCACTGATACCATCGAACAGCCCTCCGCAAACACAGCTAATGAGATCTCCTCAGCCAGATGATTTCTTTAATGGGCCGATAAACCGAGATTGGTGTTTCCCCCCTTATTTATTTATATACACAGGCTGCTGAGGTTGCAGAGCTCGGATTGAGCAGGATCTGATAACGGCAAATTGGCTGCACTAAGTGTCATTATCCGTCTACGTGTGCGCTTCCTTCCTCACACTGGGAACATTGCAGACCGGCAAAAAAAGTATATATATTTAAAAGCTTTTTTCAGTAAGCGTTCCACTGCTGAATATGTCTGGATGCATCAATGTATAATTCAAGGGTATGGCTGCAGTGTTTTATATAGTATTTTACAAAACTACTAGTGATGGTGTAAATTAATATCAGGGATTGTAAGCAGAAGCAGTGGAGAGCAGGGTATACTGAGAGTGGCACGGCTCTGTCGCAGCCCTAATCTGCTTCACCCGCCTATCAGCCCGGCACCTGCGAGGTGTCGGCTGCCAGCTTTGGCATTTCCGCCGGCTCTCGTCTCTCCAAAGAGTGGAAAGGGAGTTTCGGTGGGAACATCGATCGCCTGGCACCGCAAGCCGGCACACGCTCTCTGGGGATGGCGACATCGGCGCTGTTTCTCGGCCATTAGCAGGCAGCTAACTGGGCGATCATCCCGAAATTTAGCCCTTTGTCCCCAGGGGGTGCATGCGGCGGCCAGGCGGGAATCGCCGGCCCATTACTGGCCTCCGTTTCTCTGTGGGGCTGCGCTGATTACATAGTGAATTAGATTGGCAGCGGCCTCTGTTTCCAATGACTGCAAATGGCACCCAGCACGCTGCCATTAGCACGGTCACGGATCCAGGCCTGCCATTCTCTGACCTCAGAGGCGAGAGCCACACAACCGCTGTCGCCAGGGTTGTTTGCTGGGAACAGAGAAGGACATTGCTCTTTGTCTCTCTTTAATGATCAGAGGATGCGTTACACAAAGCCCCTGTCATTTAGTAATTTCACTCGTTAGGATTTGTGTAAATGGTGAACAGTCACTTTAGCACCAAACGTACCATGTGCCAGAGTGTCAATCCCACCCCACCCGCCGTATCTCTCCCCATTAGGTTATCTGTTCCTTCTGTTACCTGTGGTGTAATCCCCCCCCCCCCAAAGACACAGAGAGCCAGTCAGCAGTAACGAGACCAAGGACCTTCAGACTGATATGCTCACATTTGGAAGTTCAGGGCCAGTACTGTCCTTTCCGTGCCCATGAGTTTAATCATATAATGGCTTGAAATTTCTGGTGACAAAACATTACATGCTCCCAATTAATTCTGTTCTGTCATGGGTTAAGCTGTACAGAAATTTAAGAACATTTTTATATTTCCTAACTTTTTTGTGAAAATATGAAGCATCACGATGATTTTCCACCATGTACGACTCCGTCATCAAATTGCTGAAAGAAGACTGTCATTGTGTCCTCATGCATAAGTCACTAGACTGAACTGGTAATAATTAACAGCACTATAACTAAGAACGAAATTCAAATGGGCCTTACTTAGACCCTGTATATTGAGAAATGCTGAGAGACTGTGCAGCTGTTACCAGTGTTCCGTGTGATCACAGAAAGCACAGGGTTGGAGGACCCTTCAAAATGTAGGGGTTTTGGAACCTTTAAACATAATTAATGATGAAATTTATGCAATTTATGTTTGTCATTTTACAGCAGATTTTTCAGGAATGCATTCCATCTGGAAGCTGAGGGATTGCATGCAGTAGCTGAAGCCAGATATTTCTGCAGTTCTCAGAGCTGGAAATGTGGATGGCAGCTGCGTCTCTGGTTCTTTGGAATTTCATGGTTGTGGTTAATCAAAATGTTAAGCCCAATCAAATCATTTATTAGTCATGATTTGCATATTAAAAATGGAAATAGTTTCATCCCGATCACTGTTCATTTGGAACTCGAACTCAAAAAGAAATGATTGTGCCAAAAATATGAGACATCACAAACTTTTTTGTTTTGGACAGAAGTGTCCCGGGACTCACTGGGAACTGCAGACTCCGGCGAGGCTGTCGCCATGGTGATGTGTCCATTCCCGGCTGGTGGCGGCAGCTTTGAAGTGACGGGGTAATCCATTTGCAGTGGTCCAGGCAGAAGAGAGTGGCTCCGGGCTGCCTGTGGCATGCGATAGCCTCCCCCTGGCTGAGGACACTTTGGGGGGGGGGGCATTATATACACCAAAAGGAGAAGATGAGAAGAAGACACGTGTGTGTCGCCCAGGAGATGTGGCGATGCTGTGGATGACCAGCAAAGATTTGTAGCGCAAATGGTTTGGGTCGTTTGTCCTGTGTGTTTAATTTTGCTTCACTTTACTTAAACAGACGTTTTCTATATGATTCTTGATTTGTAACAAAGTGTGAATGAGAAAGGAACAGTTAGGGGGATCTGGCTGCTTTGCTGGTGACGCCTGTGAGTTTCTCACTCATTTACACCTTTTCTTCATCAGCCACGTGACACGTGCAAAATAAAGCAAAATAAAGCTGTCATGAAATATTCAAATTACTTTTTTATTATTAAACACATTTCTGTTCATAATATTCATCATGTTGTCATGGTTGAATTGGATCATTTCTTTTCAAACAGGGATGCCATAAAGGGACAGGAAGTTAGGACGATTCCTTGAGTGACAGGGGCCCTAAAGAATTTGGAACATTATTGGATTTAGTCTGGACTGGGGTCTCAATATGAGATGCTTTCATGGAGCCAAAAAATCTCTAGTGGCACCCCTGAGCACAAACTACCAGCTGTACACCAGTAATGCTAGTTAGGATTTGGTGTGTTGCTCTACAGTTGAGAAAGAGGGTCAGCCAGTCCCTGAAGCAACTGGGGTTGAGGGCCTTCCTCAGGGGTCTCGTAGTGACATCACTCTTATGAACACAGGATTTGAACCAATAACCTTCTGATCAAAAGCACATTATTCTAACCTGCTGAGCTCCACAGCGCCCCCACAGACCCCACCTCTACAGACCCTGCCCGCACAGGCTGTCTGTTCTGTGTCATTGCAATGAAAGAGCCATGGATGGTTACATGGAAAATGCAAGCATTTTTCTGTGAGTTAAAGCAGTACTCTTGCTTCTCTTGAGAACTGATGCCCCTCTGCATGCTTTAGCTTAAAATTAACACTTACATCACGCTTGAACTGTATCAAAAGAGCAAGTAAAGCATTTAAAATCCCGTCAAATGCGAGTCGCACCATTAGCAGATGGAAAGCAGTTCGGTTTTCACGTTAGGTGTGCTCCTTTCCATCAGCCAAACATCAATACAGAAACCTTACACTGAAACATTATTTTATTTTATTTTTCCCCCCTTGTCCTGTCCCGATATATTAGCAAGCAGAGTGGGGGTTCTGGTTGCCCTTTGTTGCGGGGTCAGATTTGTTCTGCAAAGGAGAAGCTTGGGATACTCCTCCTGTTGTGTACTTTAGATTTAATCAGGTAATCAAACCACCTTAAGACTGTGCAGGAACAGGAGAAGGGAAAGACAACAAAAAGAAAGAGAGAAGAGAAAAAGAAAAAAAGAGAAAAAGGGAAGAAAAAAACATATACATATAAGAAAGACATATACATATACAAAAAAACACGTACATATAGGCAAAAAATACAACAAAAACATACGCATACAAAAGAAAAAAACATAATACATATAAAAATACATATACAAAATAAACACATAAATAAAATAAAAGCATATTCATATACAAAGAAAAAACATACAGATATACACACATATATGTATTAATTTATACATACACATACATCTGCATACATAATAACAATACTGGTGTACCGCGTCTTTCTAGTAGCCCCATACTCACCAGCCCGTGTGTCTGCATGTGTTACTGTGAACTGATTTGTCATTGGATGTGGTGGGTAATTGATGCTGCTGGGGGTGCCACAGACCCACCATCCCCGGCCCAAGCCGGAAACAGCTGGGACCAGGCAATCGAGGCCCCCAGCCACCCCCCATGGCACAGAGACCCGCAAACACC
>JAAGVU020000129.1:26579656-26593903 GCA_011763525.2 Mormyrus iriodes | reverse complement strand
GTTCCTCCATCAATGCGGAGTACTGCCCCCCAACCGTATTCCTCCATCGATGCTGAGAAATGCCCCCCAACCGTATTTCTCCATCAATTCTGAGTAATGCCCACCCTCTGTGTTCTTCCATCAATGCTGAGTAATGCCCCCCCCCCCCCAGATAAGTATCTTCAAGTCTGCAAGACCAAGTTGGAACAGGCAGGCCAATCTTCTGAGGGTAATTAAGAAATAACTGAAACTAGAGATTCACACAAAATCTAACCTTTAACATGTACGGAGAATCAGCACAGACCTTTAATATGAAGTTAAATCATGGGCAAGTTCAATAATGGTTGAGTAAAACAAATTGAAATCCTTTTTTGCAAGGCTGTTATTTTTCTTTTCCGATCAAATTAAAAACATCTTTTTATGTTTTGCATTCATACACACACCCCAGTAAAAACTATGCTGTTTGGTTCATCAATGCCATATGTCAGCTTGATGGTCAATGACTTCATTTAGATCCACAGGGTTGCTCATGGCTTGCTGTGGTTCCCAACGTCTCCTTTGTTTTTCATTCAAAAGCCCTGTTTTTTGCAGCAATAAAGAGAATTAGCCAAGGTTGCAGATCTGCCGTTAATATTAATTTACAAATTTCAATGAAATTTCAGTGACTAATTTTCCTATTGATGGCATTGCTAAGTAAGGATATTTATCCATCCATCCATCTTCCAATCTCTTATTCTGGTCAGGGACTGAGGGCACTTGTAGCCTGGATGCATAGGACGCAATGCTTCATGGGATACTAGATAAGACTATTTAGTTCCACAAGTTTTATCGAATGAACAATGCCCTGGGTAAAAGCAATTCAGACACTCAAAGTTAAAGCTAATTCATTGCATTCATTAAGAAGCATCTGATATATTTTCTTTGTAGCTGTAATGTCTCAAATTAAAGATTGATTGCATAAACTGCATCTCTGCTAGTGTAATATATTACTTAGCTTTAAAAAAAGAGCGTCTGCATGCTAATGGATTTATTTGTTTTTGAAGCATTTAGTGTTCAATAGTCATCAAAAGACCTTCACTGGGTCATGCCACGATAAATGATTTTCTGGCGATCGAAAACTCTTCTGACCAACTGAACAGTGAGCCAAGTAATGTATTAGAGTGTGAGGTAATAAAATGTGTTCAGTGAGGATTTGTGTGGCTAATTATACACGATATTTAAAGCTGTAGCTAAAAGATTCTGCTGTTGGAAGATGGCAGCACAACAGTTATACATATTTGCTAACCTTTTCCAGAATGTTCATGTAGTTCCATAGTAATTTAATGAGACAAGAGAGACAATACTGTGAGAGGGTTGTGTGCTTCTCACCATTGGTAATTATGCTGTGATATCATCAACGCTCTATCCAATAACATTCAGTCACACCCAGGGCATGGAATTAACTAATGCTGCCTCCTAGTTACAAAGCATCAAGGCGTTATGATGGTGGTGGCAATAGCTTCTCAGGAATGGGAGTGGCTAGGGCTTTTAAGGGCTAAGGCTTCCAAGTGATGGGAGTGGCTTGTACTTTTCAGGAATGGGAGTGGCTAGGGCTTTTAAGGGCTAAGGATTCCAGGTGATGGGAGTGGCTTGTACGTCTCAGGAATGGGAGTGGCTAGGGCTTTTAAGGGCTAAGGCTTCCAAGTGATGGGAGTGGCTTGTACTTCTCAGGAATGGGAGTGGCTAGGGCTTCTATGGAACACAGTTAATATCATGAAAAGTCATGATTCTCCCTGGCTTCAAAAGTAAGAATGAAAGCATATAAATGGCTCTATGATGAGGATATGTGATGCATTCAGATCATTGACTCTATGGTTAAGTTTGCAAATAGAATTCTCTGAATGACTTGGTACCAAACCAATGAAAGTGTTTTTTACATCGATGTAACCCATTAATTTATTTTTCTTAAAAACATAGAAAAAACTGAGTATGAAAGGCAGAGACAGGACATGTCCTTGTACTGTTATCAGTAAATGAGATGAGTGCTTTGCGGCTCCCGATTCAGTTTCATTGCCTGGTGACTCTGGCTAAACACCTTTCAGTAGCAGCCTACACAGAGCTATTAGTAGAGCCATTAAAGTAAACTATGTTTAAATGAACATTTATAACCAAGCACATAAATGCCTATGTTAGTATGACCGTGAATAGTTTCTCTCTACCCGTAACAGTTCCAGTAACAGCTAGAAATGCGTATATGCTCACGACACAGGACCTGAGTTTGTTTTGAATTGATTGATTCCAAAAAAAAGTCATTGTGAACACAGGGAAGACAATGAAAAATGAGAGGGGATGTTAGGAGCCGCTGCCATCTGCTAGCTGTGAATGCTAACTGCAGGGGTCTCCAAGCTCCTCCAGAAAGGTTGAGAAACATCCTAGTTTACAACTCAATGGCAGCCAGCCTGGCTGATGAGTAAACCTGAAATGAGCCAACTTTGCCAAAACCTCCCCTACACTCCATCTCACCTACAGTGTTCAAAGAAGTGACGCTTGCTTACTTCTAGAAAAATATTGCAAATTTTTTGGGATAGGTTCTGCCACCCTGAATAGGACATGTAGATACAGAAGATGGATGGATGGATGGATGGATGCTGAAAATATCTCGGTTTCAAAACAAGAGTCCGTTACCAAGCAATGTTTAACATATCTGCACCTATCATCCACACAAACATTTTCTTTTTATTAAGTATAATAATTTTTTTAACTGACTCATTCAGTTCTATTCTTGACGTTTTGCTACTAGCTGCAAGTGTAGTCATTGGCTCCCGGAGGGATAATACACACAAATGTTTGGTATTTCATATTATTGCAAAGGTGTTACTAATTAAAACACACCCAGGGAGGCTGCTCGTCAATTAACTTTTTAACTCAGAACGGCTGTTTTAGAACTATAATTTGAATTTCAATTTACTACCACTTGAAATGAATGTTTTACTTAAAGCTACTGGTTGTTTCTTGTCTGGGTCTGTCCCCTTTGTGGTACTTCCCCTTTTGGCCTTGTCTGTTTTTCCATGTTTCCCCTGACCCCTGCATAGCTCATGGGTTACTGTAAGTGAATCACCTATAAGTGGACACCACTCTGGTTGTGGATTTGAGACTGGCCTTTGGCCTGCCTCACCGTTTGTTTATTTTTGAGTTTTATTTTCTCCTTAACTTTTGGTTTCTCCAGCCTGTGTCTTGTTTTATGTTTGCAAGTTTTGGCTCCTAGTTATTTCTAGTCTTGTTAGCTTTTGGTGTATCATAGTGTTCAGTGTTTGGAGTTCCCTTGTTCTGTGATTAGTGAATTGTAATCCACCTGACCTGTTTCTAGTTAACCAATCAAAGGGAACACAGATTAAATGATTATGGGCTACACCTGTCCCTTGTTCTCCCTGGTTTTCTGCTTGTATTTAAGTTCCTGCCTAAGTTCATTCCTAGTGTGTGCTGTACTGTGTGTGGTCTAGTCTTGTTCCCTGTGTTGCTCTGTTCTCTAGGGTTACTATTTCATGGTTTCATTAGTTGATTTTTTTTTTTTCCCCTGTGAGTTTTTTGACCCCTTGTGGTCACTTTCTTTTGGTGACTAAACCCTTTGTCTTGGAGCCGCTAAGTGGATCATGTGCTTGCTTTCCATCATTACTTTCTCAATTTATGGGTGTGTCTGAATAATTTTTATATATTTAATTTTTTTGCAAACTGCAGCCTGGTTCTTCTGTTTCTCATTTTAATGAAGGCTTCTTCCTCACTTTATGGGACTTTAGTCCTCCTCCTAGGAGCCTGATACAAACTCTCCTAGCAGTGCACTTCACATCTGCACTTGATGTTCCCCATTCCTTCTGAAGGTCACTTGCCGTCATCCTCCGATTCATGAGAAATTGTTGGATAAGTTAACTGTAATCCCTGGCATTAGAAAGTCGCTTTTGCCCTTTTCCTGGCTGGTTTCTGGTCATTCCCAGTGTCTCTTGCTACACCTTATTCTTGTATGCTGCTGTCTTACAAATATTCCACCTGGAAGCAACCTGCTACTCAGTGTTGCCTTCTGCCCGTAAAACCAGCATTAAACCAGGATTCAAACTTACAGATTTTCAAATTATAGCTTTTTTTTTTTGGTCATAAATCCATGGATGGATGTGTGTCAATCAAGTACCCATGGTAGCCGGCTGCCTTCACTGTATCAAGCAGCATAGATGAGCGCACACACACACGTGTATCTGGCAGGCTAAGAAAATATCAACAATGACTGGATTTTGGAATCATCAGCTTGTGATCACCAGAGTAAGAAAGTACAGGCAATATGCACGTTAAAAGTGGAGATTATCCATTAATCCATCTCATAACCACTTTGCCGGGGAAAGTGCCAATTGCTTTTATCAGTTCTGAGGTAGGTATTTAGTTGGGTAAAGAAGACATTGTAGTATCTAAATTAACCCCTGTTTTTATCTTAGCAAATATATTTTTCAGAGCAATATTTTATAGCACAAGGACCACAGTAAAGAAACATTATACATCATGAGCCCAAGTGCGATGGCCGTGATGCGGTAGATAAAGAACAATCCACGTATATTCTCATCCATCTCATATGTTCTATGAAGTTCTACAAGTGGTTCAGTTACCTGCAAGTATCGAATGGAGATGACGACTGTGATGTTATACTCTGCCCGAAGAATCACAGTAATAAGCAGCACTGAGACTTAACTAATAGTTTCCACTTAATTCTGCATTATACTCCACAAGAAGTGCAGACTAGTCTCAAAATGCAAAAAAAGTACTTTTGTCTGATTTACTGGTGATATTTTGCAATCAGAGAAATGCACAGAAGAGCAAAGGTATGAAGAATCACAACTGAGGCAGATGAGAAATAGTTTTTAGACAACTGATCAATGGAGGTTAGGAAAAGAGGGTGCAGAGATTCTACTGCAGGCCTTCTTAGGTATATTTAAGCCTGGAAGATGTGCCAAAGCACACAAAGCTGGACATACTGATGCTGTATTGAACATCTTCAATCTAACATGGGATACTATACTAAAACAGGAAGTAGCCATTAAACACAGGAAGTGACACGTGATACATGTCATATATTACATTGGGCTGGAGGCAGCTGATCTTTGAAGGTTGCTGAAACAGAAAGCATTACCTGTAAATTGAAGAAATAAAATGTACCTTTTCATCTTAATTTTGGAATTTGCCTCTGCGTTTCAAAGGTGTAGAGATATCAAGTAAATGAATGTTTCATTTCCTCCCACAGGTCTCTGTCCCATCAGTAAGCAAGTCATATGTCATACTTTGAAAGTACTGATCTACAGAGTCCCATGACTTTGCACCAAGTGCCGCAGGCTGACCAGGCATTGGCATAAGCTTACAAAGGCTCTGTCTAGCCAGTCTGGAGATCGATATGCATGGGGGGTTATTGGTGAGGGGAGTAGCTGGGCGGGGGCATGCCCTGTTTGCATTTATCATCAGGCCACTTCTCACACACTGCCAGGAGCTGCACAGTGCTGACATTACCTCCCCCCATCTATTATTAATGACCCTGTGGCCTCTGATGGCTTTGTTAGAAGTTACCGTCTCTGGAGAAGTTTACACAAACAGACACAACTGGATGCGAAACTCTCAAAACAATTTTGAAAATAGAAAGTGGACAGACCGGAGCTCCCTGACAAAACCCACACAGCATGCAAATACACATACAGAGAATACACACAAACGCAGCAACACAAAATACTGCCACCCATTTTCCACGAATGCTTATTCAGCACCGGGTCGGTATGAGCCTACAGCCTGTCCCAGGAAGCCGAGGCCACACGCCCCGGAGGTCACTCTGAGCTATGTGCATTTTAGAGACATGGATTCCTATATATGTATGTGTGTGGATCGCTTGAGGATGCCAGAGTCCCAGGAGGAAACGCACACAAACATGGGCAGAATCCACCAGCCTCAAACATTTTTTTCAAGTTCCTGGAGCTATGAGACACAGTTCTACCCTCTCTAGTGCAATGCAGCCTAACTATCTCCCCTTCCATCCATCCATCTATCCATCCATCCATATATCCATCCTCTAACTGCTCATCCTGAGCATGATCACAAGACTATAATAGCTGGAAAGTTTCCGAAAAACATGAAACATGTGAAGACAAACATATACGTGTATTGATTTTTTGATACTTGCTTCAGTATGGTACAGTTTTTTTCTCTGCAGTTTGAAAGTGTAAAATTGCAACAGCTGTACAATTGAGATGATATTGTAGCCCAGAGGAAATTCATTTTCCACTAGCTCCCTTTGTTGCGACTTCCATAGCCAAACAAGGTCCTAGCACAATAAATCAATGTTCTTTTTATTATTCAGCTTAAAGATGGGAACAAGGCTTGGGATGTACCAATTCTGCATAAAGAACAGTGACAGTCTCCCCTCAATTTGTCTCACAGCTGAACGAGCAGAGAGTTCCTCTCAGCCGCTTGACGGATCATTTGCTTAGTTGCTTATTTTATTTTTAATTAAACGTGTCCATCTGTGTTCAAGTAGAACAGGAGTACATGTGCACTGTGAGTCGGGCTTTTGTCCTGCTAATGCCCAGGAACGCGCTGGCGAACAGAGACAGGCCATAAACCGTCAGGAGGCCCATAGCGAGGCGGCCAACTGAAAGCTTTAGCTGTTCTCAGAGCTGCCGGGAGCCTTAAGAACAGAAGCAGCACTGGAGAGACGGCTTGGCATTTACGACATTTTATTAGATTGCACTACAGTGTGTGGGCAGCACCAGGAAAGCAGGAAAACCATCACAACCATCACTCCGGATCATAGCGGCAATATATATGGACGTTTTTTGTAGTGCTTCTGCTGGGAAAATCTTTCATACATTTGTCTATTTTTCATAATAAAACAATAGTCGTTTCCTGTTAATTAATCAAGAATAACATCTCCACAGTCTATCTGCTGAGTGCCCCAGGGTCTGCTACACAACATTATTATCAATGTATAGCAATTTTTAAATAAAATTACCTGATATAATGTGCAAATTCATTAGTACAATAATAATAGTGCTTCATGTGTATGTATGTTAAATTAGTGGGTTTTGAAACATGCTTGTCTTGAAAAGACTTGGCTAAGGCTGAAATTAAGATTCTTTCTTACATGCTCACGCTGTTTGAACAAATCCAGTGGAGAGCGAAAAGCTATTCACTATTTGTGTTATATATCCTATTGGCTTGGAAATTAATTGACAGGAGTAAATGTTAACTGACAGAGGTTGAAGCCACAGATTTACCGGCCTATTTATTCGACTGATCAGATGGAGTTTCAGCAGATGCATGCAAGCTTCTTAAAGTCATGCAATGTCAACGTGATGCCATTGTAGGTGGTAATGACCAGAGAGCTTTGTATGGGGAGGGGTGCGCAAGAGCAGCAAAACTAGGGCATAAGTATGGGGGCGTATAAAAGCCTCTGAAAGCTTCAGATTGAAATAAGCACAAATCAGAAAACAGAATTCCGTCCATCATAAAGTCACCTGATGCCTGGGGTTGGGGCTAAAGTGAGGGACCTCCCACTACCAATCCAGGGGTGTTTCTCAATATGGATACTTGACCATACTTGTGTTCTCATGTACCCACTTTATATCATTTTCTGTTACTGAAGACCAGTTCCAATATTAAGAACACAAGTACAGAGGATGGTACAAAGCCTCGGATGTCATTCTTGTCCCGCTCCACATATCCAGGATACATCAGTGGACTCCTCGCCAAATAAGACTAATCCCATGATTCATTGTGCCCTATGTTTGTTATTGGGAGGCAAGTTAGCAAGACCACTCTTCCCAAGACCACGTGTACAATCTTTGCGTTCTTGGTATTGAGAAACCCCAATACAAGCTTTCTCTGTTTGCATGGCTGTCAAAAATAAAGACTCTCGATCTTCTTAGCCTTATAAAAAGCAGAGATGAAGCCTTCTTCATCTTCCAATCCTCCTACCAGGAATTGTGGTTTAATTAAAAGCAGTCAGTTAGTCAGAGTGTTGCTCAGAGACCTGAGCCTGCAAACATGAAGCAGTGCTGTTCACCTCTATCAGAGGGGATGCCTAGTGCTGCAGAAAGGTCTGGCAGTCTGCACACCTGCTGTTTAACAATTAGAGCTTAAACAAAATCAGTATTCCACTTCGACGTCAATACTGCATTATTTCTTAGCGGGTTGCCAATTTAGCCAGGTGGACAATATACTGAAGTTAAGGGGCTTCATCAAGGACAAGACCGTGGGACAGACACATGGAAATCTTCATCTATGCTATATTTGTCCCAAAAATCCATCCCAAAATATTCTTGCCCCAAAATACTGCCCATGTACCATGCCATTCAGTAGGTGGGGGCTGTGTATTCATATGATGCAACATCTAAGGCCTTCCTCGCCACCTTTCCCGCCCCCATAATGGTCTTGGTGTCTCACTGTATAAAGCCTCCACTCTCACAAATGGCAGGTTATGTTTTAACTTCAGCTTTGCTGTGTTCATATCTATAATTACACTCTATTTTTATTGCTTTAAAAAAATGTGCTGCGTGTCCTCCGAGGAAAGGGATCCGCATCTTCTCCTGCTGGTTTACTACAACTCCCTGACTTTTTCACTGGCTAAATATTAAAACAGCATATCATACTGAAGGCAGCATGTGGTCAGAGGTGATACAATTGCAGTCTTCATTTCTTATTGCACATGGGGCCTTACAAAGTTTCATATGGATGCGGTTGTGTAAACGCATCAGTATGACGGTACACGCCACACTGGGCCAATAATAACACAGGCATATTTGTCAGAGTATCTGGGAAATAGCTGTGTTATTTAGATATAGGCCTGGATACAGCCAGGTGGAAAAGAACTTCCGTTTATTTTTAAAATGTTTTTTCTAGTGTTATGCAAAGTATCCTAGGTCAGATAGCTTTATGGATAAGGACATGGTTCACGTCCTATGGGAGGCCTAAAATACTCATCCATCCATTACTCACATCTCATGCAGGATCATGGTGAGCTTGAAGCATATCACAGGAAACATGGAGCGATTTAGAAATTCCATTTTGCAGTGCTTAATTTGTAAAATCTGGAAACCAATCATTTTTTCTTCTGCCTTCAGAACATTTTTACGTGAGTAAAACTCCCACAAGCTCATAAAGACCACAATGATGTCATACACACAAATTGGTCTTTAACAGCGATAATATGATATTACTTAAACACATAGAAATGTACTATTTTCTATTGATGCCTGATAGTTACTTCAAATTTTTCATCTGCGTTGCAGTTTTCTTGCTCCTTTTTGTGGTCCTTCTCATTAGCATTAGCATCCATAAACGTTGCTCCACTCCTTGCTGTTACTGCTTGTTCTCATTAGCATTAGCATCCACAAACGCTGCTCCTCTCCTCACTGTCTCTGCTTTTCCTCATTAGCATTAGCATCCACAAATGCTGCTCCGCTCCTTGCTGTCTCTGCTCATTCTCATTAGCATTAGCATCCACAAATGATGCTCCATTCCTTGCTGTCTCTGCTCATTCTCATTGGCATTAGCATCCACAAATGCTGTTCCACTCCTTGCTATCTCTGCTCTTTCTCATTAGCATTAGCACCCACAAATGCTGCTCCATTCCTTGCTGTCTTTGCTCATTCTCATTAGCATTAGCATCCACAAATGCTGCTCCATTCCTTGCTGTCTCTGCTCATTCTCATTGGCATTAGCATCCACAAATGCTGTTCCACTCCTTGCTATCTCTGCTCTTTCTCATTAGCATTAGCACCCACAAATGCTGCTCCATTCCTTGCTGTCTTTGCTCATTCTCATTAGCATTAGCATCCACAAATGCTGCTCCATTCCTTGCTGTCTCTGCTCATTCTCATTAGCATTAGCATCCACAAGTGCTGCTCCACTCCTTACTGTCTCTGCACGTTCTTCCGTCAGGTTTTCTTGTTCATTTATGCTCTTCGTGAGTTCCGGTAGTTGTGTTGCTTTGCCAAAAAAATACAAAATATTACACTGTATTTTTGTAATTTCCATTTAATTATTTTGCAGTAACAAACTAGTGCATAATCACATCTATTTTAGTGACCAAAAAATGAATTTTTCTGCACATGCATGGTGAAATTTTTTCATTTCAAATCAAATGTCAGATAAACAAAACATACTAATTTAGGCAGCTGTATGTCAAAAAAAATCAAGCACAACCAATTTTTTAAAAATACATTTACCTGGTTCAATTTGCATTTATTATGAAGTTTAACTCAAAGTAGCCCCAGCTGTATGAAACCACTCTGCCACCTTCATTAAAACCCCAGCTGTATCAATGGGTAAAACTATAGGTCACTCTGAATAAATGCATGTGTCTCCAGCATGTCCGGGCCAGTGGGCCCAGTACTCTGTAAAGACTGGAGAAAGCCCTTCTTTTGGTCACAGTTGGTATAAAAACCCAAGATACTGGCCATGGAACACCTCTCCAGCACCTCATCTCCTCTTGTTGCATTTATCTTGGGCAGAGAGACCAGCTATAGCAGAGACACTCTGACTGGAGCACAGTGATGCCAGGCCTCAGGAAATGTGATTTCTTGAGTCTGTCTTACACAATGGTGTCACAGTGCCTTTATCGTTCTGTGTTAGCCTGAACTCTTCAGGAAGCCTGGTTAGTCGCTGACACAAGGCTGCGCTGACGATGGAGCGATGGGGAAGACAGCAGCCACAAGGCAATGCGCTCCATTAATTTGCGAAATGGACAAAAACAAGAATAGGATTTAGAGGATTTGAAAGGTCGATTAAATCTGAGCTGTGATTTTTTTTGTTCTTCATAAAAGTCTTGGCCCACTAATGATAGTGAAATTCCTATGAGATATTAAGCTGTCACTAAGAGGCATTATAGCATTATACTATGCATACTGTAGTATTAAACTGTGTATAATTTTACAATGTACCATATGCAGCACCATACTATATCACCAATATACTCTGAAGTTCACTCTGATTATCCAAAACCCTTCAGCAATGCAAAAAGCTGCTAACCTGACTACCCTACACAGACACTGTGCTCACACTGTACTCACACTGAACACACATGTGCTCAGAGGAGATTTGAGGACAGATGTTTTATAGGTGCCTAACAGACAATAGATTGCAACAGATCCTAAAAGGTAATCATGAAGCAATCGCTTCAAATCCAGTTGGCTTATAATCAATCCTCTCTCAATGGCAAGGGGAAAGGGGGCCAAAGCATTGTGTGCCATCATCCATCACAGCATCCAGCCACACGCTGCCTGATCAGGTTCAGTCATAAGAGGGCGTGCTTTTCTATTCCCTCGCTGTGTGGTCCTTCCATGCAAAAACACAGCATCATTTCTGAGATGTAATGCTGCTTTTCCAAGCCTAACAAAAGTATCGCTCCAACATCTATTCGTTCCCGAGTCCTAGCCGACTGGCTACAGGCGGTTTTACCCAGGAGGTGTATCCCGATGATTGTCCCCATCCCAGAATCTAATAAAAACCCGGCCGCTGACTCACACGAGCCACTGCGGGCTACACTTTCCCCGGAAAGGCTGTAACCATTTTCCCAGAAGCCATTAGTACAGCGATGGGACCTCCCTGTCACCCGAGCTTGGAAATAAAGCTGAGAGGGGAAGAGGAAATTACATTGTAATAATTGATATGGCGGCCGTGTTGTCACAGTGTTTGGCGCCAGTGCCACTGGCTTGACAGAGGGTTTAATATCAGCGAGTTAGTGTTGAGTAACATTGTTTGCTGCTCAATTAATTTTATTCAAGCCCAGAAGACAACACATGTTGTTCTCACATAATTGAACAACTCCGTAAAGGATGGCCTGCTTCTCCAGGGGCCCCTGCTGTTGGCTCGGTCAGCTGACGATGCCGGTGACGCCACGTCAGGCCGAGGCTGCTGCACGGAACTCCTCCAGGGGATTGAGGACCAGCTGATGAACCATAGGTAGACAACACCGGTAACATCTATGTAGGGAGGACACATACTGAGCGGAGCTCTGGGCTGGACTGGATCTGACTACTAGAGACAATTGATTGTCAATAAGAAGATCTACAATTAATGATAATTGTCTTAAATAATCAAAAAACATTTATTCATTTTTTGCTTAAAAACATAAACACACCAAGTAGGATTTGTATCCTTGTAGATGTAATGGTATCCTTGGTTTGGTTTGGCAGAAGGACGGTTTGTTAGCATATAAAGGTTATAATGCACGATCATTTCTTGTCATATCAGTGCAAATGCACATAAAACACATGCGCATTTGTGCCGTTACAACAATGTATTGCCGCACGTATCACTTTTAAAGGTGAATGCGTACTTGCGTACCAGTTATGCGCATCCCTGAAAATAGACTAAGTACAATTAACAAAGCCAAGCATCCATTGCGACATGTGACGCGAGTGGAGCGGGTTCACGTGGGCATCGGAGCGTCACATGCGACAGAAGAGGAAATCTTTTTAATCACACTGAGCCTGTACTGCAAGGCGCCAACGAGCCACAGCACATTGAAGACGCCATTGTGCAAGGGCGGAAAAGCACATTCCCACAACTGGCTATTAAGGTTTAACGAAGCTTCTGCTTATTTGTGCTGCAAAGACATTTAAATTCCAAGTAAATGGTGGCGGATTTTTTTGAGCTGTCACTGTGAGAAAGTGTCCTCAATACATGACTAGGGCCCATGACCACGGTTAGATTGAGGTTTGGGGCGCTGGCTAATCTCCTTTCAGTCCCCCGTTCTTTGCCGCCGACACAGAAATGCGTGGGATGAACCAGTGCTAAATGAGCCGGATTTGTCACGGTACAGAAACTTCATTTCAGTTGCTATCCGCTTAGTGACAACCGCTATTGCGTTTGTTGCAGAAAAAAATGCGCTGGTCTGGGTTGAGGCTTTGTAGGGGCGGGCTGGCGATGCGGCTGTAGGGTCCTGTGCATTGGCAGCTTCACCAGCAACTCAGCCACGCTGGCCCCTCCTTTCCGGGGCTGTGTCCCTCACCTAGCCAGCACCCGCCATCCGCAATGAGCTCGTCTGGCTTATTTACTCGAAGTGGGGCCCACAGAAACCATTCACGGGATGCTCTGTGCCACTCTAGAAAGCTGCCTCAGTTCGCCAGTTGGCTCCCTCACTGCCCCCTGCTGCCAGCTTTGCACACCTGTGGCCCGCTCCCCTTCTAAGTCGAAACAATTATGTCTGAATACAAGGCCTCCTTATTAACCCGTATGGATTTTATGAATGTTACAGAATTATACATGGGGGGGAGTGGTGAGTAGTTGGCTAAATGAAAGCGTGTGCCATTGGGAAGCGAGATGCAGTGCATCTTGGGTTTGTATCTCCCTTGGTGGTTGTTTAGGGGATAGAGAGGGACTGGAGTGTGGAAAAGAATGTTATTACCATCTAAGGCATACCTTGAACCCTTGACCACAAAACTGGTTTCCTGATTGTATAAGTACTGGAGCATCTCAGGAAAAAACTGAATCTGAAACACTGGTGGATTTAGGCATGGCGACATTGTCTTGCGCAGAAAATGCAAATGAAATGGTGACATTGGCGCAATCGGTTTTCTATCGGCTCATTTGCATGCCTCATCAATGACATCATGCCACCATATGGGTCAGTTAACCTTGCCAGAGTGGGGGTCCTGATTCCAGTTTGTGAGCTAGACAGGTGACCACTCAGAACAATGGGATTGGGGGGGGGGGGGGGCGCGACCTCAGGTTGCCCCACTGGAAGCCCGACATAGGGGGTGCAGGGGAATCTGTCAAATAGTGCACCTCTTATTTTGTACTGATGCAATTAGTAAAATCAGTCACACTATGAAATGCTACCAAATAAACCACAATTCATCCACAACATTGTGAATATGTAGTCTCACAGACATATTGTTGAACAAATTGTGAAAACAGAGACTAATGTCTGCGTAGCATAGCAGTGTAAACGCAGCCTCATTCTAGCAGCGGGACCAGTGGTGGAGCTAAAATCACATTCATTCCCCTTCTGTAGCTAGTTTGTACCGCGACCACAAGTTCATCTGCATGTATAAACTCACTGAAAGAAAGGGATGAGAACGGAAATAGGGTGTGTGTTGAGTGTTGGGGCGGGGCTGTGGGGTGACACTACTTTCTGATCTGTTGAGTATCTCGATGGCATCAGTTGGAAGGAACTGTAGGATCACACACACACATGCTAGGGCTAACATTCCGAGGTTTTATGGCCAGAGCCCTAAAAGCCCTGCGATAAGGCCTAGCCTGGTACGA
>JAAGVU020000129.1:26556564-26566769 GCA_011763525.2 Mormyrus iriodes | reverse complement strand
GGCTTCTTCCTCGCTTTATGGGACTTCAGTCCTGCTTCTCAGACAAACTGTCATACAAACTGTCATACTGTCATACAAACTGTCCTAGCAGTGCACTTCACTCCTGCACTTAATGTTCCCCATTCCTTTTAAAGTCTGCTTGATGTCCTCCATCCTACAACTCATGAGAAACTGTCAGATAAGTTGATGATCATCTCTGGCTTTAGAAAGTCACTTCCACCCTTTTCCATGGCTGGTTTCTGGTCATTGCCAGTGTCTCCTGCTTCACCTTGTTATTGTGTACTGCTGTCTTAGAAACTTTGAGCCTGGACGCAGCCTGCCACGCAGCGTAGCCTTCAGCCAGCAGAACCAGGATTCAACCAAGATTTAAAAATGCAGATTTTTGAAAAAAATACAGAGTGGTATCTTTATGTTTTCCAGAGCTGTATGTTTCCCATGATAAAAATCAGTTATATAGAACAAAAATAGCCTAGAAACCCACAGATAATAAGAATGGAATTGTCCAGCTTTTAAGTTAGTTTAATTGATTTTCTCAGCAATAAATGTAAGAGGTTTCCACAGGTCGTTTAATTACAAAAGGAGTCTGGCTATTTAACTGAAACCAATTATCTGAAAAACGCCTTAGACTGAACGCTATCTGACATGGTAATATTAGTCCCTGAGTGAGCTAGCTTACCTTTTTTTTATCTTACTTACTATTTTTCTAAGTTTTAACAGAAAGAAAAAAAGATCATAACCATTTAATTTGATTTTGCGTTGTGCACAGTTGTCACAATCTTAGCAACCCGGCAAAAAAACAACGTGTATATAAGGCTATTTTGTTCAATAGTGATGTGCCAAAGTGCTTCAATTAACAGTGAACATTTACAGGCAATTGAAGACCTATTAGTCACTGCTGACATTTTACAATTTGGCAGTCGCTAAACTCCAACAAGCTGCAATGTTGGCCTGGAGGATTTAATTTTTACAAAAGAAGCCAATTAGTTCATGTCTTTTTTTTCATGTATTCTGCAGAAGGAAAAATGTTTTTTCCATCAATTATTACACCGTTCTTTTCATTCTCGACTGCATGTTTGATCCCGGTTTCATTCGGAGTGAGACTGATTGGAGGTCGATCTGTATCCTGACAAGGAGCAATTGACATTCATTCCGTGTGGAGCTTATGACGTAGGCCAAGGATTTAGGTTTGGTTTCAATATTGATAAAGACCAAATCAGCCCCAAACCCACTAACCACACAGAGGGAACCACACAGCCCCTATTGTCCATACCCAAACCTACATCCTTGTTTTAGGCTGACAATGATATCAAGCTATGTCATTTGTTTATTTACGTTATTAATGATGATAAATCCATTTTCACAAGTATAGCTACATTGGAATTGTCTCTTTTTCTACCCAATCTTGCTCTCCTGGGGGGGTCACAGTGTTGGGTCAGTCAGCATGCGGCATCTATGGAGATAGGGGTTAAGGGTTTTGCTTAAGGGCCCGCAGACATGTGAGCATTCTGCTGAGACCGAGGCACAAACTGGTGATCTTCTGACCACGGGTACAGAGACATAGCCGGCTGAGCCACTCACCCTGAAAACTATACAGAATACAGTATATCAGTTCAGTAGTGTATATTTGTTCATTTATATGTAGTGAATGTAGTCACGAAAATAAGTGCATTTTGTCAGTATGTTGCAAACTTCTGCCGAGCTTGAACAAACGCTTCTCCCCCCAACATCTCCCCAGATAATAAGCTCCTTCATCTGCAGTTTAACGAGCTGTGTAGCTTCATGGTTCAGCCAGATGACTATCGGCACCTGCATGATGAAGCCCAGGGCTCCGCTTGCTTCTTTCTGTCTGTTGCAGCCGCGGCACCCCCTCCCGCAAACCCCCGGGGCCTGTTTGGGGTGGGGCGGGGGGCTATTCCCTGACATTTTCTGTAGTCTCCAAATGCCTCAGATCACATTCGTTCATTTGTTGGTGAGTATAGCCTCTGAGTGCTGTATAGGGCCATAAAATGAAATCAGTCAAAATCTAAATTATACATAAGTACAGAGGACTAGGCACATAATATCTTTATAAAGAAAATAAAACAGAAATTGCTCTGTGCATTCATCTCTAAATCACTTCCTCGAGCAATTTGCTCGTGTTCAAATACGATAATGACTAAAAAGGGCTGTAAAGCTTTGATTTGCTTCCTTAAGAAAGTAAAAATCTGCATAATTGCTGCTTATTCATTTAGTGGTTTAAACGCTAAAAACCGTTTTTTTGGCTGATTAAACCCCACCTACTCCTATTCTTTTAATCACTTTGGGTGGATGCGCATCGTCAGGATAATTAACGAGTTAGAATGTTTTGAATGGGCATTTGCATGTCACACGGCTGTAGCTTTCATTTAGCTCACAAACAACACAACTTGGACTTTACATCCACAACTTGGGTGCTTTACACCTACTTAAGACTCCAAGCCTCCAGATCGTCTCCGCCCTGCTCTTAATGAAACGTTTTTGGCGGAGCCCTTGACGGAATGAGTCTTGACCTGAGCCGCAGTAAAGCAGGTACTCATGTTGAGAATGCACCGTGATTTCCTGCTGAAATATCTCTGGCAACAGCCCGATCGATACTCTGTGAGGAAACATGCCTTTGAATCGGTTATGAAGCTGTTGATTTAACAGGGCACCGGCGTGCCTCTACCGTATTGATTAAAGTCTGCTTCACGTGTCGTAGGTGTTTAATTACTCATTGGGTAGAAATATCTAGTTACGGCATGATGACTGAATGGGGAACATTGTACCCCACGGGGTCGGGAATCTGAACTCGACTTCTGGCTTTCAGCCTGTTGCATTTGCATGTCCTCCCAGAGTTTGTACAAGTCAGTGTGTGACTTCATAGGTCCGCATCCCATATTGTGCCCTGTATTTCCCTGGACGGGCACCATGCTCAGTGTGAGACAGTACTAGATGAATGGACGAATCAGAATGAAGCTTCAAATGAATTCTTTAGGTACCTCTATGAGAGTGACAGTAATATGGCCGTTACATGAATATAATACTGACTGTAACATGCTTACAGAGTTTCTCCTTAAAAACCACACAGTTCAACCAATGACGTTTTAACTCTATCCCCGGCGAACCAGACCTGCAAGCAATTGATTATAAGTCACATTTGTAACAATTTGGAGAAATAAATGCTGGCAACCTTTTCTTTTAGGGAGGAATTTCCCAGTGAGATTCACCACCCAGTGAGCTGTATACAAAACGGCCCATCAATCCACAGGAAGCGAAGCACCGCCTTACTGCTAATGATTACTGTGATTTGTGATATTTATCAGGGCTGGACTCACATGGTATTTGCATCTGTTGGAATGGTGGACAGTTCCATGACCAGAGGCCTGGAGGAGTTTAGTAGCGCCCTATGGGTGGGAGAGGCTGGGCAGAGCGGAGCAGCCATTAACGCCAGCCATTTTCGGCTCTAGCGAAGGGCAAAGTGACAAGAAAACCACGAGGAGTTTGTCCCCGATCATACTCCCCCTTCCTCCTGAGGCACCCCCTCGGCCTCACATCCCATTATATAACAGCTGCCTGTTTCTCATCTGAAGGCTTGTCTCCTTCAAACAGAGAGCTCCATGGAAGGGGTGTGAAGAACGGTGGGCAGTGTCGGACTGGGATGCGTTTAAGGACCAGTAGGAGTTGACCACACCCCTAGGATGGAGGGGGGGGCAGGGAGGGGTAAGACGGTGAATTGAACATGGTGACAAAGGGTATCAGATCGCTGATGCAATGGAGTTGAGGGGAGGGTAGATGTCAGCAAAGACATTTGGACCATCCGACCATCCGAATCACAGAAACACACTTGGACAGGCTGTCTCAGATACATCAAACTCGAATGAATGACTGATATTTTCAGATGTATGATCTGCTTGGAGACATATTCAAATGATTATTGAGAATTATGATTCTATAATAAAAATCTCATGTGGTTCAGTTTGTAGTGTGTTTAATTGTTACGGAAGACATGATAATGTATATTATGTTATTACAGCAAGACAGCATATCCAGGACATAAACCTCCAGTTTAGAAATTGTAAACAAAATAAGTGTACGCTGGGCTATGTTCCCCCTGAATTTATCTGAAGAAGGTTTTTGCATGATAATCTCAAACAGGTTTCTTGCCCTCTTCCTCAGGCTGATGCTGATGTGGGCTGTACATCAGTAGGAGTTTGTGTACCAGCCAGCAGGAGCTCGATCTCCGGCCTGCGGGATCTGTCGACGTTTGTTTTGGAACAGATCGTGCCCGGTGACCCTGCCACCCCCAGGGGTCCCTCAGAGAGCCTTCAGAGGTGGCTTATCAGATCCTAGCAGCCTTCCATCGAGTGCGACATGGCGGCCTCCTGTGGCTGAGCTACTGTGACCTACACTGGTGCCACAGCTGTCCCCTGCCACCGTAAGTCATCAGCATCATCTTAACGTGACGCAGGGCACAGCCTGAAAAACAATGAGCGGTCAAAAGACAACCAATCACAGATATTTTAATTGTTGTAATAGAACGGAAGCAAACTGCCAAGCTCCCAAGCACCCTCCTTTCCAGTTCCTGCAGAGAATCCTACTGCCCACCCTACCTCTTAGAGCTGGTGCCCCAACACACCTGTTTGGGGCCTTAAAAATATTATGAAAGCTATCCATTGTAAAAAGAGTCATTGTAATGTGCTTCTCCAGAATGTAATTCAAAGTATATGCAGCATAAATAAAGAGGATTTTTTTTACATTGTTGGAGCCAGTGGAATTGGGATGATTTTTTGTAAGGATGTCGATATCCTGCAAAGGCTATGAAGGTCTGCAGTTTGAGCACATAGCACATCACTGTTACAATTTCCCTTTTTCATGTTATTTTAGTCGGGCATGTAGGAAAGGCAGCTAAATGTCAGACCATCCAGGAAGTGGGATTGTAGCGGATTCATTATGTAAGCTGGCTCCAGCCGCTTCTCTGTAACACCAGGACACTGCTGGGGTTGAAAACCGGACCCAGTGGAGAGGCCTGTGTTGTTTGAAGGGTTGCTGGGGGATCCTGCGGGGAGACTTCAGGGCGGCAAAGTGAGATTCGGCAATGTCAATGGGGAATGTCCCACAGTGAGAGACATGTGGCTGAAGGCTTCCTGGCCACACACCTCTGGGCTCCGCCCATTATCAGCAGCGACACCCTGTGGGGTCACATGGCCAGCAGCTACTCTGTCCAATGAAGGCCTTGGACTGCAACAGAAAGGCTTAGGGCTGAAATTCATTGGAGCCTTTAAGGACGGCACCCCGCTAGCTTCAGCCGCCACACAGTTTTTTACACATCCTGCCGCGAATAGCTAAAGATAAAAGTTCATGATTAATGAATGTAACAAGCCACACAACACGTCTCTCTTTGGAAAGCACACCCAAGTGTAACCGCGCTGCACTCGCTCACAATTATTCCGGTTGAATAATTGCCTTCCAGACGCTACATTACACTAGCAAATTGGACCGGAGTGTCTTGCCGGCCTGTCGGCGTTGAGGTCAGCACACCTAGCAGCCGCCACCCTGGTCTCCAC
Source organism: Mormyrus iriodes (assembly GCA_011763525.2). Taxonomy (NCBI): domain Eukaryota; kingdom Metazoa; phylum Chordata; class Actinopteri; order Osteoglossiformes; family Mormyridae; genus Mormyrus; species Mormyrus iriodes. The sequence goes on along the minus strand of JAAGVU020000129.1, from coordinate 26,561,208 downwards.
ATGTCACCCAGGAGTCACATGTTTGCCAAAGCTGACAGGACCTCACCAAACGAATGTGATTTTTTTTTTCTGGCTGTACAAAACAGTGGATGAAATTCTGCAGCAGCATAAATATCCAATTCCGCTGAAGAAACCCCCCCGGTACCCCCACGCTGCTCATCTTGGCCGAGGATGCTGTCTGCCTGCGAAAGGGAGACTCCAGTAAAAATGTCACAATAAATGTCTGTCTGGGGAAATCTTATTCTTTATTTATACATGGAAAAGTCGACTAGGAAAATACTGACGTTGAAGAAAAGAAGACAGGTCAGATGATCCATTAGTATTTATTATCAGGTTAAAGAGAAGCCTTCGTTATGTTTGGTTGTGTTTCAGGAATCTGTGTGTGGGGGGTGTCACATGCTGGAAAGACATCAGGGATGGAAGTAAAATCAGTTTCAGCACTTGGGATTCGATTAATTGTTATCATTTGTCTTACCTTAGACAAGGCGTGCACAGAACATGGGCAGAACAAGAAGCTGTCACCCTTTGATTGTGTCAGTTGGGCTGTAGCTTTGATCTGTGAAGCTACAATATAATCATTTGCCAGTCAGATTGGATAATAATTAAGCTGTTTTAGTAGCCATGGTGAACTGCACCTATTTCATGGGGAGGGACAGGTCGATTTATTCTAAATAGCTACATGGCAGATGGATTGCACTGAACATAATAGAAACAGGAGTGCCGGCCCAAAAAAATACATTGTCCAATTAGCCATGGAGGATCCTGTAATTGACAAGTTGATGATTATAGGAAATCATTGCAGGTACTTGAATGTTCAGCTGTGTCCTGCAAGAAGGCGCAGGACTCTTCAGTCACTCTGGAGTCAAGCTGGTCACTCTTTGCCTAAATCCAGGTTGACTCTCCCCGGTGGACCTGAACATCATCTGCATTCACAGAGACTCAGTGGGCAGCACTGTCAGCTGTCACCTTGGGGTCTCATTTCTGTCTCTGCTCTTTGTGTGGCATTTCCATGTATGCCCCAGTGATGGACTGGCATCCTTATGTGTGAATGTTAGCTTCCCAGAATGGACTCTAGGCTCAGTGTCACACTGCATTGCATGATAGAAGCTGAAGGGATGGACTGTTAAATGCAGCTATTACAGAAACTTTATAAGTAATATTAGTATTATAATAGAAAAAATGTGCAATACACAATTAACTTATGGAACACATATCAAATGCATTTTTTGTCAAGCTCCCGGAGATACGTTTTACATTGGACAGCAACGATATTTAGACATGGGTAAATAAATGATCAAGTACTGTTTCCTTTAACTGTATAGTAACACGTACAACATTTAAATTTGAAACCTCATAACTGGCAAGTATAAATATGAAAAATATAGCTGCAGAATATTTAAGATTCAGGCTGGTAGGGTGGCTTTTGGTGGCTGGTGGCTTTTAGATATACAGGTTAAAAATAACTGTTTTATCCTGCAATTGCAAAAGTTACAATTCTGTGCTCCGCACTGCAGCTCTCCACTGCAAGAACCTCTGAACAGAGAACATTGTGTGATGTATATTATAAACATAACTGCGGGACATCATGAAAAAGAACAAGGTATGTAAGAGATGGCATTAACTTGAATCAATGGAGCCCAATTACGGGACATTTGGGGCACTCTCCATCCATTTGCAGGCAGACGCCTGCCCTGCAAGAACACGTGATGAGGGCAGTGATGGCCCCATGTCTAGGTTGTAGCTCTGCTTCACAGTAGACCTTAAAAATGTTATGGCATTAGCCTAAGAGCATGTTCAGCTTTACCTGTGTCTGTGATAAACATTTAACAGCCCAAACACAGGGCTACTTCATTCATTACGATTTGCTGGTCATCATCATCCTGAAAATAAGCATTTACCTTTCACATTAAAGGGCAGGCCTGTACGTAACTCCTTTCACCTACTTGTGTGCTAACTGTATACATACAATAAAATGATTTCAGTATAAAAACACTCCTTTACTCTTAGACTGTTCAAAGCTTCAGATTCAGTATTTAAATTTTTCAGTGATGTTTACGTCATACATCCAGTGTATGATCCTCAAATTTGAAGTTTGGTCATGAACAATTTTGGAGGCACGTCTTAACCTCAACATATTGCCTACGCTGAAATATCTCAATAATATTCACGGTTTCTATATGCTAATCTTTATTTTCAGTCTATTTGTATGTTTCAGCTTGTGCCACTGAAATTCAGCTCTTACAGGAAGTGATGTCACTGACTGGCACTCTTTGCCTTTGTTATATTCTGTACTCTGCGGCCCCAGGATTGCCCCAACTAGTTTAGGATAATGAGCTTCAATCACAGGAACCCATTCTTTCAGCCAATGGGCTGCCTTTCTCAAAGAATCATTTGTAACGATAAAAGAGCGAGCCCGCATGATCACACGGACAGCTCTTTGCGAAACGACGTGCGATGTAGGAGCACAATTCACAATGGTCTGCTTTGCTTCTTTGGTCTGACTCTTCCTATTGAAAGTGAAGTGGCCTCATTGCCACTATCATTGATGTGTTCAGTTGAGGCCAAATGACACGATACATTAACTGGTGACAATTTCTCCCAAGATTAAACACCATAATCCTCTTTTTCAGTGGGTAATTTTCGAACAATTTAAAGGAAAAATCCATTTACAGATTCTGAGATTAGAGGAGCACATTTTCAGGAGACCCAGAGTAATATGACTCCAATATCGGAACAGAAGCCTGATCTCTCATGTCATCCATGGCTCTTTCCTGCTATGATATAGTCTTTTTTTAACGTGTTACATATAATCACAAATAAGCAACGTATTGACGGTTGGGTCCTCAGTTTGATCTTGCTTCTAACTTCACTAATTTCACTCACCTTGAATTAAATGCCTTTTCCAGTAAGAACAAAACGGTTTTCTGGCACTCAACACCATGACATGACAGTGCCATCTGAAGGCTCTTGGGATGGCAGCCCTCATGTAGTGGTGTGGGGCACAGTGCAGGTCAAGCACAAGCTCCGATTCAGAGATGCATTGTGTCTGTTGGCAAATTATCATTAGTGTACAAGAAGCAGGCCTTATCCGACCCATACCCTGAAGAGACACAACTTACAGCACTGCAGAAGGGGTAGCTTGGTAAAGGAGCTGCTGGGATTGGGGAACGACGGTGATGTAAAACCAATGAGATGCTTATTTACTATTCACATGGTGTACATCATGATTTACTATGTGTTAATTTCTGCTAGCAAGTCTGTGAGAAATGCCACCTGATGTTAGCATCAAACGCTAGCAAAATTAGCATTTGCATGTGTAAATTTGCATTACGAATCCATTCCGTTCAGCTGTCCTGTACTACTTTTTTAAGAAGGAGGTTGGAAATGTTCAAGTTTCGAGTTACCGGGATTGCATCAGTATCGACACAGATCACTTGTATCTCTGTGCATTTTGACAAATCAGATAGTGTTGATGCAACCAGCTCGGTTTAGGCACGCTTTGGTCCTGCTAGTAAGCGTGGGTACAGGTCAAAAAATTTACAATGGAAAACTGTTGGTTCGCAGTACGGGTCGGGTATGGCTCGGTTCCTGGTGGCAGTGGAAAAGCCCCATTTGAGGACCCCCCTTTTTCCTAAGAAAGGAATGGGGACTCGGGGCACTGTGTCAGTCACAAAGCTGGGTTCAGTTGCTCTCAGGTAACAGGACTGAGAAGATATAGATAGATGAGGGCTTTAGCAACTGTTGTTGACATAAATTCCCTTGGCTCATGTAGCCCCAGATAATAATCTCTTGGTTTGCTGGAATATTCCCAGCAAGCGGTTCTGGGTGCCGTATCACATGTCAAACAACCACACTGATTTCTGTCTAATTTCCAATAAGGTTTAATCTTTGGCTTCTCTTCATAAATTTCCTTCATAATTTAAGATGTGGACTCTTGTTAAATGTGAATATCAACATCACCACCAGCTAATAGATACACGCATCACACAGGCCCAGTAGTTAATCTGAAAACAAATCAAGATCAGCCCTGCAGTTACCGATTCAGTTCTCCTGATGATTAATAGTGCAACACTCCTAACCATCGGGTCTACTGTTACAGTAGCAATGACTCTGACCGACACCACAGGCTAATTTCATTTTTAAAAACAGAGATGTAATGGTGTGGCAATGTAATCTATTTCATGGTCCAGTGGAAAACTAGGGACTGTAGATTTCCAATATCCATCCATTCTTCCAAATCAGCTGGTCCAGTTCAGGGCTGTGAGGAGCCTGTATGTAGCCTATCCCAGTAAGCATCGGCCATGCCGAGGACAGGGGATATCCTCAGCTGGATGCCAGTCCATCATAGTGCTGGTGCACACATGTCAGGGTCAGCACCCATCTAGTCCTGTCCCTTATGTGTCTTCCCTGTTTTGGCCAGCAGGTGTCGCTGGCCATCCTGCCTTCTCACTCCCCTGTCTAACCCTTGTGTGTTTCACTACTTGTTGGACTGCCGCATGGCTTGAGGGGTTGAGTGTACAGTACAGAGGCTGTAACCCCATTCTCTGAGGTTCAAAGCCAGTCTCCCCCGTCTGGCTTATTATTTGGTTTTTCTGTTCCCTGTTTATTAAGGTTCCCTTGTGTAGTTCTCCGTCCTTGCTTACC
>JAAGVU020000129.1:26529681-26541711 GCA_011763525.2 Mormyrus iriodes | reverse complement strand
TAATAGCATAGTTTTACACCAACATAAAGATCATTTAAACATCATCTTCTTTGGCTGCCTAAGACTTTTGCACAGTATTGTAAATCTATTACAAAACTATTTATATTTTGCTAGTCTAAATGACATTCCTGCGTTGTGTACTTGCATTGAATTTCTTTGAATTGAAATCCATTAAATTCTTCTTTCTGTCATTCCAGTTCAGCATCCTGTCGTGTGTGGCCAATTCAATTCAAATTCCAGTTCATGAATGGAATGTGGCACTGCTGGACAGAAGTCTTCATGGGCCACAACAGTGAGGAGAAATTAAAAATAATGAGACATGTAACTCTGCTTCAAAGTTGTGAATGTTTTTAGTAGCAGAGACTTCTACCGAAAATTTGCTAAAAGCCAAACCCAGAGAAAAATTGAAACTTGCTTAGTCTAAGATTTTCACCAGAGCAATTAACATCCAATGATCTGAGTGAGAGATGTTTCAAGGTCACAATGGCCTCTGCGATCCCTGAAGGTAAGAGTGGTGGACACAGGGATGGCGGCCATACCGTCGCTGTTCCCTTCCAATTCTTCTCGATTTGTCACAGGCCGCCTGCGAGCTCTAATAGACGCACAGATGTTCTGTGCTTTATCGCTGGCATGGGAGAATGCAGAATGTCTATTTATCAAGGAGCAAGAGAACAGCATCCAAAGGTGTCAGGAGAGACGGACAAGATTTATGGCGATTTCTTACTTGGTCTCCAGCTGCCTAAAAAACATCAGTATCAACAACTCAGGTGGATGGAAATCACAGGGGAGGCAAATGGTTCCGAATATTTTCTGAGAAGCCAGTATTCGGAAATCACATGTAATGTCCCTAATTCTTCATTTTAAACAGTTAATGAGTTATTAAAAAAGCACCTTGGAAAATCATTCAGTGCTGGTCGTCTTTTCATTTAAATTCAATTCAATTTAATTTTATGTAGTGCCTTTCAGAACAGAGTGGCCCCAAGGCGCTGTCCATGGCTGTGTTGTGATACATTACAGCATCAGTAAGAGAGTGTAATACAAAACAGGAAAAAGGAAAGACAAGGAAATTAAAGAAACTCTCACGTAAGGAGAAAGAAAACCTCTGGGGGTCCAAGGTCAACTGCAGATAAATACCTTTTCATCAATTTTTTAAATCCTTTTTTTACCCACAGTGTTGGCAGTCTAAATATATGTGTGACTTTCCTGAGTATGTATGTGAATCTGTAGATGCTACAAGAAAGTTCCATCCCTCAACTGTTAATCTGGTACAGGATTTAACCCACCCATGCATCCATCTATTTTCAATACCCATGTGTCCTGTTGGGGGGCACATCAGCTTCTCATATCAGGGGACTGTGTGGGAAAATCGGAGAACCTTGAAGAAACCCCACAATGACACGGGGAGAACATGCAAACTCCATATATGTAGAGCCATGACAGAGACTCGAACCCTGGTCCCAGGGGCGCTGCCCCCAAATCCTTAATCATTATGAATAATTTAAAGATATCAATGAACGTAAAGTGTTTAGATTACAGGAGAAGGAGATTGCAGAGTGCCCTTAGGGAGGACATTTCAGGAACGGAAGAATGTAATTTGTGCACGTAAACTCTTTTATCCTGCCTCATGTGTATGGCTGATTGAGCTGTTGTTGGATTTCATGCAACAGAGCAGCGAAAATCAACCCCAAACAAAATGTTTGCTGATAACAAAAAAGAAGCATGTAAAATCTGCAAAGCTCCACAGCATCCCTTAAGCTCTGAAGGAAGCTCAGGCACACGTTCTTTCCCACGTTTGTATTTAGGATTTAGATGTGCAATTATGGTAAAAGGTTAAACAATTACTCACAGCTGTCAAGATGGCTATACAGGATGGTCTCCCAGATACTTGAAAGGTGATTCAGTGGGAGAGGAATGGTAGGCCCACTTCAACCAAATATAATCTTTGTGTTTGCTGCTTGGGTATAGAGTGCATTGACTTTTCCCAGAATTCAGTTTTATTCCATTGGTATTTGTATAGATGATTAGCCCAAACTGTTTAACAAAGCTGTCATGACAAAATTACAAATTGATCTGAAACTGGTTGGGTTCAGCGTGTGCTTTGGTATTTGAATGTTACTTATGTCATGGCCTTATGATGTTGAGTTTAGGGTTAGGGGATTGGTGTCTATAAGATTGCTATTAGAGTGTGACGTAATGGTGTCCTGGGCTGGGTGGACCCATCATTAGAAAAATAGTTCTAGGAAGTAAAAGGTAAAAAAAAGACAGGAAAGAAATAGGGACGGTAGGACTGAGAAAGTAAATATTCCCACGGCAGGTGTGGATGGCGGAAAATAATGGAGCGGGTAGCACAGGTTGTCCCTGTGTTCATCGGAGCTGTCTGTGGGTGGCGTAGCATAAACTCTGTGGTCTGAGGGAGGATTCAGGGCTTACAGCTCACAGAATTTAAAATTCATTTCATGCTTCAAGAATATAATGTAAATGACAAAATATTTCTGGCTCAGGGAACATCTCAACTCCCCCCCCCCCCACCCACCACATTTCATGTGTCTCTAAGGTCTGTGTAAGGATGATGCTTGTAGGGTTCCTGTGGGTGAGGAATTCCTGTAGCTGTAAGCTGAACCTCTACTGAGACGTATGTCTGCCTCCTGAACACAGCACAGCTCCTCCAATAAAGGGCACGGAAAATAATCCTCAGCTCCAGACCACCCTGGTGACCCCTGAGAGGGACAACAGCTCAGCCGGTGGCAAGGAGATGGATGAGGCGAGAAGGAAGCGCAACGAGGTCTTCATCTGGGGCACGTTAACAAAATCGAAGATGACCCACCACATAAGTCAACGGGAGAAAACAAGTAAGAGGAGAGACTGCACTCCACCTGCCTGACTGGAGAGAAGCCTTTCCTCTGTCTTGTCTTCAGTGAGAACAAATGACAGGTCAAGGTTGCTGAAGATGTAACTTGTCCAGGAAAAGTACAGGGGGAACTGGAGCCCCAGTCCAGAACAATATCATTGTAATGTGTTTTTGTTGGAAAGGCCTATTTACCTTTCTCTGAACCTTTCTCTTTCCTTCAGACCACACAGGTCACTTGAGAAACATGGGCACCTTCAGCGACTGTGACTCGCACTGCAACTGATGACTCAGTGTCGACTCTCTGACTTCAATATCGGTCTATTTGCTGGAAACCTCCAAGAAGCTCTGAATTAGGGGCGGGCATCCTGAGGCTCATTTTGGAGAGCCATATGGTGTGTTAGTTTGTTCCCAGATTTAGTAAATTAGACTTGATTGAGAGGTTGATGTATCACAACATTTAAATTTAAATTATTGTTGAAGGAATGCAGTAATTGAGAAAGCACCATCACTGTTTTCTTTATAGCATGCATAGTGTAGGGGTTTGCGTCACCATGAGGTTGTGAGTTTAAGATCCACCCCCAGCTCTGTGTGAAGTGTTTTACCGATATTTATATTTCCTCAAACAGTGTGGTTTGGTTGTATTGGTGTTTCCATATTGCCCTTAATGTTACTGGGTGTGGCCTGTGACCTGGCCTCCCATCCAGGGTGACTCCTGCCTTATGCCCTTGGGTCCTGAGAGGGCTCTTGGCTCAGCCTGACCCTGTATTAGGTAAATGGTTATGGAAGACAGATAGGTAACACAAAACTTTATAACTAAAAAAATATATTGTAATTATTAATGGACTGGTATCCCACCCAGAGTGTGTCCTGTCTGTGTTTTATGAGACTGGATCCAGACTTACCAATCTGGTACAAGATAATTAAATATGCAAAGTGATGTACGGATAATGTAGTAAAATAATAAGCAAAGTAATTTACTCAGTAGGTAAATCGATTGTGTAATTACTTAAATGGACAACTAAAAATATTATGTAGCATTTTAAAGGAAAAAATATTTTGAAAATCTACTCGTTTTTTAACATTACATTTTCAAGTCATGCAAAACTCAAGATTTAATTGTGATTTATCATGGGATATAATGGAAAGCATTTGGTTAATATACCTATTGCATTCACTGTAATATGATTAAACTTGTGCAATACATTCAATAATTATCCAAAATTACAAAAAACATTTGCCAGACATTGTAAAGAAGAGCAGCTTGGTTTTATCCTTCCAGCATGTCCCCACCTACAACCTCTGTTACAAAGTCACAACCCTACGCAGCACACTGCCTTGCAAAGCATTATCAGAAACACTGGATAGCCTGATGATTTGACGTGTTTTGTACTCAGCGTCTATTTCTTAATGATGGTGATCTTTTCATAGCAGTGGATCCCTGTCTAACAGCCAATGCTTTTATCACAACAGCATCTGACCACCACCAATGACTTGACGTTATTTGCATCCCAACAAGCTTGCTTTGCTCACCCCAAATCCAGGGTTAACGCAGGAAAGAAGGTCATAATCAGATACCATGTCTGCAAGTCTAGCTAACCAAGGGGAACAACCTCACAACAGTATACTGTTGAAAAAAGTCCTCTTGAAGCTTACAAACTCATTATATCTGCTGGTTTTAGAGGACACTGTTGCGACGGGCAGGAGGAAGGATGCGGGAGCAGGATTCGAAGCTGAACAAAACAGGGTTTATTAATTTATTATTTTAAAATAAACCAAACAGAAATTAGCGGAGTCAAACCACGAGCAAGAACACAGGGGCAACAGTGCCAATGTCCAGACTGGGGTGCACAGGACTGGGAGGCACTTATTTACTATGGACTAACATAGGGGCAAAACAAGAGGCAGCTGGAGAGATCCATTGAAGGGCAGGAACGAGAGGTCAGAGTAATACGACACACTCGTTAGACCACACTAGGGGCAGAGACAATAGGATCTGTTGGGCAGGGCGTCACATTCTGAGAATTTTAACCAAGGAAGTGATTTTGTAGATTACAGCTTCCAGCTTACTGATGTTGTTCTGTTATTACATAATTTGATCGTGGTGCACTTACAGTGGTGTGTGGCTACTACCGATTGAATGGTTTGTTAACTGTGAGATATTTCTGCAACTATTCACCCTAAGTACTTGTTTTAAGGGTATTTCATGAATTCTGGGAAGTTGAAGCCGTTTCCAGGGTCTAGCGATTCTGCGTCGCACCACGCTGATGAATTTTCAGAAGATGCAAGCAGCAGGTGGCTATAAAATTCTGGACTCAATTTTTCAACTAAATTACAAACGCTAGAATCGCTCACCATCAATTCCACCACATACAAAGACACATATTTAGGGTGACATTCTGCTGACGGCCATTTGAATGCAATAAAGCCAAAGTGCAGAAACTTGGAAGCACGGAAATGTTTATAAAACAGAATTGTTTGCATGTCTCAGTCAGGAGAGCATCTGCTTAATTAAACTCATATTCGTAGCAGGATGTAGCTTCTAAATGATCGTCAAACGCTTCTGCAGCAAACGGAGACACGCAGTTGACAGCGTGTCTGTACCCCATGGGCCTATCACCAGCAGGGCGGCGTCACCACCATGCAGCTTAGGGTACCAGCGCTTCCTCCAGGCCCATTCTGCTCCAGGACATCAGTTCACTTGTCCCCAAAGAGTTTCTTCATGCTACCTTTATCTGGAGCACTATTCCAAATCTGAAAGAAAGAGACACAGCATGGAAATGATAAGTTGATGGTAAAAAAAGGAGTCCTGCCCTGACGCGGTGACGGACAGCAGGATTTGTAAAATGGGTAGTTTCCTTTATAGTGTGACTCTGCTGTACCAGTCAGAGTTGCATCCTGGACTGAGGAAGTGTTTTTCCAAGAAAACAAGGAAATTCATATCAATTCCTTTTGTGCAATCAATCAGAAAACTGAAGGAAAACAAATAATCGTCCTCTTGGAATTTTATATTTTTCAGTTAATGTGTGTACATGATATTTTTCTCTTCCGTTCGCAACCGATTACAACAACTACAAAAACAAAACAAAAATTAGTGTTCACCAAGTATGAGTCCAACCTCTAGCAAAATTTAGCCTCTTGGACATGCTGGGACACTTTTAGATAAGGTCAGCTGCATTTTATTTGCTTTGGAATATGCGCAAATTATATGAAGTTTAAATTTATATTTGGAGTGAAAGTGATTTGCATTATTTCACATGAACTGTAGCAGTCTCAGTCGGGCACTGAATTCAAAGCAAATATATTTCCATATCCAAGACCAAGGTACTTTGAAAACAGCCTGGGGATAATGTGGAAATGAACCGATCGGAAAAGGGCAACTTCAGATTTAAAAAACATCTGCTTGCAGTAGGCCAATCTCACCAGCTAAGCAAACGGGTACGATTGGCATTAGTGAAGGGATGAACTGAGGCTACTGACAGATCTTCAAGATCTTCGGAGTCCTATTGATGTCAGGTTTCTCAAGTCATCCAAAAGCCGACCTGCCTATGAAACAGTAAGTGAGCCTTTTTCGAAGAAGAAGTCAGCGTAACATCTTAGCTCCCAAAAATGTTGCGAAAGATTCTGTCCCCCAATGAAATGGAAAGCATCTTAGGACTGTCATAAAGTCATTGGAGCTAATCACCTAGATAGCTGTATTTTTCCTGTGAATTTTGGTGGTTGTGGCAGCACCATCGCGTGGGGGTGGCTGTCATCAGCAGGGGCAGGATGGCAGGATGGAATAAAAACTGCTGGAGTTAAATGCAGTTATATCCCTGACAAAAACGTACTTCCAGCAGCAAATGAGCTAGGAAAATGATTGACCTTTTGAGGAGACAATGACCTGCACACTGAACTAGCTTAAAAACCCACTGGAGTCTACTTTAAAATCGCTAGCAAGAGCTGGAGATTGGTCCCGACCAAAAATCTTCACCCCATTTGAAAAGGTTAGAACAATTTCGTCAAAGTTGGGTGTACAATCTAAGTGCACTAAGCCAGTCGAAAAGAGTTAAAGCCACAGTACCAAGCATTTACAAAGCAATACTGGGGATCTGTGATGAATACTTATCTAACCGGGTCGTCCATTAAAAATCCTCCTTCCTTCTTAAACTGTTAAATGCAGCCTGCAAGTCAAAGACAAAAAATCCAATTTAAATGCATCAAAATTTCAAGTTGTAACACAACAAAATGTGGGACACATCTAGGGAGTATGTGGGGGTGGCGGGGGGGGGGGCACTGTAAATATTATATGCCTCTCAGTTATAATCCTACAGGTGGAGAGAGAGAGCCACCACCCACAGAGTATTTTCAAGGCCTTTTGTGAGTAGCAGGGTAAGAATGTAGCAGTAAATTATTAATAATAATAATATCTATAAATCATTGCAATAAGAGCCCCACCATGCATGGAAAAAATAGGGAAAGCGAATTTGCGGTGACATGCAGCGTGACATGTCCTCTGGCGACATATGCGGATAAATTGAGGAGCATTTGTTTGCTGCTGTGGGAAAGGAGTGTCCACCCCCCCCCGCTAAAGTCTATGGGGTCACTCTCACTCATAATAGTATATTAGCAGAATCTTGGAAGAACTGCTTTAATCTGTGTATTGTTCTACAGTTAATTAACCTCATTTTCTTTGCGCTGCAGATCCTCAGGCACTGCGCCACCTGGTGGTATGATGAAGAACACATTGTGAAAGGAGCTGCTGCGATTGTCCTCGCTTCCCGTCCTCTTTACAGTGAAGGCTGGGAGTTAGCATCTGCCAAAATGAGGTTAAAAAAACCAAATTAACTAAATGAGCAGGAACAAAATAGCTCAGCGACACAGGGGACACTGAGATGGATGTGCTTTGCTTTCTGCACACGGAAATTGCTTAATATCATTGTTTTGTTGGATATATTTTCATCATTTCCATTTAGGCTTTTTAAACGAGCTTCTAGCGTCAGCTGGTAGACGCGTCTGTAAGATGAGACTTAAATTACAGGTGCTGGAGTTAGAAACGGCTGCTGTTTTTCACGGAGCACCTAATTGAAGCATTTGTCAAAGTGAATTTGATATAATGAAGTCTCCATCCAAAGTGTATGCTCGAGTAATTGTTAATGATTGCTGAACAGGGGACATTTATTTCTTTGACCTGCAAGAGTAATTTCACTTATTATGCTTTAGGAAATCAGTAAAAGAAAAATACAGTACACACCCTGCTTTGCATTTGCATGCTGTTTTTTAAGTATAAAAAATCCAAAAGCTTGTATTTAATGCTAATTTCCGAAAAGCAATCACACACTTTTCTTTTTCCTTCCTATAAGAGATACTCACTCAACTTGGAGCATCAGGGATTGCTCTGCAGCAGCCTGCAAACGTTTTTAAGGCCTCTCCAACAGGGAATGCTGTTGGAATCCCAGGCCAGGTACGTACCCCGGAGAGAAAGCACACATTAGTGTAATTGTACAGACAGTACATACCCTCTCCACACTGCAAAGCAACAGCGTGTTGGTGAACAAAAGCTGCACCTTCCCCTCACATCAGAATCCAGGAATCAGATACACATTCAGGCTATGGCCACTGATGGCCGGTCATAGCAGAACAGGCAGTGATCTCTGAGGAGCAGAGTGTGGAAAATAACACCTCACACTGTCCACCTGCGTGCTTTTAGCTCACGCAGTCCCTGTAACGCCTCTCTCGTGCTAATCCAGAAGGTCCTGCTGGGGTGGGGATCAGAGTTATGGCACTTTTATACTGGCATACAGGAACCAAGCCGTACCCAACCCGCACCTCGCATGGACACTAGTTACAGTGCAGTTCCAGCTCACCTTGGTTTTCCACTGCATAAAGATCGGCTCAGAAAGAGACACTTATTTACTGTTCACATGGTGTACATCACTATTTACCATGTGCTAAATTCTGCTAGCACGTCTGTGAGAATCGCTATGTTATGCTAGCATCAAACACTAGTGGAATTAGCATTGACTTGTGTAAATTTGCATTATGAATCCATTACATACAGCTATTCTATAGTACTTTTTTAAGTAGGACGTTGAAAATTTTCAAATTTCAAGATATTGGGAATGCATCAATACATCACAATGTACGATACCCCAAATAATGAATAATATATAGAATATGTCTTTTTTTTCCTCAGATAATCCAACCATATCAACACAAATCACTGCTAGTACTTGCATAATTTACAATACAACTTCACCGTAAGGCTTGGGAGTGCCTCGGGTCTTGTTGACAGTGGAGAAGCGCCATTACTCACTGGGACAGGGTAAGGCAGGTTGAGCTGAAACCACCTGACAGCTCAGCCACACCCCACCACATCTGTGACCTACGACTCTAACTCACTCTGAGAACATCAATAACACAACGGAACACAGAGCCGTATCTAAGGCTCTGGATTTTATACGTACATTTGTACGTAATACTCACTCATCATTACTGACACACATTTAGAGAAGCTAATAGTGTCACACTCTCAGCTGAAAATCGCCTGGGTTAAGATGAGTATCATGTTTTAGGCTTGAAAAAGAATTAGAAACAGAAGCTGAATATTCTGACCATCTCATCCCCGTGAATGGGCAGTGAGAAACGAGGGAGTGTCCAGATGTCATGTTGTTATTTTGATCTTTAGATCATACTGCCAATTCCTACCAATCATTCGCTGTCTGTTTCTAACACGAAACATACAGCTTTCAGGAAACATTTCGAAGGTATAATTCACTTCCGCGTCATTGAGATATTGATGCAAAATCACCACTATCCTGGTTTGGTGCACATAACCCACATTAAGTGCCTTTCAAACAGAGCCCTTCAGAGAAACAGTTTTGAGATGCCAAGCAAGACAAATGGGCCCCCAACATATGTAGACATACAGAGCCCTGGCATTGTTAGACAAGGCTGTCATTTGTGCTGAAACGCAACAGCCGAACTACAATAGAACTCCCGTCACAAACCGGGGCACTAACATCGTTAAATGAGTGACTATACAGCGGGCTGTTTTCCTTGCAGTGTGGGGTTGTGATGAGCTTGGAGTCGAGCGCAGGGGGCAGAGGGCACGAGGCCTGGAACATTCTGTATGAGACGCTTACACTATTTTAGATAGAAAAAATCGCTGTTATCCAATTTAGCATATCCGGTATCCAAAACAGGTAAATCTTATCCATTATGGCCATAATCCTGTCAAAATATCATATAAGGACGCTGGCACCGCGACGAGGGCTGAAATCTCAGCACAGGCCTGGTAATTGAATTACAAAAATGTCAACCTATATGATCTAAAATAAAATCCATATAAAGGGGTATCATCTAAAGGTCAGTTTGGGGAAAAACTGAGGAATACCTTATAGGTTTCATGCCTAACCTTAGACCATCGATGGGGTTGTACACAAACCAGCATGTGGCATGGCCTGTAATGCTAGCTGCATCTATGTTGTTTGTCACATGACACGCTAGGCATTAAGTGCCATCTGTGCGCTGTGGACAGCTTGGCAGGGAATGGAGCCCATTCACAGCGACCAGCCAGGCAGCAGTGCAGGTCATGTGCTGTGACTCATCTCCCACATTCCTATTATCTTTTCCCAAAAAACACAAGGCCACAGGTATGTTTGGAAGTCACCAACAGAGGTGGTGCAGAAGACTGGGGAAAAGCAAAATTCAGGATAAAATATGGAAGGCACGCAGATTGTAACCTGTCCTCGTTTCTTCCTGATTTTCCAACCTCTGTGCTTTTAAGATCATGAAGACAAAAAGACATGAAACCCTTAAGTAACATAAACTGTAACGCTAAGCACCACACGCATGACAGTTACAGCTCACGTACTTGAAGTGACAGTATAAAAATACTCACCATCCGGGTGAATCAGCAAACAAAACCAATCATTTCTTCTGTGGTTCCTTAAACAGGCCTTACTCTTGAGCTGTGAGCTCTCATGAGCTGTACCCTAATTAACTTTTTAAAATAGACAATTACTGCTGAGTGTCAGTTATAAATCTTTAACAATATCATACCAAAAATCACTTTCAAACAGGGCTTTGCAGAGGAATAATACTTTTAATCATAATGTAGCAGGTATCCCATAAAAAAAACACTGTAGGGTACACTAGTGATGCTTTTCCACCAGCACCAAGAACCAAGCCGTACCCGAGTTGTACCACAAATTGATGGTTTTCCATTGTAAACAATCCAAACCGTACCCACGCCATACCCACGCTGACATGGCCCTGCTTACTAAAAGCATGACAAAAAACAAGCTGGTTGCGTCACCACCTTCTGATTGGCAGAAATGCACAAACAAAGTTACTGGTGTTCAACGCATAGATTTATCTGCTGGAAAAAAGGGCATATTCTATATATTTTTCAATATTAATAGTATCACACATCACAATGTTGATGCATTCCCAATAACTTGAAACTTCCAACCTCTTACTTAAAAAAGTACTATACAACAGCTAAATGGAATGGATTTGTAACGCAAATTTACGCAAGCTAAAGCTAATTCCGTTAGCATTTGATGCTAATATAATGCAGTGATTCTCACAGATGTGCTAGAAAATTAGGAAATTTGCCAAGAGTAAATCTTGATGTACACCATGTGAACAGTAAATAAGCATCTCTTCAGTTTTACGTCACTGTCGCTCTCCAGACCCAAAAACACCTTGCAGTGGAAAACCGAAATGTGCTGGAACTGCACTGCAATTAGTCTCTCTTCGTGGTATGGCTTGGTACCTGTAAGCCAGGGGAAAAGCGCCATATGTTGACAGTGTTAGAAAATGACATCACAGGCAACACCTTGGTCAAGGACAATGACCTCAACAAGTTTCCAGCTTAAGTCCCAAGTACAATTTAATAAGGTAACAGAATTAGAGTAAAATATCCAGCTATGGTGATGAGTTTAAAAACACAGGGAGAAGTTGCAAGCTTCACAAACAAAGGGAGTAGATGCAAATTTCACAAACATAGGGAGAAGATGCAAACTCTCACAAACACAGGGAGAAGATGCAAATTTTACAAACACAAGGAGGAGATGCAACTTCACAAACACAGGGAGACGATGCAAACTCTCACAAACACAGGGAGAAGATGCAAACTTCACATTCACATGGAAAAATGCAACTTCACAAACACAGGGAGAAGATGCAAACTCTCACAA
>JAAGVU020000129.1:26512196-26528934 GCA_011763525.2 Mormyrus iriodes | reverse complement strand
AAACACAGGGAGAAGATGCAACTTCACAAACACAAGGAGACGATGCAAACTCTCACAAACACAGGGAGAAGATGCAAACTTCACCAACACAAGGAGACGATCCAAACTCTCATAAACACAGGGAGAAGATGCAAACTCTCACAAACACAGGGAGAAGATGCAAACTTCACAAACACAAGGAGACGATGCAAACTCTCAGAAACACAGGGAGAAGATGCAACTTCACAAACACAAGGAGACGATGCAAACTCTCACAAACACAGGGAGAAGATGCAACTTCACAAACATAAGGAGACGATGCAAACTCTCACAGACACAGGGAGAAGATGCAAACCTAGCAAACACAGAAACTAGTGTTAAGAGTTACACCACCAAGCTGCCTCTGTTCAGATAGACATATATACAGAAAATAAATGGAGGAGGAGAACGTAGTGTCCTAGTGTTAGTGTACAGTCACTGGTAAAAATAATTTGCAGTTTCAGTCACATCAATAAAATGTGAATGCAGAAAAATGCTTGTCTCCCCGAATGGTTTTCTTTGCAATGTCACCCAAGTTGTCGCCATTTAAGCCTTCATCTGTGTAATAGACCTCACAGTCACTTTGACACCACCATACATCTTGTTCCTTGGTCCATTAAGCACCTTCAGTAACATTTATATGGTCTGAATCTGGATGTTAATTGTGTGCGTCTCTCGAATTTGTTGTATTTCTGCAGAAACGATGCACAGCGCCTCAGGTGAAAGCACTCAAAGTTAATAAAGTTTCACAGACAAAGGTGGAAGAGTATTCTGTTTTCCATCCATCCATCCATCATCCCTCTATCCATCCATCCACCCATCCATCCATCCATCCATTTCCTTTACCTGCTTTTCCTATGCAGGGTCGTGGGGATCTGCAGCCTATCCCAGGAGCCACGGGCGCAAGGCAGGGAATAGTTATCCCGTTACATCATTTCATGATTTATACACTTTGTGAAGCTTTGATGTACTGGCATGATGCAGTATTCAGTAAAATTCTAGATTAAAATGAAATACATATGGGGGTTGGGTGGGGGGGGGGGTAGCTCAAAAAGTATGAATAATCATAATCGACTAAGTTATGCTTCCAGCAGTTCAAATTACCATAATATATAAGAATACCATAGCCTTGAGCTAAGGCCAAAAAAGCGACTGAAGAAGGGGGGGGGTACTTGGATACCAGAGAGACTTAAATAGAACATAAGCAGACAGAAATATGGTCAGGACTGAGACAATCCGAAACGGGCAGGGAAAATACAACCAAAGACAACAATCCATACCACTGACCTTCTGCTAAGTACCCTTGGCATTATGATCAAGCAGTAGCCTGCGCTGAAATACTGATCAGCTGTCTGGCACTTGAGCCAAAACTCCAGTAAGTAAGGTGTAGTACCCTCTTAGAAATAACACCGCAACTGACTGTGCATTCTGTATTTTGTATACTGGACTAATTCAGATTAAGCATCTTTCTGAAGAATAGTACAGTACAGCTTTTTTCAAGGACAAGAGCAGCAGACATGTAACAAAGCCAAATAATTCACGCGTAGGCATAATCTATCCATCCACCCTGGATGGGATGCCTGTCCATTGCAGGGCCTGCCCTCACACACATGCAACTGGCAATGCAGAGACAGTTTTTGGACTGTGGGAATAGTCCTGGAGGAAACCACACACACGCAGAGACAACGATGTGAATCAGAAGCTCAGCGCTGGAGCTGAGTGACTACAGTAAATATACACCTGATACCGTGTTCATCAGACAACTTTTCAAATGTAACATATGACTTTTGGACTTTGGGGCAAGTGAGTGAGATGCAGCTTCTTTCAGAGGATTACCTATGCAAGATCATGGAAATTTCCAGTAAGTGTTTCCAGAGCTACACCACTCAAAGCACTACTATTGTGAGCACACCTAAGTGTAATAACCTTCATAGCCATAGAGGAAAGTGGCAAGGGATGTGTCAAGGTGCACGCATTCGCCAGTCTCGTTAAAGGCGATAATCAGTACAATTAAAATCATGACAGCGCCAAGTTAATTACATATTGAAAATGCCCCTGCTAATTATCTCCAAGAGTGGGCTTGGCACTCAATAGCATTGAGCAGAAGGGGACATGGTGTTTTCTGAACATTGCATTAAACTAGGCAGGACATAATCTGTATAATTTATAAAACTTCTTATAATACCTGGTGGAGTGTTGAAGCCTCCTTTTCATTAGACCTAAATAAATTGCTTTCTTAATGTGACTTGCCAAAGTGATGGGTGTTACGGTGCGTTTAAGCACGCTCAGTTCAATAAGCGATTTCTCCTTCATTTCCCTGCCTGTGCTTTTGTTTACTCTTGAGCAGACAATGTTGAGTAAGCACAATTCTGCTTCCTTTTAGATTTGCAATTTTTAGCATGAGACCAAAGGTTTCAGAGACAGCCTCACAAGTTTGCTTATGGACACCAAACTTTTCCAGAAAAACAGCTGTTATGCTATACATTTCTACTTTTACGTTCTTCACCCATCACTCTGTGAAGTCTTCAAGGTAAAAAAAGAAATCGGGGTTTCCACTTCAAGAACTGACTTAATTTTAAAATATTTTTCAGAAATAACAGGTCAGGAAACACCTGAATTATGCTCTGTGCATATCAGCATGCATAGAGAAAGAATGTTTTTTTTCTGTCATTACATCATAAAGGGCATTATAGATCAGTAATCGATTACTTTGGCCTTGCACTGCTTCTGTCCACTTAAGGGCAGTAGGTTTACTCTGCCAGCCTGTGTTAGCTCCATTCCTACAGATGAAATAACCCAGTGTTTCCTTGTTAGCTAACAGAGAGGCCCAGCTGGGCGACATAGCATGTCACCCTCCTGAATCAAACCCACAGTGCTGGAGGCCACAGTGCTGCCCCCTGAGCCACTGTGACTGAACTGTGGGATTGTAATATATCACCTACCCTCAAATCTGAATATGAAAGCGGTGTCTGACAGTATAATCGAAATGTAATTGAAGATGTTATTTTATTTATTTTTGTGATATTACGTTGAAGTTCCGTTTCTTATACAGGAGCCCAGATCATATTCACATTCAAATTTAAATATTATTCTATCACTCCATTCTTTAATCCATTCTTATCCCAAGAAGTACAGGGGTTGAGGCAGGGGACACACCAGATCTTTGCAGGGCAGACACATACCTTGCAGGTGCAGATATTGGTAAAATGGCTTGTAATGTAAGTCACCTGTAATATCAATGCAATGACACCCAGCATAAAGTTCAATCAGTGGCATTACAGGATACCATCTTGGGGTGGGCATTTGGGTATGTTGGGTGGGCACCAGTGTTCGAATTGTGTCAGAGGTCTTGGCAGGTGGTTGGTCACCCTGTCGGTCAGAGGAGGTGACACTCTATTTGGTGGCAGACGATCCGACCCCCTTGCCCACCTGTAGCCATGCCCCTGAGATCAAAGCTACATGCGTCGGCCATATTGGTTCAAATCTCAATGGTAACAATACATGCATATATAACATAAAGTCACTTTAATAATAGATTTATTGTAGAATAAACTGTACAATCATACATTTTGCTTTATAAATACCTCTGCTGAGTTGATGTGCAGTCTCTTATTTGCAAATGTTATACAGTTTTAAATGTTTAAGTGCAACTAAAATAATGACATGACATCAGCATGGTGAGAAGTTTGGGTCGTTTTATTTTAATGAGTGCAGGACTGCCTCACACCCTAAGCAAAGAGCACGAAAGAGATCCGCACATCCTGCAGAGTCCAGTGCGTCAACCTCCCCAACCTCCCTCTGGATGAGCAGACCTCCCTTTGCAAATCTCCCTTTGGGCAAGCAGATCTTTCTCCTTTACGCTGCCTGTACTAACATTCATCAGACCATGTACACATCTCATGGAGTAGTACATTTAGGCTGACCACCACTAAGCTGGGCATTTTACACGTTTACATTTATTAGACACACATGATCTCAGTGTTATATACATTATAACCACATGAGGAACACTTTGGTCTCTGTCTACGTCAATCCTAGACCTAGTCTTAAAGTACATGCACCTGTCTAGGTCTTTGACATGAGTCAAAGTATCCATTCTACTTGGTGCCCGTGCAATTCGGCTGCTTGTCACAGTGAATATGATTCTAGTACCACGATTTCACAGCTGTACATTTGACCATACAATCTACAGCTGTATGGATGACATCTTTCGTATATGACTGTCTTAAAATCACCCTGACAGCACCCCCCACCACCACCCACTTCCCAGCCTTATGTAACAGACTTGGATCTGCAATAATCATGTTGATGACGTTCCCCAGGTCTCCAGTTATCGTTCTCCCTAGGCATGAAACGGTATAAAGGCTACATAATGTGACGTGTGTGTTTATGAAAATCTGAAAATGTTGGCATCAGCACCAGGGCTGCTTGGAGCCAAACACAGGTGGGATAGGGGCCACAGGGGCTAGCTGGCAGCGACATGGGCAGAAGAGGGGTCTCGCAGCAGGTGGGGGCAATGGGGGGAGGCTACATAAATTTGTTGCGAATTTTGTGTGATTGTTGGTTTTTGAAAGGGGTACTGGGTAAGATTTAGGGGAGGGGGGTGATCCACTTCATAAATTTTGCAGTGGGTCCCCCTACCCTTGGATGGGTAACCTGCTGCCCACCCCCCGTCCCCTCTGCTACTGGGCAGGCGTTGTACTCCAGGAAGCACTGGTACGACCCCCAGTTCCACATGCAAAGCATCCTTCCTACTGTAGCATGGGCCTCATAACTTACAGAACCTCACAGCATCCGACACACCATACAAGGGCACAGGGTTACTTTTATGTGTCATCTGTTTGCAAACTACTTAACAAACAACTAGGCCGGAAAGATTGTACTTGGTAAAATATGACTGCAATTGAAGTATTATTTTTTTGTTTTGATCCTACCAGCATGACTCTTACTGATGCACGTTGCCTCATGAATACTATAGCTTTCCCTGCAGCATGAAAACAAGGCATCATTAAAAGATGATTTTAAAAAAGTAACATTTTCTTAACCTTTACCACAACTCATAAGAGTATTATTCAATGAAGTGGAACATACTCATCAGCCGTGTGCTGAAAAATATAATGTGCGAAGATATCCAGAACTTCCAGATCGGAACGTACAGATTTCACTGTGCTGTTGAACTCTAATTGGCAAGGTGAGAATTTCAGCGACAGTCAGACTATATCTGAAAATACACTGTTGTTATATAATATTGTCACGTCCAGCCCCGCCCTACCAGTGTATTCTGTGTTTCCTGCAGGTGGGGCTGCTAATCAGCCACGCCTGTTGCTCGTTGTGATTACCTTGTGTTGCTGCCCTCTTGTTAACCAGCCACAGGTGCCCCTCGTTCATTCCTACGTTTCTAGTGTATAAGAGTTCCCCAGTCCTGTGTTCCCTTGTTGGGTCATTAATGTCACTCCCTGTTGTTGCCTGCACCCGAATAAAGCCTCTTTCACTGAATGCTGTGTATATGTCATGCTTCACTGTCAACCCTGCCAGCATGACAGAATGACCTGACCGCACCACAACCAAGCCCTGGACTCCCCGCTGCTGTTGTTGCTGGGAGTCCTCTCCCTCGATCCCTATCCAGCGGAATCCACCAAGGGGTCGAGGGAGCCGGACCCCACCGGCTGGCGGCATCTCCCGGTGAACTGGGAGACAATGGATCCCGGTCTGTGCTGGCTGGCTGCCCCCACTACCCGTGCTCCCTCTGTGGGGGTCCCTACCTTTGAAAGGAGGGGGCCGGTCTCTGAGTCTGTCCGCTGTCCTCGGTCGGGACAGGGGGCGGACAAGGATGAGCAGGGCTTGTGGGGTTCCGAGGGGGCTGTGGGAGCCCCCCTCCATGATGATGCCATCCTTGCCTGGCGATTCTTTACCCTTCAGGGGCTGTTCTGGACGTTACGGAGCAGCCCCGAGGTCTGGGGCAACCCCGACCTCCGAGCGAGGTGCCAGTCTAGCCGGGGACTCTGCGTCGGTGACTCCCGGCTCCCTGTCGGGGAAGCTGGCAACACTCCAGGAGAGGGTATGGCAGCTTGTCACCGCCCGAAGCATGACGGCCGCCGCCAAGGGCTCCGCTGCGCAGAGCCCGCTGCCCGCCAGTTTGCCGCTGCAGCCCCCGAGCCCCGTGCAGGGGAACCTGCTGCTGCCGGCTCCCTGCCGTTGCCTGGACAGCCCGCCCTGCGCAGGGACCCCTGCCGAGTCCCCCATGGCTGTCCAGGGCCCCGATCTCCTCTCCTGTTGGGGGGAGCTTAGCCAGGAGGATGGCCCCCTCGAGGAGTTGGAGTGGGACCCCTGGGACCAGTGGCCCACATTTTTGGCTCCCGTGGTCCCCAGGGGTTCCAAAGGGGGGTGCCCTGGGCGGTCTGGCCGAGCCTTCGGCTGGTGCTTGGTTTCCCATAGGGGAAAGCGGGGGCATGTGTGGGGCCGTGTTCACCCGGGCTTTGCCACTGTGTCGCCCCCTGGCTCAGTGCTCGCGGCCTCCACATCGTCCCCCTGGCTCCCACTCTGTCCCTGTGGCCTCTGTGTCATCCCCTGGCTTCCGCTCCAGTTCCATGGTCTCCTCGTTGCCCCCTTGCTCCAGTCCCTGTCCCATGGTTTCCTCATCCCCTCGCTCCGGCCCGTGCCCTCCAGTCTCCTCAGCTCCCCACACTGTTCCCAACCGGCCCCTTCTGGGCACTGGCACCTGCTTCCCCAGTGAGTGCCTTCCGTCCCTCTGTCCCCAAGTGTCCCTCCTCCCTTCTGGTCCCTGCCCTCGGTTCCTGGCCCTCTCCTTCAGGGCCAGTGCCAGACCCCTACCATTGTGCCTGTCCAGGTCACTCCGTTCCCTGCCCAGGCTCCCGTCCCGGTCCCTCTGGTTCCTACCCGTGCTCCCTTCCCGGTCCCCCCTGTCCCTGCTCCAGTTCAGGTCCCTCCAGTCCCTGGTCTGGCTCCCGGTGTTCCCCTTCAGGCCCCTAATGTCTGTCTCCCTGGTCCCTTGTCTCTGTCCGGGTGTTTTGTCCCTCCTTTGTGGCCCCCTGGTTCCCTGACCCTGCTCCCTTTGTTAGTGTTCCTATCCCGGTTCCTGGTGTTCACCCTATCTGTCGTCGTGCCTCCCCTGTTAGACTGTCTCGCCCTGTCCATAGGTCTCTCCGCTCCCTGCTGATGTCCCCTCCTGGTGTCCTCTGCGTTCCCGTCTGACCCGTTTTGTCCCTGGTCTTGTTCCCCTGTCAGTTTCCTGCCCTTGCTCTGTTTCCCCCTGGTCCCCTTCGTCCTCTGTCGGTCGTGTTCCCTCTCAGGATGTGCGTCCCCTGTATGGTGCCAGGTCCTATCCCTCAGTGTCCCAAAGCCCCTACCTTTGTTCCATGTGTCCCTCCACAGGTCCCTGTCTTCATTCCCCGTGCCACCTGGTCCTGCCCCAGTCTTGTCCTGTCCGGTCCATTGTTTTGGTTTATGCCTTTGTTCCCCTCCGCTCCTGTTGTCTCCCCAGGTCCTCCGTCTGGCGTCCCTGTCCTCGCCTCATGTCCGGACCCCGTGTGCCCATCCTTTCCTTGGCTCCCCGGGCCCCCCCTTGGTCCGGGTAGCGCACCCGGAGTGTGTGCCTTTGGGGGGGGGGGGGTTCCTGTCACATCCAGCCCCGCCCTACCAGTGTATTCTGTGTTTCCTGCAGGTGGGGCTGCTAATCAGCCATGCCTGTTGCTCGTTGTGATTACCTTGTGTTCCTGCCCTCTTGTTAACCAGCCACAGGTGCCCCTCGTTCATTCCTACGTTTCCAGTGTATAAGAGTTCTCCAGTCCTGTGTTCCCTTGTTGGGTCGTTAACGTTACTCCCTGTTACCTGCACCCGAATAAAGCCTCTTTCACTGAACGCTGCCTTCTGTGTCTGCATCATGCCTCACCGTGAACCCCGCCAGCATGACAGATATAATCACGTAGAATCTGTGGAAGGAGTATGATTAACAGCATGGGAGCATGTGGTGTTCACGTCTCGGACTACGAGACATACAAAAAACAAACAGTCCGTTCCTATCATATGCTGTGTCAGATGTCTGGTCTGCCGACCCCATCCCTCCCCAATCTCTTTTGTTAAACCCATATTGTTTTCTGTGGTTCTTGTTTGGTGAAGTCTAACGTCTCACAATAAATGTTTGTCACATGTCTGAACTGAGAAACAAAACAAAAAAAGTGAAATTAAACTTTAAAGTAAGTTGGTGAAGAAAAATTAGACTCCGTACAGAGGAGACTGAAGATGGATGGAAGCATGTTGTGAAGTTAATGGGCACCTTCCTGTTTTTGATATTTATTTTGGGTTTATCTACACGTGAATAATGTGTAAATTGTGTGTACAGTGTTTAAACATATGACTTTCGTTTCAACTGTAGAACCTCACAATTGTTGTTCAGTTTTGATCTGCTAGGTATTGTAAAGATAATGAATTTATGGAATTATCTATATTAATCTTTCATGCTGTTAGAAGGGAGCAGAGACCGCTAGTAAGACACCAGCTACCCCCTTGGAGCCACACATCCATCTTTTACCCGCAGCCAGGGTTCCAGAGCAGAACTGAGGTGTGCAATCATCTAGAAAACATGAATTATGTTGTAATGAACCACTTAGAACTTACATTTAAAAGTTCTGTTTTACTTTTCAAATTCACATTCAAAGCACCTAGTTTTTGTGAATGTTCTACGCTCGCTTTTATGCCAAAATAATAAAACAAACATGCCATCATGGTCTGGATTAATTATGAAAGTGGGGGAGTAGTTTTGTATAAAGAATTCCACCATATACATTTGATTTACATATATAGACACTCATTTGCAGTTGTGCCCTCTGCCGTTAATGTGAATCGCAGTAAATCTCCAAGCTAATGAAGAAATTTGCCGTTTTGAGTCGCGGTAAATCTTTGAGATAAATACCAGATTTACTCTCTGTGGTGTGAAATGGACAGCCAGAAATTCAACAGAGCAATAAAGATTTATGAAGGTGGTATGTAAAGCGAGACTGCAATCTAACAACTAAGTTATACATTTCAAGTTTTCGGTCAATTCATTTTCATTGAATCAAGTCTCTAGCCTCGGAAAATTGCAAATACGTTTTTCAAAATTCCAATCATTTGAGTTTGTTGACTGCACTTCTGCAGAGAAAGGGAGCCCGAACTGGATATTTGAAGCACTAGAAGCACTGCAATTCACTGGTTATCTTAGCTGTCAGTCAAAAACACCATAACCAATCAATGATTAGTGAATATGAACTCTCTCCCCAAGCACCTAACAAAATATAGCTGCTCTAGGCAGCTAGATCCATGTCTGGCAGCACCTTCATTGTCACAGCTTTATCATGCCGTTAATATGGCACACTGCAAAAAGCATGGTCACACTGATTGACTCCACAGACCAGTGCATGCAATGTCTTACTGTTCAGCCACCCAGAGAAATTAGGGTAGATTTTAGGATTCCCCTAGTGAATGACACTTCAGCTTACCCAGTCGGCACACCGTTTTATGCAAGTGCCATGGAAAGAACAGAAATTTGCAAGAGAAACCTTTTGTTTCGAGTAAAATGCAGAGGCTGAAGGAAAACTTCCTGTGCTGCTTCCCCGTCTGTATGTTCAGGCTCCTCCGTAAGATGCTGTTCCCCAAGGAAAAACATGAGAACAAAGGGAAATTCACCCCGACTGAATGGAACCAAAACAGCTGTGCGGGGCCTCGTTTGGCGGATCTTGGAAAGTCATTATAATAGAGTCTTTTGAATAATCCAAGTGTGAATAGCTAAATACTTTTGAATTATAGTAGATAAACATTCAATGCATGTAGATAAAGGTCCATATCCTTGAGAAACACTAATGGGCTATGCTAAGATTAAATCTGCTCGATGTTCTCAACACCTGCCAAGGGATCCTGAAGGATGTTGGACCTGGTGCCGATAGCCTAATCCTTTTAGTCAGAACAGACCCATTCATCTTGTAATTCTGCGGCTTACAGTAAAGCGCTTCTCTCCAGTGACAATCACGCACTCACATGGTAAGTGCAATCCTTGCCGGCCCAAGGTTGATTTCACGCGGAAGATACCCTTTACCCTATAATCCTACCCCAAGACCAAAGGCTGTCATGTTCATTTTTAATTGATTATTTTTTAACATAAGAAGGGGTATTCTGGAAGGCAGTAGAGATCTTTTGACTTGGTCTGTGAAAGCTGTGTGTTCATACATTCTTCCTTTTTATCATTTAAAATTTTGTAGCTAACCAAACCGTACAGATACTTGGGGACACTGATTTGGTGTCTTTGCATATGTCAAATTCTTCTTATAGGGGAAGTCAAAGTATTACACATGTGACATTAGGAAATCTGCCATGCAAATGTGCATGTACTTTAAATTGATGTTTTTTACACCCTGAATTCAAACTTATGCTAACTTAGGGTAAGTCAATGCAACATTAGATAGACCGTAACACAGCTTACAATGTATCATTTAAGAAACAATTATTAATGCTTAATGCAGGACTTATTTTTGCATTGTATAAAAATGGAAATCTGTGGTCCTTTGCCTGCTGTGTGGCTAGAAGGGTTTGAGTTCTGCTGAATGACTTTCATAATGAATACATTACTAAAAAGGATTTTATTGTTTTTTGGTCAGGTGCACTGCAGATGATTGGTAAGAAAGCATTTCTTTTGCTTCCTCCCTCGTGGCATTCATGCCCCTTCCTGTTAATTAACCTCCCCATCCAACCAGAGAAAAATGTACTTACTCTTTGAAGTGGCCGAGGAGAAAATAATTACCGGAACAGAGACCCCCGCCTAGCACCCCGTCACCTGCGTGAGTTCCCCCCCAGGGTACCTCACACACCACGGAAACACAGACGCACCTATTTCCTTGCTTCCTCCTGGCCCCTGGAGTGCGGCTGCCACTACAGATCAGCCCAGCGGTCCGTCTGATACGGCAGAACCGGAGCGCGTGACGAGCGCAGGGGCCAACTTTCCTGAGAATTAATTACAGCAGAATGAAACGGGCGACTTTATGGAATTCCCAGCGGGAAATGTGCGGCTCAGGCATGAGAAATTTTCTACCCTTTTCACAAATCCATTCTTTTGTATTTTATTGGAAAGAAAGTTCTTTTTGAGACAGGTATCATGGGTAAGTTGTTCAGCTTTCAGTTGGTTCCAATATGTTTTAGTTTACACTGAGCTCAGGGGGGATTTAATTCCATGAGCACCACACGCTGGCAACCTGACTATCAGCAAATAGGGATCCATAAGCTTTTAAGATAGTTATGCTGTTCCGCACTATTCTTATGGCTCTTGTTTGATATCCTTCCATTGTTTCTTGGATTCATCTGAAGTCAAAGACAAAAGTGTAACTGTGGATTCATACTAGCACATATTAACGCTGCTATTGCTCCAGAGCTGTGGAAACTGGATGCTTTTTCTACAGCTATAAAGGAAACGTATGACCCAGTGCCACCTGGGATCAGATATGGGAGCAAGAAAATTATGTTATTTAGAATAAACAAGATTCCACATCAAAGGAAAGAATCTGTAAACTGTAATGAATTCAGCAAGGAACGCCGAATGGCTGATTGTTATTGCGTCTTGCTTTCCTTTCAGATAAATTAAGCTGCTTTCACAGATTGTGACCCTGAACCTACCCTGATGTGGTGTACCAAACCTGTCATGGGAAGGGCCTTTGGAGGACGGGCCCCAGCAAACAGGCACTCTGTGGCAACGGAGGAGAGAGAGCGAAACAAAATCCTGATTGTGTCACGCGGCATTAGCCATGTGTCTCTGGATAGCGGTGCATGGCACGGGGCAGCGGACAGGCCAGATAAACGACCTTGGACTGTGAGAGACAAACCAAGGGTGGTAGCATGGAGGAAAACGAGGCCAAGATCTCCGTGTATGTGAAACTCCACAGAAGCGAATCAGTGTGATTAATCACACCGGCCTCAAATCAGCTTTGAAAAGGGTGCCCCAGTGGATGGGTGTCATCGCTCACGCTGGCCCTCTAGTGGTCTAAACGCACAACTTCAGGTTTTAAGACCAACCAGGAATTTTTGAGTTTTACAGACTTTAATGCAGATTGTTTACCTGTTCATTTTGCAAAATACAACTGTGAAGTCTAATAGTGTCTGTAGTTAGCACTGTTATCTCACACTTCCAAGGTAGTTGGGACGACTCTTCCCGCTGACTCTGTGTGGGTGTGTGTGTTTTGTTTCTGGGTACATATTTGCAGGAGTCAGCCTGGAAGCAATCCCAGGAAGAGGCTAGTATGAGGCAGGGAGCACCCTGGATGGGATGCTGATGTATAAAAAGTGTCACATTATTCTTTAAGAAAATTTTGAAAAATACACATAAGCTTCTGTGGGTGAGCGCTGAGCATTCCACTTTACCCCCGTCATGTTTGCTGCATTCACATGCATTTACTCTTAGCAGTGCCGTGTTTATGGTTTTGTTTACTTCCAGTAGGAGGCCTTAATGCCTTTGCTGTCGCAGCGATTTTGCACTGCCGAAGATCTGGGAGTGAGCGATCCTTCCACATCTGATTGGATCAGTGGCACTCTGATTCACTTGGCTGGGTTCTGCCTGGTTTGGTCCAGAATCTGAATCAGCTTAATTCCTCAAGTACTATGCATGTACAGGGATTTGCATTTATTTCTCTGTCTGTTTTTGGTTTGTTTGATGCTACTTTGATGCTAATTATGAGTAAGGGCACAAACCATAAAAAGCAGGAACAAGCAGGACATTAACCATGTAGTGTGACACAAAGACAGAGGAGGGGCAAGGTGGCAATGACCGGGGGGATGGGTAGTGATGGCAGGGGGGCAGCTTAGGACACGATGCAAGGGTACATCCTGGATGGGATGTCGTTCCATCACAGGGCACACACACACACGCGCGCTCAAATGCACATGCACACACACACACAATCCATGTTGTGACATCATTGTGGAGATACGGGCATAACCCTAATTCTAACTATGACAACCTTAACCCCTACCCAGCCCTAATCGTAACCATAATTAACCAAAGAAAATACAAGACTATTGGCATATTTAATTTTTGATTGCAGTCGCAGATTTTTATTAAATGCAGGTTATCTTTCTGGGGACTACGGAAAATTCCCCACAAGGTAAAAATAACAGGTTTTTATTATATTGTCAGGAAATCTAGCCCCCACAATGTAAAGACTACAAACACAAACACACACACACACAGTCGTATACTGTTAGCCTAACTGCATGTCTTTGTGCTGAAACCACAGCCCCACAGGAAACGTCTGTATAGATAAGCATAATAAATAGATGACAATAAATAAATAATGCATCTGTTGCTGTACGTTGTGAATGCGACTGGTGCAAATATCTAGTACGGTTCAGATCTTGCTTTTCTATTGTTCTTGTGTATGTGGGTCTGTAGGAAGGCAGTAATGACCACGGCAGTGCAGCTCCTTGTCTGCTGGCAGACAGCGAAGTTACGCCTGTCAGATGCAGAGGCTGCAGACCTGTTCTGGCACTGGCCCCTTTGAGAGAACAGTTCTCTTTGAAGAGAACACAGAGAAGCCAGCCCTGCTTATGTATTTGCCATGCTTGCATTTAAATAAGTCCAGTTAAGACAGAGCATATATTTATCTTTTCATTTAACACCTTAGCCTTTATCTGGCTTGAAGATCCAAGTGAATGCTTCGTTTTTATTATAGATAAAAGACTGAAACCAGCCACAGCTTCAACAAGAATGAAATACCATTATTATTATTTCTGGATCTATTGCGGCTGACAAATTGTAATTCTTTAACAGTTAACAGATATTTATTTATCTAGCTGTATGTTTTAATATTCCTATTAATTTTATAAAACAAACAGTAGACTTAGTGTGATTGATAGTGAATAAATTACCTTTGACAAAAAATTACCCTCACCACTAGGGGGCTTTCGAGAGGAAGCTGAAATGCACAGCTATTCCAATTAACTCACAGTGTAATTTAGTAATCTATGGCATTCTCCAGTCAAGGTTTTAGTCCTACACAGAAGAGCATGAATTATTGCAAAGCTTGAGTTTCTGCTCTCTGAAGCATTATGGGTAATTTATATTATAAGCACATTTATTGCTGTCAATAATATTGTTATTTTTGCATCAAATGGGGGGTGCAGAGGGGAAAGAGGGGAATCTTTGTAACCATCACTGAGACTGATGAGTTAAAATCCTATATTGCTAGCTTCATTCTTTTATTTTAAAGGAGAATTTATATCACCGATCACTGCTCACAAAAAAAGTTATTGTTCTTATTAACTATATGCATGCTTCAATCAACAATGAGGGATGCAAAAAAGATTCCCAAGAAATTATTGCAAGGTATGAAATTCTATTAAACATTCATGAACAGACAGCAGGAAAATCTGAATATTAAGCTGATTTCTCTTTATGAAATTACTCTCCAGTTCTATGAAATCTAGGCAGATTAGCAGAAGATATTATTTTCATGGATAAAGAAATAAAACCAAAGTCTAAATGTTATAGAGACATGACTTCTTTACCTTCTCATATTTAAAATTCTGCTTTTTCCCATGTATAACAGCTGCACTGACATCATACTTTTACTTTGAGAAAAATGTTTTGGGGTATGGAGATTTTAATAATTCACCTATTGTGTTTCGATCGAGTGTGCTTATTGAAATTAACTCAGTCCCTTCAATTTTTTTAAAAACTTTTAATGTACTAAAGTGAGTCCTGGTAAAGACCATATATAATATTTTACAGGCCCTCTAAAGCAATAAAATTGACATAGACACGATGCTAGATGGAGGAGCAGAAGAAGATATATAATTCTTTGCATGCACAATTTCTATGGGATTTACACACTCCTTTATATTTTACAGTATAAAAAATGGAAATCCATCACAGGCACAATATATGTCATGAACTTCATACTTCTGCTTCTCTGAAGGTTCAAACAGCCTACATTCTTATACGAGGAAAGGAAACCAACTGAATCCTGTTTTCTTCTGATTTTTATGCTGTTAAATGCTGTTATGCCTGTAATGTCGCTAATTCTTTGTACCTTGGGGGAAACATGCTGTGAAGGAGACTATGAAAAAATAAATGGAACGGCACTGCATGACAGTGGCCTGGGGGGGTAGCACTGCTGGCTAGCCCCTCTAGGGTCGTGGGTTTGACTCCCACTCTCTCTGTGTGCGGTTGGCATGTTCTGCTTATGAAGAAAACTGTGTGCAGTTTTCTCTGTGTTCATCACTTTGGTATACTCCTACTTCGCACTAACAAACAATAAGAGGCAGATTGGGTCTTCCATAGTTTTTGATTTTGTGAGTCTGTGCCCTGTAATTAACTCTCATCCCGTCCGGGGTGACCACTGCCTTGTGCCATGCACCTTCCAGTGTAAGCTCAGTGTGTGTCCCTGTACTGAATGAACAGTAATGCAAAGCATACAAAATCAGTCATGCACGCACATTGAAGAAAGACATACATGCCTTGTGTAACACTTGTGTTTGTGATGGTATTGTGTCTGTCGACGTGTCAAAGATGCAATTGCTGAATAAAATGCCTTTTGTTTGAGGCACTGAAAACCAATTATTACCTCCAGCTCTTGGAAAGCAAGTTGTAATATAAAACTTTACAGCACAAAATGACTTTATGCGTTTCATTCGATTAACGCATTAATGACCCTGAAAATGTAAATTCTACTGCTGCGTTGTCATCACAAAAGTTTTCTTTTTTTGCAGAACGGAGTAATGTGATAATTATCACCAAAGCAACAACAAAGGCACAGACATGCTGAGACGGTGAAGTCATAGGACATATTATGGGGTGTAGCTGTTAAAGAAAATCAGACATTTCCAAGGTGTCTTTTCCCAGCGTACACTATTCGGTAACACTTTACTTAAAGCAGTCATCATAATGCATTATAGATACCTTCCTAATGCATAATAAAGCATTCATAAAGTATTATAAACACAGCTATAACTATAAAAAGGCAGAACACATTATAGCCATGTTTATTATGCATTATGAATACTCTATGAAGCTTTCATGTATAATGTACTATAGATACCTTCATAATGCAGTATAAAGCATCCTTAATGCTTATACCAAGCATTATAATGCATTATGATGCATCATACATAATTATAGATATTTATAATACATTATACATGAAAGCTTTAAATCAAGTGTTACCCATAAGTCTATGTTAGGAATTTCTATTGGCTAGGTACCAATCAATGCGTCAATGGGAGCTTCCGTTGGGTGGGTGACTGGTGTACAGCACTCGAACCCTTGAAGCAATCCCAGGAAGGGCCTTTGTCATCAACATTGAATGTCGGCGTGGAGTGCATTGTGTCTCTGAGTGTCAGACAGATAATCCAGCCTCACGATCATGGGACCTGGAAGCTTCAGAGCTCCCAGTACGAAGGAAATCGAGGAGGTATTTGCAGCTCCACCATGGACAAAAACAAAAGATGAAAGTCAAACCTTTCATTAGTTTCCCTTCCCCACATGAGCACAGCTGGCTGCAGCTGTACCTGTAGCCAGGGCCGGTTCTAGGCAGGGGCACGGGGGGGACAATGCCCCACCAAATGCTCCACAAGCCCCACTAAAGCCAAAGATGCGACCCACCAACATCTCTTATTGCCCCCCCCCCCATTTGATGCAGTCTAGAACCGGCCCTGCCTGTAGCCATATCATTATGATTTTTCTGTGCTG
>JAAGVU020000129.1:26442415-26486772 GCA_011763525.2 Mormyrus iriodes | reverse complement strand
TGTTTCGGACCTGCACACCAACATCCTCAACAGCCTTCTCATCCCACACACGTACATTTGTAAATATGTGTTTATTCATGGACTCTAACACTACCTTCATGGTTTTGCACCATGGATATTGATGATGATTATTTAATGTTTAATATTTGTTAATGCCTCATGTCTCTTAAACTTCTGTCCTCTTTTCACATAGTATGTTGGGGTCTGGGGTTAGGCAACCATGCATTTCATTGCATATTGTACTCAGTATAATTGTGTATGTGACAAGTGAAACCTTTGAATGGGGGAGGGCTTCAAATGGCTGCAGAAACCCTGTTCTGCCACTAGAAGGCCACTGTAAATCTGACAAGGGAGAGATGGATGGGACTATGGATGGGGATGACCTATGCCTGAAGGCAGAAACAAGTCGAACTCCTCTAGGCTATCCCCTGGGCTGATGATGTGAACTGTGAGATGTAGCCAGCAAGGGAAGAAGGAGAGGTGGAGGTTAGCTTCATTTCAGCAATGCAAAGATGCTGACCAATTTCTACCCAAAAGGCAACATACATCAAGGATGGTTGTCTGAAAGATTAAAAGTCCCCTCAGTGCTTTTCAAGATGACTGAGATGGGATGGTTTTATGTTCAGGATCAACTCAGTGGAATCTAGACCCTTCTGTGTCATAGAATGTAATTAATAATCCAAAACTGAGACGAATAATTCACACCTCTAATAAACTTTTCATTTAATATCCTGATGCTTCAGGTTAACACTTAGTGTCAAAGTCTAGCAGCTTCAGAAAATGGATGATGTACCGAGATTCATGAGCCAAGGAATGAATGAAAACGTTGAAGAAGAAGAGTTCGTCGGCTCTTGGATTGTGTCAACGGTTTATAGTTTCAAACAGGACAAACAGGCTCACCGCAGTCATACGTGAGATGCCAGCCATGCTACTTTGCTGTAAGGTTTGTAAATTCACTGACAAGTAGATTCTGAGCATATTCAGCCCACAGGAGAATCCTACATCTTTTGTGTTTGTGCGTAAACCAGCAAAACCAGTAAATTGCAATTTTCTGGTTGAGATGTTCAGTTTGACTATTAGTCTGGGAATAATAACTGGACGATACCTTAACAGCCAACTGAGGTTTTTACAGAAAGGCCTTCCAGAACTGAGAGGTAGATTGAGGGTCTCAGAAAATTAATTAAAATTAACAGGGACCAGAATGTCCATTGAACTTTGCGCTAAGAGGTTCTATAACAGAGTCAATGCCAATAAGTGACCAGAGCCAGTTGGACATAGTAAAGGTTTCAAGAAAACCACAGGGATGAGATTTTTTGATATGTGTTTTGAAGGCCATCAGAACATGTTCTCGGTGAGATACAATGCCAGATACGTGGATGTTCGAGCAGAGTGGACCGACTGTGTTAGAGAATGGGGTATTGGACACTGGATCAGAAGCAAGTGCATGTTATATCTGAGGCAGTGGATACCCTGCACAGGATGCTGGTCCATCAGAAAACATATTTGTTGGCCAGATTGCACAGACACACACCGCAGCATCACCAATCCAGCTAAATTTTGTGTTTTTACACCGTGGAAGGAAACTAGGGAGCCCAGGATGATTCCACAATGATCAGCTCCATCCATTTTCTGTAACTGTGTGTCCTATTCAAGGTTGCGGGGGGGTCCCAAGGCTGGGGGCTGCGGGCGCAAGGCAGACAACAACCCAGGATGGGGCGCCAATCCATTGCAGGGCATACTCAGACACCATTCACACACTCAGGCATACCTACGGGCAATTTGGCAACTCCAATTAGCCTCAGCATGTTTTTGGACTGTGGGGGGAAACCGGAGTACCCAGAGGGAAACCCCACGACGACACGGGGAGAACATGCAAACTCCAAACACAGTGAGATGCAACAGTGCTGACCACTGCACCACCGTGCTGCTACCATCACCAACTCAACCTACCATAACCATCTACCCAACCCAGGGTGAAGGCACATCCCAAGAGGAGCATATCCCAAGAAGAACAAGGCAGGGCACGTCCTGCATGGGAAGCCTTCCCATTGCAGATATTGCATGTGATTATACTACTAGAGAGATAATATCTACATCAACTACCCTGACATTGGTGTCATAAACATCATCATGTGGTAGTAACTGAGCTTCCACCACATGTCAGAGGGGTAGGATATTTCAGTAAACACAGAGACGACCATGAAAAATATGTGACAACCTCAACTTTTCTTGACCAATCAGACTACTGCTTGTTCTATTAATCAAATATCAGGGCTTCAGCCATTGGTCAACGTGCAGAGATGGAGGCTGGTTTGTTTCTTCTATTCTTCTGCACTCCTTTAAGGCTTATGGGCTCCGCACTGTGTATTTTTTTATGTATTTTTTTTCAGCACGCACAGACCAAAGCGTAAATGTGTGTGACTGAGAGCGAGGCATTTACTAATTCAGCAGCGACAATTCCTGGTACTACGATTAGGCAAATATTTTTCTTAACATCAGTCCCTACCTTCCACAGTCCAATGCCATCTTAAAAATTGGGGAGACTGAGGCATTAAAACAGGCCATAACAGTGTATCACTCCCACAAGGTTCTTTTCAAAATCTTGTTTTTTAGGTTTGAAGCAGTGAAGCATCGGTGGCGTTTCTAAGGAGGCATTCGGGCTACTGTCTTCTTGTGAAGTGTTCATTTTCCCCTCCTTTGACAGAAACTCACAGACTAAACACTACCAGGTATTAAGACCTTCAATGGCTTTTTGCAACATTAAAGCAGAGAAACAATTTATTGCATTTATTGGGAATTAATAAGGCACAGCAAGTGGAATGATAAGAAAACTGCTAGTCTCAACATGTTTGAACTATAAATACACTAATCTTTGCTTCTTTTTAGTATCTTTGTGCTCATACTTAAATATGCAGATTTTTTTTTCTTTTTGAGAGTTAGACCTGGGGGGGGCACGGTGGTGCTAATGGTTAGCACTGTCGCCTCAAACCTCTGGTACCAGGGTTCAAGTCTCTGCCTGGGCTCCATGTGTGTGGAGTTTGCATGTTCTCCCCATGTCGTCGTGGGGTTTCCTTGAGGTACTCCAGTTCTTCCTCCTCCTCCCCCACCCCAGTCCAAAAACATGCTGAGGCTGATTGGAGATGCCAAATTGCCTGAAGGTGTGAATGGTGTGTGCGTGTGCTCTGCGATGAGTTGGGGCCCCATCCTGGGTTGTTCCCTGCCTTGCGCCCACAGCCTCCAGGATAGGCTCCGGACCCCCCGCAACTCCAAATGGGATAAGCGGTTATGGAAAACGGATGGAGTTGGGCCTACAATCTAGCTGACAGGGGGGCAGGAGACAGACAAATTACTGTATTTTTATTCATCAATCTTCTAAGTGGTAATTCTGGTCAGGTGAGGAGGCGGAACCTATCGCAGGCAGCATAGGGCACAGGGCAGTGGACACCCTGGATGGGATGCCAGATAATGCCAGTCCATCACAGGGCACGAGGCAGGGAACACCCTGGATGACATGCCAGTCCATCACAGGGCACGGGGCAGGGAACACCCTGGATGGGATGCCAGTCACAGGGCACAAACACCACGTAATCATACTCGATTAGCACCAATTGGCCTGCATGTGTTAGGGCCGTGGCAGGAAACCCAGACAGCACAGGGGGAACATGAGAAATCCATACACAAAGAGGATTCAAACCCCCATCCCTGGAGGTGTGAGGCAACAGTATTCATTGAGCTTTAGGCTCTGTACTGGCCCAGGACGCCCACAGCCTGCCTGCCTGACAAAGGGGCCATCTGAAGCAGGCGGTAGCTTCCTACATTCCTGAAATAGAAAATATTTCTAATGATGAGGCACCAGCACAGTTTGCACAATAGGACCTTGTCCATCCAGGCAGCACAAATGATTACATGCAACGTAAAAATGCTTCTTAACAACACAGATCTTAGGTAGATAACAGCATATCAATAAATGCAACGGGGTGCTTATCACGTTTCAGTGTGAGATGCTGATATTGTGCTGAATCTTAGGTCCTGGGGATAATTAATTTTTCCCTCCGGCTTTCCTATGCATGATGTACAAATTCTCATATAATAATATGAAAACTGCATATTCAGTTTTTCTTGCTTGTTCCATCTTCCGTTTCAATGGCAAGCCTTTCTACAGCCTTACTGGCCACATAACAGCATATAATGTAAGTTACAGGTTCTCTAACAGCCATTTGGTCACATTTTATAAGACAAGCAACACAATATTGGTGACAAAGTCCTTTTTACATTATAAATTGCACAACATGGTCTGCAAACGCATGCATATTTATGACAGCATGAGAGCCGAATATGATACAGTATATGCACAAATCAGAAAAACCATTCCGGTTGAATAACCAATCAAATAACTTAATAGAATTCCTTTTCGATATGTTCAAGGGCATGTTTTTTAGACCCACAACAAACAAGGGAAATCTGTCTGTCTGAATACATATGAAAAAGCATATATAAAAGTACAAACATTTGTAAATATCTAATAATAATCATAATAATAATAATCATAATAATACATTTTATTTATATAGCGCTTTTCAGGAACTCAAAGACACTTTATCTATATCCCTCTTGTCCAGCTTGGTATTAAGCAGCACGGTGGTTCAGAGGGCAGCCTTACAGCCATACGCCTCCTGGATCGTGGGCTGATTCAGTATTACGATAGGCATGGAACCCGTCCTTGGAAGCATGGGGCACAAAGCTGGGGGCACCATGGATGGTTCTGTCCTAGGCTTAGAGCCCTGGACAGGAGTTTGATGTGGAATCCCCTATTCAGAGACTGACTTAACTACCCATGCATGTTGCAACACACAAAGGCATTCTGAAAGCACCTACCAGAGGCCATAGCATCTACGGGAATGGCTGAGAAGGAAACTGTCAAGGAGACAGCAGCAGTGGATCTTGCCTGACTGCTTTCAAAACTGGGGGGATCACAAGAGGGAGCTGGCAGGCTTCACCACCTTCAGATACAGTGCCAGTACCAGCAGCTTATGAAAAATGCGCACCTGCCTCTATTGCATCTGGACACACCCACACAACACAGCAGGCACTCGTGCCACTGAAGCATGATGGGAACGGACCCAGTTCTATTTCCAACCTGTCCTGAATGATACAGAGTGTACAAATGTTCAGTTTTACTAAGCTCATCTTCAGGCACATCATGAATTTCCTATATTGGGTATTTTTCCCAGCACTTTCAGTTAGCAGTCATTCGCTTCTATGCCTGGCATACTCAAGAGTCCCAAAAAGGTTTATTTTATGCTGGAGAGTGACCTTTTCTAAACAGACAATCATCTGGCTGGCTTGAAAATGAGCTGATGTGTCGATAAGCTGGGGTCGGCGGGCAGTGTTCTCCCTCATAACCCCTGGGGATTCTAGACACTGTTTGCTCCCTCAAACAGAAATCGGGTGGGAATTCTAATAAGCAACTGGAACCTCATCAACATGGCTGCTTTGCTCCCTTTTCGGTTTAGCTGTCTCTTCTTGGCTTGACTACATTATTACCAGGATGATTTTGCTGGCCTGGTAGAAACGTGCATTCCAAAGTGACTCACGGTTTTGTTTTTTCATTGGAATAAATCAGGTTCAGAACCTTCCCCTAGACCACACAAGAACCTTGTGGCATGTGAGCCATAAACTTCCAGATTCTACGCCCATCTGCCTCTGCAATACGCTGCGATGAAATGGCGTGAGGAAATCTTCAAGGAGAATGAATAACGGTGAACATTTCAATCAGTTTCAATAAACAGCTGAAAATATTTGCACGTATAATTTGTGTTTGTATTAAATAAAGGTCAGTGTAATGAAAGACAACAAAGAGGATCATCTCAGATTCAAATCAGCATTTGATTTCATTAAATTTTGAATGACTTCTAATGGCTTTGAGTAAAAGCATGAAGCATATTGATGGGCAAATAATATTCAATACTGTAGTTTAGAATCTAAGTTCATTTTTAACCGATCCTGTATTCAGTGTTTGCACAAGTACAGGGAGTTGTTTGGGACTCTTGTAGCGCAACAAGTATAGCCTTACTCTAATAACACAAAGGTTGTGGATTCAAGTCCCCGGGAATATCTGAATTTCCCTTGGGATCGGGAAAACATTCCTTAGCTTCTGCATATCCCTTTTTGCTCTCCTTTGAGATGTACACAATACAGGGGAAAAAGTTGGGGATCAGAGCACTGAATCAGCATTTCATCCAGTGTCCCTGGAATTTTTTCCAAGTTTCAGGTTCTTACTTAAGGGCCCAACAGTGACACGACTACCACCCCCAGGGTTTGGACCAGCAACCTCCCAGAGGCCAAACCCACAGAACCACACACTGGCCTGCAGCGTCTTTGCCTTTCAACTGCAAACTAACATTAGGGGTGTCTTTTATTAATCTTCCAGATTCCATTGTGGAGGTGATCTCCCAGAATGCAACACCAGGAAAAATAAGCCCACCTCTACGGAACATATGTTCAGATGCCCTGTAGCAGCCAAGCTGACTGTACAAAGTGAATAATGGAGTAAAGCGGGAAGCCTCCCTCTCCTTGCGACTCCGCCCCTGTAAGTGCTGCTCTCTCTTCTGCCTTAAACAAGAAGCTCCACTGTTTCTCCTGCCAGAACATTCTTTGGTTCTTCGTCTCCTTTGCCTCCCAGCTTAATGCCTGGCTCATTCTCTCAATGACTTCCCCACATGTACTACAAAGAAATGCCAATAAAATAACATTCGATTTTACGTTAAGTCATTGACAAATAAAAATTGGAAAGATCACTGAAAGTGCCAAGAGGCAGAGTCACCATTAAAGGAGACCTTAAGTAGGCCAAAGGTCAGTGTCATTCCTGTCTACGCATCTGAGGTCATATACCAACGGATGTGATTATGGATGGCTTGGCTGAGTTTTGGGAGGAATTTGTGGGAGTTAACAAAGGAGTTAACTTGCCAAAGACTAGTTGAGGGCTCCGTGAGGTTGAGGACTTCTTTAGCTGCAGTTCTGTTATCTTTGTTTATCTTGAAGAACATCAGCACACCGGAGGTGAAGGTGACTCAGCAGTTGCTTCGTTTCAGAATAAATTTTGCCATGGAGTATGCCAGCTTTTATATCTACTGTACAAAATATTCAAGTTTTAAACTAGAATTCCTTCATAAACAAAAGTGAATTGATTTATCAAAAAGCAGTATGCAAAGCTAATTTGCAAGGTAATGATATTGTGCTCTATCGACGGCGTGGGTGAGATCCTACATGTTGTATGAATTACGGGAAGTACATGCATCTGAAAAGCATTACACGTGTTATTTTAGTACATCTTGACGGAGCAGAGATTTTTTTAAAAGGCCTGAGTGCTTTTGCTGCCTTATGCAGCAGAAACCATATTGCATCTTTCCCAGATAAACACATATTTTTGCATAATTTAATATAAGGCAGCTTAAAAATTTTATATTTGATAATGAGAAATTCTACAGAATACAATGTGCACTATTTGTCAGTCTCTCACACTCAGTGAGCCAATAAAATTTAACATTTTAATTCATTGTTGCTGTCAAAGATAAACAAAAAAGCCAACATAATTCGTACAAAAGCGATTGCATTCTCCCAGCATTTACAATGCTCCCTCCACCACTATTCAGTGACATTTCATACCTGTTTAAATGCCAAAAACCTAGAAAATATGCCATTGTAAATACTGCACTTAGAGACATGGAATCTCTAACATAAAATAGAGCAAACGACCCTTTTAATGAAAGGTCACGATCCGTGACAGCGTGTGGACCCATACATGAGCTTTATGTTTATAATGCACCATAATTGCCTTTT
This sequence comes from Mormyrus iriodes, assembly GCA_011763525.2. Taxonomy (NCBI): domain Eukaryota; kingdom Metazoa; phylum Chordata; class Actinopteri; order Osteoglossiformes; family Mormyridae; genus Mormyrus; species Mormyrus iriodes. The sequence goes on along the minus strand of JAAGVU020000129.1, from coordinate 26,478,933 downwards.
AAATATTTACTCAATTAAACTCTGTATACACAGTCTAACCTGAAGGTCACATAATGCCATTTTAAACGGGTGCCAAACTACCTGAATCACATTCTCATTCTGTTCGACTACTGACATACTTAATTAAAATAATATATAACCTCCAGATTGTAAAAGGATTAAAATAATTCTGTCCCCTGCTTGGTAACGTCCTGTTTTCTGGCCCAGACAAACACTCTTGTTTTTCATCTCCTTTTTGTCATCACCTTATTCCTCTTCTGTTTTCCGGTTTGCTGGCCCCTTCACTTCCCATGGATAAGCGTCTGAATCTTCCTCCCAACCGCTGCTCTAGGTGCCGGAATTCGGGGAAGGATCAAAGCTGGTTTCCATAATACATCCGGCGAACAGAGTGGGGCGTCTGATTGTGAACATAAAGAGCACGCCTCACAAACAGTTTCTGGGGTTGCTAGGCAGACTGCTGGGGGTCCCATTATGCCCCCGCTGATCCCAGCTTCCTTCAGACCTCATTGTTTACACCCCCCTTTAGTGATGATGATACTTTATTTGCCATTTGTACAACTACAGGCCTGCAATTGGTTGGCGCCCCGTCCCATAGGTTGTTCCCTGACTTGCACGCATAGCTCCCAGGATAGGACCCCTGCAGCAGGAGAAGCAGGTATAGGAAATGGATGGATGAACAAGTACAGGTGAATAGGGATTCTTTCACATATCCCAGCATGTACTCCTTTGAGATTTTCACACAATAAGAGGTGGCACTAAAGTTTGGTGTCACAACGCAGGGTCAGCCATTTATCCAGCATCCTTGGGGATTGAGGGTTTATGCGCCTTACGTAAGGGTCCAATAATGATGCAACTACATCACCGACAATGGGATTCAAACCAGCATCCTTCTGCTCACTGATAGAGTGTCCCAATCCACAGAACCACACATGCAGAGCTCCCAGTGGTGGGTGGATTGAAACCCACACCTCCAAGGAGTATGGAGTGTCTGACTACCCCTCCCATTCATCTAGTGAAAATATGAAAATACATTGTACAGTGATACTTCATTTTCAAGCTCACCCGCAGTCGTCAAAGTAAAAGTCCTATCAGAAAGTGCACCACTGCATGGATAAAAGCTTCTATATGCTTGTCTCTGTCGGCTACAGCCTCAGCATTATATGCCTGACATCCCTGTTGCCCCCCCCCCCCAGGCAACGCTATCTGTCCCATCCCCCCATTACTGCAGTGTGTGTGGCGGTGTGGTGGTGGTGGGGTTTGTGACGGACATGTTGTTCTCCATTTAGCCGTCTATCTATGTTAGAAAATGAAGATGGAGGACCCTGGCTAGAGAAAGCAGACACAGTGTCCCTTCAAAGAGCCTTCTGGTAGCCAAGGTGGAACGACGCAGATTTCCTGATGCACTGTGGCGTCTGTGGCCAGATCAGGCGAGTAGCCCCCCGGAGAATAAGCTTTATTTACAATAGAAATGGTACCTTGACAGCCCAGTGCCTTAGTATTGGGGAACCTGATTAAATTGCCAGCAATGCGCATTAATTGGCTGGTCATAGGTTATGGAGGGCATCCATGATAACTACTATCATGCAACCGCAGCGCCCCCCACAGCACAAGAGCAGACATCACCCACTGTTCTTCATATTATCTACTTGTCTTATCAGACTCTTGAAATCACTCATGCATCATTCAGTCATTTGCTAGAATATTTATAGAGGGCTTACAGTTATTTACTGTTTTGTCTACTTATAGATCCCAGTGATGAATAAAGTTACGTGTTTTATGCAGAAGGGAGAAACAGCCATTTTAACACCTTGAACCTGGCATTCTGAAGACCAGTTATCTTTTCGCTCTCTGTTAAATGCCCTAATTACTATGCCAGTTGCTGCCTGATTTAGATAATGGTTTTTTAAATAGGTTTTTGTCAATTGCAAACAGTAGGGGTTGTCAGACTGAATCATTTTTAGGTCACAACCTCTTGTAGGTGTGGGGGAGGGGGCAGGTGCCCAGCTCTACTCTGATATATTTCACTGTCCGCTGGCCGATGGAGGTGTGAAGTCCATTCCAACTATACCTGCCCCCTCACCCCAAGTCACACTGCTGCCTGCAGCTTTTGTGCTACTATTAATAAGTAAGAAGAAACTTTTAAGGGTTTCCTTGCCCTGCGGGGGGTTTCCAGAGCAGAGCGGCACCACCATCGGGGGCTTGGGGAGGGGGTTAAGGTTATTAGCGTTTCTGGGTAGGATTATTTTTTAAGTCAAATATTAGCTGGCTTCTTAGCCCTCCCCCCACGCATAAAAAATAAACCAGGCCAGTGTTTCATGTATGGGAGACAGAAGCCCCAGGGCGCTTTATGGAGTGCGAAACTGCCAGGAGAGAACAGGGGAAATGTGATGAGGCCTCCTGTTGCGTTCTCTGTAGTCTTTAGAGGCAAGAGATGGGAAATGAAGGAGACCCGTGCCCCCCCATCCCCCAGTGTGCCACTGAACCGTGGCTGTTGCATTTTGTTTGGCGACGGTAGCAATTAAGGGCAACACGCGGGCGGGGAGGGGGGGGGGGGGTCAGACGAGACAGACCGAGCCACCCGCTTAATGGAACGTAGCCTCGTCGTAAATAACGCAAAGCAATCATTTCCATGTCCCCAGTGGCAATTCAATTACTCCACACCCAGACTGCCACCGGACGACACGCTGCAACAGTGAGTCATTCACCAGCTTGTGAAGGTGCATGCTGGCCCTGGGGTCTGCCTTCTCCCTCCTAAGCACGGTAGGAAGTGACATCATTGCCTTCCAGAGTGAAGGCCTGCTTCCTCCAGAAGGCAGTCAAACTGTGATTTAGCTCGGTTGTGAGCATTACATCACAACACAGGCAAATTATAAACTACTACTTAGTGATAAATATTAGATTCAATAGGAGATCTCACACTACACACAGCTCCAGAAACCTGTATTATAAGAAACTGCAAGATTTAGTCCCGTTAATGGGCAGTTAATTGATTAACGGCCATTCACTTGTAATGGTTAGCATGTGTGAATGGTATAAATTAAGTTCTGAGTGAAAGGCAGCTGCTGGGCTGTGCTTGTACCACCTCCCTGCTAAATTCTGCTTAATCACATACCCATTACATGCTTTTAATCCCTCTATCATGCCTATCTTTTTCCCATCATTATGGAAGCAACCTTTTCATGGAGATCCTTTTCAGCGCCTGTATGTGTTTGATGAGCGTGACAGCAGTGGCTCCTACTGTCAGGGCAAGCGGGGGCCAGCACAAACATCCTTAGCACTAACCAAAATGACCTCATTGCAAAAAAACCCACCTGCTACGCAGCAGGTCTGGTCAAACGTCTAGTAGATGATTCCTCCTCCCAATGCGATACAAACACACCACAGCGTTTAATCACACCAGCCTGATGTAATGCGTCCAGTTCTGCTGGGCTTGGCTCTGTGCCGTCTGTCACACGTGGCAACATGCTCACAGGTTCCCGTGACATTTCTGACATCCTCACTGACTCCCACGGCACTTCGGCTGGCTCCCGTGGAGATTCTGTTCTCCCCCGCAACACGGTTTATACTGATGGCTGTTTTAGGAAAAAACAACCCTTACTACAATGAGGACTACATAGAAGTATAATCATATTAATATTAATGCATGTTTAGTGCATTTATTTCATGCTATAGTTTGGCTTTTAAATGATTAAAGCATTATTGATTCAATTTTAAGGGTGCAAGACTTTGCTTAAATTTAGTTGCATTATTCTATTGAGGGAGCTGAGCTGTTAGGTATAGCTTTCCATTTATGATCTACGTTCCTACCGTCACCTATGTTCATAAGCTTTAGGTAGTGGCCGAAAAAATGAGATTGTGGATACAAGCGGCAGAAATAAGTTTCCTCCGCAGGGTGTCTGGACTCAGCCTTAAAGAGAGGGTGAGGAGCTCAGACATTCGGGAGGAGCTCAAAGTAGAGCCGCTGCTCCTCCACATTGAAAGGAGCCAGTTGAGGTGGTTCAGGCATGTATCTAGAATGCCTCCTGGATGGCTCCCTGGGTAGGTGTTTTGGGCATGTCCAACCGGGAGGAGGCCCCAGAGCAGGCCTAGGACATGCTGGAGGGATTATGTCTCTCAGCTGGCCTGGGAACGCCTTGGTATTCCCCCGGAGGAGCTGGAGATGGCAGGCGAGAAGGAGGTCTGGGCATCCCTGCTTAGACTGTTGCCCCTGCGACCTCGACCCCAGATAAGCAGCAGAAAATGGATGGATTCTTTTGAGAGAGTAATACTGGACTCTAGAAATGATGACTGCTTGATATATCACATTTTAGAATAGTGATACTGTATTAATCCCCATGGGGAATCCTCTTTATCCTCTTTACCCCATCTTGCTCTCCCTGAGATACAGAGACAGGTGAGAGCAAGCTTGGGGGGGGGGGGGTGGTGGGAGGGGTCACAGCCCAGGCTCAAGTAAAGGACTTTGCTCAAGGTCCAACGGATATGTGACTACCTGGCTGAGGTCAAGTTTAAACCTGCAACCTTCTGATCACAAGAACAGAGGCTTAGCCTGCTGATCCACAAACCTCCTCCAATTCCCCCAAACACTACAGGTTATTGAAGATCCAGCCTTATGACTGTACAGTGCTACGTTCTCCATGGTCATCTGAATCCATGAAGAAAGGTCCAGCAGACTTCTTTTAAACAAGAAATGTATTCTGGGCAAAGAGTTTATATTTCTCCTACTTTTAGAAACAAAGTCACAGAAGACCTATCCATCCATTTTGCATAAAAGCTTATTCAGTATCGGGCTGCACAGAGCACAGGGCCCAAGGCAGAGAGCATCCAAGAGAGGATTCCAGTCTGTCACAGGCCCCAGAGTCCAACCCACTACGGGCCATTTAGAGTTGCTGAGGAAGAGAAAATCTGCACAAACAGAAAGAGAACATGCAGGCCACACTTATACTGAGCCTTGGCTTGGAAGCCCACTCACAGCCCTGGATGTGCAGGCCTGCTGGGAAACCCAGTCAGCTTTTCCAATAAACTGGCTATAAACATGAAAAAATGATGACAACATACCCATTCCATGATGCTGTTGGCCATGGTGACCGTTTATCTTTTACTGAACATCTTAGCAAAGAAGTCAACAGCTGCATGGTGTTCCCGCATAATGAATTCTATGAAATTGCATTTTATATTAACCAGATATTACATTTAATATATTAAGAATATAATATACATTAAGCTTGTTAAGTGTAGGAAAGCTTATTAATATAATACCATATGTCTCCATTGACAGTAGAGACCTGATGTCACTAAGATTGAGACCAATTTTGCGAGGCAATTTAATGAAGACCTTCATTCAAAGACCCAAGAAAATGTTTTCTCCTGCTATCTATTAATTAACTACTTACTGCTCCCTGTAGTGACAAAAAATGATGCACTTAGGATACCCACCGACTGCTGACATCTGGCTGAAAACAGAGATACACAATACAGTTTGCTGTTATGGTGACCTTACTCTCCATGTCTGCTAGACGTGTGTAATCGTTCAATTCAGCAACCATTGCCCTCGCGTGAAAAGAAAATGGGAATATTTCAGAGCTGAGATGAAGGCTGCCTTTGATTATGTTGGGTTTTCTATGGCAGAAAGATGTCGTGCTTGTCCTAAGAAGTACACTCGATAGGCCAGAGGCTGAGCACGGCTAAGCCAATGTCTACTTTGCCGGGTCCATCAGTATCAACAAGCAGTGGTCTGGAATGCAGAATTAACTCTGAGTCCCTGGATAATGATGTGCCACACAGCTGCATGACTGTAAAACCAATCAAAGGGATACACCAGGCACTCTACCCTGACACCGAGAAGATCCGAGTGATAAGCGGAGAAAGGTTGTCAAAATCGGTGTCCATGACTCAAACCTGCAGACTAAACACACCATTCAGGGAACACAGTCACGTTCAATTTCCTACCGCAGTTCCCTTTGGTGGTTCTGTGGCCCAAAACGATGAAACAGTAAGCGCTGTGGTGAGACTTCATCTGTGTCTTTGAAGAGGCCAGGTGCCAGCCGAGGACGTCAGTTTGAACTGTGCTTTGGGGATAGAAGTGCCATTTCCATGCTCATGTTCGACAGACACGCAGGCTGTGGACAGTCCCTGAGTTGTCTGGGAAAAAGGAAGGAATCAATAAATCTACAGAATTACAAGAGTGTCTTGCATTGAACATTGTTGCTGTCCATTTTTTCAAGTCACCTGTCCTGCCTTTTAATGTTTCAGAGAATGTTTCATTGGGATATCAGGCTTGCTGGAACCTCTTGGTGGTTGCCCAGTGTCCGATCGGTGGCTTAGGTGCAGCTGTGTCCCTCTATTACTCTAAATCCTGGCTTTGTCTCCTAACAACCCTATACTGGACCCCCGGCTTTGGAAGATTGGAGGAGAAGCTGTACGACACAATTCATCGACATGTCTGGGGCTTATTTTGGCCCCAACGCTTTTATATACCTACAGACAGTAACGCCAGCTGCAATAATGGAATTATAATAAAATACTGACCTGTTAAAACCATAAACATTTTTTTTTACTTGAAATGCATGCTGTTTCTCAGTGATGTCCAAGCAATTAGCTGTTTCATTTTTGGCAGACAGTGACAAATCATTTTATATTCCTTTGTTTCAAGGTCCACCGACGACAGAACAGGTTGATACATCTACATGCGAAATGTGAGCCTTTTATTATCTGTCAGTGTTGCTGCTCATTTTAATCAGCCTCTGCCGAGCCCCCTCCTCCGCAGGTATCACTCACAGGTGGGCCCACGGCAGCAAGGGTGTCGTTTCCATGAGATGTCATTGGGCCCCGAGAGTCAGCTGTCGTGCTCTGGCTAGCGAATGATTGGTTCTGACAATGAGAATCAATTCGGGTGCACGGAGGATTTGGCCTCATCTTGGTGCGTAATAAACCGTGGCAGGAGGTGACGAGATCCCCAACCACAAAGCCCGGGACCTCATCAGTATCTCACTGTCTGTTCTGTTACTGCTGCTGTCATCCTGCTTTTCTCAACAGTTCCGCCCACGTCCCTTTCTTTAAATCAGAAACAAAGTTTCTGTGAGAAGTGACCCCTCTTTTCCTGCTTTACCTCCTGGCACTGGTTCAGAGGACACTAAGTTTGTGACTGATGCCATATGAAAGCATCCTCTGTACTGTAATTGGTGGCTGCTTGAGGCAAAACCAGGTTCATTGGTTCCTAAAATTCACAGGTACTACCAACTGATTGGACTAACAGAGTAGGACAACTTCTATAGAGATCTGTCTTCAATCTAGTAGGGCTATTTAGGTAAGTAAATAGTGTTACTTTTGGTAAGTAATTATTTAAAGGGTACACTACAATTTGAGTAGCTAATTAATGTTTATCATGTCTTTTTTTCCCCCTTACTTCTTTCATTCATTATCCCAGAATTCTTTGCCCTCTCCTGCAGCCCAGCATCTGTGCAGCTTGCAGTTCAGAGCCAATCGCAGGGCTTGAACACGCCTCCTGTGAAACATTAAAATAGGGTCCACTTTGAAGCAGGCAGGTCTCAAGGCTCCTTCAGCGCTCTGTGTGATTTGCAGGAATTCATAATGGACAGAAGTACAGTCTTCTCATATGATTTTTATTTATTATGCGGGTTATTTATTATTATGTTTTTTTTAATCCGAGAAAGCAGACCTCCTCTGCTTTAATGGCGCAACAAAATGTTTCCTTGACATTATGCTGTTTTTATCCTCTGCTAGCCCGAAATACGGCCTGTTTCGACATGACCTCGCTCCATTTCGCCTCACAATTATGGCTCCAGCAGGTAATTTGAGATATTTCAGAGTTGGGGTGAGGTCCCATGCTCTGTGTCTAACAGTAATTGAGTTGAAAGGTGAAGAAAAGATTGGAAAATAACCAAACAAAACCCTTCATTCTCCCCAAATCAGCTTCTTTACAGAACACTCATGAATAACAATGGGGGCACCAAATGCCATTAATAACCAGTTGTGGCACAGCCAGATGGAAAAAGGAACCCCCCCCCCCCCGACTATAAATCGCCAATGACGGAATAAATCTGAGGACACCTTCAAATTGTTCAAGCAGGACTCCGGCAGCCAGCCGTAATTTAGCATCATATAAACAAAAAAAAAATCAATACAGAAGTCAATAAAACATATAAATGCTCTATATAAAACCAAGGTGGGAGGATCAATGCCCCCCCCCATATTAATATAGAATTAACACAGGAGGTAGATAGTGGCATTTGAAAACTTTGCAGGGGAAGAGATTAAGCTGTCACTGTCATCTCCAAAGACCCGGATGGGAAGGGTGTGGCACGATGAATCGTGGCTCTTAGGGCTTTAAATATATTATTTTCACATGTGGAATAGATTACAGCCATTGAATCCAATGAGACAATAAACACTATGCACACAGCACAGCTTCAGAGCCTTACTGTCTGAGGATGAATGAGTCACCCTTCATCACCAAATCCCTTTCAGAACTTAGCCATGTCCTCTGATGTCAGTCTCTGCCAGTTTTCTCTGTTTTTTTTTAGGTTTTGGAAAATCTGCAAGAATTTTCAAACTTAAGGTCTGTTAATTAATCTTTTGGGCTTACTTCTTAAAGATGATAAATTGCTCTTGGCTTAGGCTGGTTAATGTTATATTATCATTATTATTTTTCTGTTTAATATTCGTTTCCCTTGAGTTCGTACTTCCTGGTCTTTGTACTTATTATAATTATAGCTGGGTGTCTTTCTCATTGTTCAGGTTCTTCCAGCTGGGAAACAAGCTTAAGCTATCACTCTGATTTCCAGATGCTGAGGGGTTTGTTCATGCTTTTATGACCTGAGGGCTGAAATGTACTTCCCATGGTGCTACAGTGCACCTTTGACAGCAAGAATGAACCGGTCCAGAGCTCTGCGGCAACAATCCTGATCCATGTGCTGGAACCACATTATGATTCTTTTTTAAAATGAAAGCTCCAGGATGCCAAGGACTGAGGCTGACTGCCGATGACTTGCAGATGTATCCTTCTGTGATGTTCATTCCCCTAATCCACCACCCAGGAAGCGGAGGTCCATATTGGCCTACCGTACATTGCTATATTTAGTGGCTGTAAGAGGTTATGCTTGCTTTTCTGACAATAGGAGTAACAAGGCTTCTAAATCGTCATTGGAACCGTCAATCGCTGCCTGCTCGACTCAATGTGAACCAATGGAAAGTGGTTTAAACCTGACGGAGCATGATAGCCCTGCCCACCATGAGCTTTGGTAGCACCATTTTCTCATATCACTGCTCCCTGCACTGCAGTACTACGTCCACTGGATCGGTTGTGTTCATTGCCCTGTCATTGATGCCTGACGGTTCGAAGGTCCTCATACTTCCTGCCTGGCTTTTAACTAATTCTGCTTTTATTGACCCATCTTTAAGTTTTGCAAAACAATGTAAACCGGTTTCCCTATAATAAATAAAACCTAGAAATGGGATATTGTGCAAATCTGCTTTTGCCAGATTCACTGTGTTGTGAATAGATCCAATCAAAACCTCTCAAGCAGTGGTGTTGTGCTGTCTTGGCAGGTGGGTATACTGTTATACCGTATAATTGCATTTAAGCACACCTCTGACTGATACACATTCCTGACAATTTTATGGTGCTACACAGTAAATCCATTTTCTAGTGGTGAGTATATGCCATGAGCCGAAAGTCCATACCAGGAAGCACAGGACAGGGGTACACCTTGGATGGGGTACCAGCCTATCTGAAGTTTAGGGTCCTTCCCTGGAACGAATGTCAGCCTATCACAAGGCAGCTTTTATGTTTTCATTCCAACCCTGCCTTATGAGGCTTATATGATCCTTAATAGGCTAATAATGAATGTGGCAGGATGAAAGCAGTGTGAGTTGGAATGAAAACATTCTGGGAGGTGGGATGCCAGGAAAAGGATTGAGAACTACTGACTTATAGCAAAATTCCTTGAGGCAATGAAGTAATGTATATCAAATATTGCTACAACCAAGAGAAATGTTCAACAACTCAAAAAATTTTAGACTCTTCAAAAAAGCCCATTTCTTTCAACCAGCTTCCAGATGTAGCCCCCTGGCATGCTTCTTCAACAGTTCTGAAGGAGTTTCCACAAGTTCTGGGCACAAGTTGGCTACCTTGCTCTTACTCTTCAATCCAACACATCCCAAACCAGCTCTATAGGGCTTACAGTAGGTCAGGGGATTGTTGGGACCAGATCATCTGATGCAGCACTGTTTCCTTGTTCACAGGATAATACTTAGTATATGCTTAGTTGTGATTAACCCTTGATAAAAACAAAATGACTTTCGGTTGGTGTGTCCAGACTTTTTACTGGTAGGCTGACCTATCATAATACAGGGGTCCATCCTGAATGGGATGACAGCCTATCACCAGGCAAGGTTACACCCTGGATAGGATGCCAGCCTATCACAAGACAGGGGTATACCCTGGATGGGATGCCGGCCTATCACCAGGCACATACACACTGCAATCCCTTTACACATGCAAATTCATTTAAGTAGAGTAACCCGGAGGACATGTATAATACGGGGAGAACATTAAGCATGCAATGCTTAAGGTTGACATTACAGTCACATGCACGCATAAAATGTGACCATTCCTTCTCCATCAAAGGAAGATGACAAGCAGCAAAGTTATGTTTGACATAGCCATGGGGGGGGGCTAAATTTATGTTGGCCATCATACAGAATTCCAAAGGGCACATGCTGATTCATTCTTGTCCATAAATAGAGGGAAAGACAGATCATTTGATTCATTCCAGCAGCCTGAGAAGGCGCAAGTTCACACTGCCCAAGACACAACAGCAGGTCACATTTGAGGCTGCAAAAACTATGCATCAGTCGGAATACACTGGTGGAAATATTTACGTCTAACAGGAAAAACAATAATGTCAATGATAATATTTATTTTCATTTCACTTTGGAAAATAACTTCTCCATTTATTTGTTTTTATATTACGCTCATCCGTCTTCTTGTCGCTTATCCTGGTCAGGGTCACAGGAGATGTATATGAATAAAAAGTGCTGTATCATTTGTGTAATTCACAATTAATGGGCCTACCAGCTTCTCACATGATTTAAATTTAAACTGTTTTCTTTCCGCCTTGACACCCAAAAGGGCTAGGGAATCACGGGGTGTCCGTGCGGCTGGCAAACGGGGGCACTGTTTCTGGCATATTCTTCTGAACGTGTGGGGAGAAGCAGGAGTGTGGCCAGTAAGGGCCGGCCGAAGTTCTAAAGAACAAAAAGACAGGAGATGAAATATTTATGTGAGAAATCGAATGAGCTCTTTCCATTTCTCATTATTCAATAATGCATCATTCGGGGGCAATTCACAATTTCCTGGAAGTGTTTCCAATACCGCGGCCCAGTTCTTGTATGGTAATTGGCTGTTCCAGGTGACTGGGTATGATCGCATCTCTCGCCACTAATGTGTGATACAATTACACACGACAAGGACCCCAAGGTGTCCTCAGGCAGCCTGATCACAGGGTGGGCTGAAGGAGGCGCTGTGAAGGATGCTGGGATGCCGTAAGAGATGCCCAGGCTTTGCTGGACAGTGCGGGAAGGACTTATAAGGTCACTTCCTACATCTTGCTGACGTAGCCGAAAGGCTAAATTTACCCCCAGCTGGATAAAGCACAGGTGCCTTAAGTAGATGACTTAGAGGAGTGGTTAAAAACAGCAAAATATTTAAAACCACATTAAAAAGATCTAAATTCTCTTCACAGCTTTCCCCAAGAAAAAGTGAATGCTGACATTTCTGAGCAGCTTATACTAGTACATTTTTGCACCTTCTTTTAACTTCTTTTTGGGCAACTGCAGTTCGCTGGATTTTTTTTTTCTTAATCTGACTCTTAGCTTATTCTACCGCATTACAAAATTTCAAGCATCACTGAGCACGAGAAGCACTGTCTGTACGCAGAATAAAATAAATAGGGGAGGAGGATTTAATTGTTTAAGTTTTGCTGCTCTGAGAAGGGCAACTTTCGCCAAATAGCACATCAGAAATGCTGAATTCAGTCCAGCTAATCTGTCATACATATATATAAACATAATCTTTGCTAAATTAGCTTTAGCACAGACAGCAAAGTGTCTTTCCGCTGCTAACTTGTTGGAGACGGTTTATTTCCAGAGGCTAGGGGAGGTGGTTCTGAAGCTGACATCGATTCATACAAGTGGAAACCCTGGATGGAAAATAAATCAATAAAATGGGCTGTACTCATTTACTGCGAGATCGGAAAATGGGGCTTAAGAATGCCTCCCACCAGGCCCCTTTGTATCTTGCAGGCTCAATTCATCGCGGTAAAATAATGAAATAGTTTCCTTCTAGTCGCCTTGTGTTGAGAAGGTGGAAGCTGGAAGGATTATCGATACCTGCTCCTGGAGACCTCTGACGTGTGCATAAATCACCCAGTGGCCTCCTCTCCAAACCCGCGGTCACATGTCATCAGGCTGCACTTTTGCAATCAGTGTTGCTCTTTTTTCTACCTTGGTCAATAAGTCAAAGGTGGGACTGTACTGCCATGATAGAAGCGTCAGTAAATCCCATTTTTCTTCAGGCCTCTGCCTAAGTGTAGCGACGAAGCCCACTATAGATAGCCACGACGTAAAGTTTCACACGGAGGAATGAAGGAAGCTTTTGGATGTCAGTAAGACTGAAGGCGCTGGATAGTTGCAGAAAATTTTCAAGGAATGCATGAAGTGTCCCTAATGCCTTCCTGATAGTAATCCTATTCACACTGACGGCTTTTGGGTAACAAACGGAACGGAAGTCAAACCATACTTAGTGGCCACTTCCTTATGTACATTCAAACAGCCTGGTCCTCCAAAGAGTGATCAAAGAGAATCATGTGGCTGCATGAATACATGCATTATGCAGGCGGGGTGAAGAAGTTGATTCACCATGTAGCTAAACATTAGCACCGCCGAGACTCGTGATCTAACTTAGAAGTTCCCAATTCCCCGGTCCAAAGACCAGTCCGTGGCCACTGTTCCACCAGGCCACGGAACACTGTTGGTTTTGTGGAAGGGTTGTTAATTTCCAAAAGTAAACTCTACATTTTATTTTTTTATGACCCTTCTCCCCCCCCCCCCCCCCCCCCGGCCATTTTAGCGGCCTATGAAATTTCCATATGGCACAAACTGGTCCACTGACATCGAAATGTTGGGGACCCCTAATCTAAGTGATTTTAAATGTGCATGGTGAGATTATTCATGTCAAGCATGGCGGTTATAACATCTCAGAAACAGCCACCATCCCGGCATTTTCATGCACTACAGTGTCTAGAGTTTACAGATTATACTGCAATAAACAAAAACACCTGGTCAGGGGCATTTCAGTGACTGAAAACACCTCGTTAATCAGAGAGGTCAGAGGAGAACAGCCAGACGCGTTAAAGCTATCAGGAAGGCCACCAGTGCAAAGGATAACAGCTGACTACAGCAATGGTGGGCAGAAAGGCTTCTCTGAATGCAGAACTCATCAACCTTGAAGCGGTTCAGTAGACAAACTGAGATCCTACCTGGTACTAGACAACTAATCAGGGTTGTGTTTCCCAAAACGTTCGTAATGCTGAGTATCTCGTTATCTAGCGCTTAAGATCTATCGGTAATTAGCAAGTGTTTCTCAAATCATTTCTCATCTAAAGAAGTGTGTAATCTTGCTCCATAGATTTACGAGGGCTCCAACCCACCCGTAATTTTCTGTGTCGTTTTTATCTGAACTTTTGCTGTCCTGTTACAGAGACACAGAGATCAGCCAGAATAGATCACAAAATTCACATAGATGCTCTTTTTTGGACAATGTAATAATGATGCTGATTATATAATAATAATAATAAGAAGAAAATGTTGCGATATAAAACTGTAATGTAGGCTAGAAATTAATGCAAAAAGGGCTCAATATTTTAACACCTGTATGCTATTTGAGTACATCTCCGTGATAAAATGTGAATTGAATAAATTGAGAATGTTCTTGAAATTCAGAGTCATGAACATGACCCAAATGTTGGGGTCACGCACTTGTTACTGGTCACCTGGAGCCCAGGACAAGACACACCCCTGCTGAGAGGAGAAGGGTCAGGCCATACCACTCCCGATGTGTCAAACCCAGAGGGGCAACATGTTTTCTGGTGCTCTCCTCAATATAGAGCCCCCCACCCCCCCAGTTTGACAGTGATGGGGGTGGGGGACAGGAGCAACGCAGGAGTTCCAGATGTCAGCAAACAAATAACTTAAGACTTTGGAGTTTGTAATGTAAAACGTCAAGGCGAATAGGTAGATTCTGATGAATTGCTGTGACAGCTATCTCTGATGCTCTGAAGTGCCATGTGTTAAACTCTCTGTCTCAGATTCTCAGAGGTGCTATGCTTCTCCACCGCTACTGTCCCCTGGTGTGTAATTTCATTTCTTCAAGCTTGAGTTGAATGGGATTTAGAATGTTTGTTATTCCATAATAGGAATCGAATTAATTCTAGTCCAAATACAGGAATATTCTCCCATTCGTTGTAGGTGGGCTGTATGATATAATAAGTCTAAGAACCCCACAGGAGTACACCCTGATTCAGAACATCAGTGCAGGAAATTTGTACATTCGTTGCCCCATTCCAAAGAAATAACAGCAGAATGACGAGATAAACATGAAGGACTCAATGAGCAAAAAGGTAATGATATCTCCATTCATGCTAGATAAAGTGTAGCCTATAAAGATCGGTTTTTGTTATATACTATATTAAATATGTATCTAAGCTGTCCAAATCTAAAACTGGGTTATATGTGGCTGCAATATCCCAGTTGAACAATGAAATCTTGACTGATGGCTTATGAAACCATTATTGCCTTCTTTGTATTACATAAGCACACCATGACAGCCAAAGAAAGCATACAAAATAAACTCTTACACGTGCAGTGTCATAAAATACATAACTACATTCATAAGTACAATACTAGAATATTAAAAAAACATACTATTAGAAATGTTCTATTTTTCACACCTATTTTTAATTTTCTGATTTGTCAATCTAGGATAATCTTTATTGTCAAACTAAAGTTAAAACTGTCAGGTAGTGTTTGGCCACATAGACCGGAGTCAGCGCGGCGTTACATATATGTAACATTAATCTAGGACACATTTTTCAAGTTGGATGTGGATCAGTGGCGGACAGCAGTCTTATTCATGACATGTGCCTGAGTTTCCTCAATCTTCACTTGGTCACTGCTAGACATCCACTGTCTAATTTGTAAGTTGGCCTGTGCGTTTCAAGTCAATGGTCTTCTAGAAATTGAATTTCTATCCCAGTCTCCCTCAGTCTAAAGCACATTTTACCCACATATTTGACAATTTCACACTGTAAAGTTACACAGTCATGGCTTTCTCAGCAGTCACCACTCTTTCTGAACAGCTGTTGACACAGGACAGTTTGTTCACTCTTAACCACAGAACTCTTCCAGTCATACTGTTGATCTCTAAATGGCCTGACAAAGTTCTCTTGACCTGGTTATGGGGGATGGCCTTGTTCTCAGCAGACTCTGGGTAGTGCTGCCTCCCTTCCGCTTCTTGGTGATTGACTTTGATCCAAGGGATGTTCACTTTTTTGTTGCCCTGTTCTTTGCCGTTCCAGAATTTTATCACAGAGATGCTATAAAGCCTCACAGGAGTATCTCCTGTGATGTGGAGCATATTTCATAGATCTAAAGAAAAGAGTTTTTATGCATCACAAACTGCATCATAGCATGAAAAACTAAAAAAATAAATATGAGATGCCCAGAAAGGTATCTAAAGAGTTTTTTAATGCAAAAATACTTCTGATTCTTTCTGCAAGTGCGGAAATATTACTGTACACTGCGTAAGAATAGGACAGATTGTTACTTTGCAACCTATTTTATGCCAGTGTTCAACCACGCACTTTAAACAGCCATCAGGCAGATGTAAAAATGGCACCCATGTTTCCATCAGATTACAGATTATTCAGATTTGACATAATGCCAGCAGCAGGGCCAACAGAGAGCCAAAAGAATGAGGGGGAAATGAAAATGAATTATATGGGGTGAAAGTTAACTCGGAAACCAAATTCGCAGAGGTACCTCCGTCGCCCTTTGGAAGACGAATGGCTCTGTCTGAAACAGAGAGGGCTTTCGTGCCGCCGGCCGGGATACTGTTTATGAGTCTGTTTGAGGGAGCCCTCGGCATCGTGGCATCATTATGAAGAAATGGCAGCGTCATCGGAAGCACGCCGAGACTGATGCGTCCCTGTGCACCCCTCTCACTGCACTTCTGTGACCTTTAGTGGCCCAGAGTTTTTTAAAGTCACACAACTTCTTACTTTAAGTTTTGTGTTCCTGCCGAGGTAAACCAATACAAAGGAATGATAAATGCATTTGGCGTTTCTTAAAAAGTTGCTGGATGTGTGCCCAGGTAAGATGTGACAAAGATTTCTGACACTTTTCCCCTGTTCTTTGCTATATGTGTCATTCTTCCTTGTGGCAGCCGTTCTTTAAACAGAATTGTTTCCAAATCTTTTCCACCTGTAGGTTGGTGGATTTCAGCCCCACCCCCGTTTCTTTGTGCCAGGACCTTGCATGCCCCCCCCCCCACATCAGTTTGGGCTCTCTTTTGGTTTCCTCCTACTGTCCAAAGGAATGTTTTACAATGACTCAGTCTCTCAGACGCCCAAAGTGTGCTGCTCTCTCTGGGACTGTGTGCCCTGAGAACTGCCTCCCCATTCTGGGTGCCTCCTGCTGTCCCATGCATTGCACATCTCTAGATGGAGATCTAGGTTCACCTCCATCACATCCATACATTGTGTAAGTGGTTATGAAAAGTCAATGGATAAATGTGTTACTTACCTTTTATGAAGAATTTTCCCTAAAAGCTTCATAAACACTTTCATTTTATAGAACCATTAAAACCATAACGACAGTGTTGACTCCCACCAAATCTAAGCCTCCAAACTGTGCCAAGTACATTACTTCAAATAACAAACACCCACTGACATTATCAGTCGAACAACCATAATGTCTAAGCAGCAATGATTCCATTTCTTTTGTGTTCAAAACATTGTTTATGAAAAGATCATCGCACTGGAGAAGCTTACTGTTGATGCATAACAGGACCACAGCCAGCCCTGGAAGTGTGAGGCCACCAGTCTTTTTGAATTAGTGTATTAAATTGCTAGCTGTACTGCCAATTTTGGCCATCCTGGAGGCTGAATGTTGTACCAACCAGCCTCATTAACTGGGCAGCTAAAGGTACATCACAGGCAGACTGTAAGTAACGCAGGTGCAGGGACCCAACAGATCCATATTTTTGTAAACCTCACTGGTTTCTCACTGGTGTGGCCCAGTTTCAGCCCAGAGTTTGATTATATTCGTACTTGGGTGCCTCTTGTCTTATAGCCAGTGTCACGTGGGATGTGAGGACATGGCAGAGGATCTCCCTGATTCCCATAACCGACCAAACCAAGTGCTGAGAAGCATGTCATGCACCAGCCTTGCAGGCAGGGGGCAGCAGAGAGCATTCCCCTTTCGCAGTCTCACATAGTCGTCATACAAGCATGATGAGCGTGAGTGGGACCCTCTGCCCCCTGGGGGGTTTGTGAGGGAGGGGCTGAGAGTCAGCAGCGCTATTTGGCGTGAGTGATTCTCCCCTCTAATGAGAGGCTTGGGGGCGCTGTCACGTGTACACATTGCAATCTCACACTTTCATTCATACGCATAAATTGGCTCACTAAAGTGAGAAAATGCTTCACCCCACCCGCAAGCTGGGGTGACGTGGTCAAAAGAGGTGCCTCTGTTAGTCGTCCGTCTCTGTGGGCCAGAGTCCCGCCTTTGTAAGTTACGCAGGTGACACAGCTAGTGGATGAAGACACAGCAACCACTAGAACAGGGAGCACAGGCAATGGAAGGCCCCCCAGGGGTGGAGAAACTATCAGGGGGCTGGTCGGCACGGATCACTCCGGCCGCCACAAACGGGGCAGCTGTCAGGACAGCGCTGCATTATCTGTGAAGCAGCACACTTGACAGGAGCCCGTTTGAAATTCAAATGGTTCTGATTGAACCCCCCTTACAGGAACTGAGAACCCGCCAAGAAGCGGGATATTAAAGCAGGCAGGCACAGTTAAGTCACACACTCAAGCTTGTTCCTTTCCACTCCTGTGTCCCGCTCTCTCTCTCTCTCTTTCTCTCTCTTTCACACCCACACGTGCTCAATCTCTATCCCTTTCAATCGCTCCCCAATTTCACTGCATAATTTATTTTTCCAACGTGGGCTGCTGTCTAATCATGGACAAACAGGAGCAGTTACAGTTTGGAGGGATTAATTGCATGCAAAGAAGAATATTAAGATCATTTTCACCGAAATATAAACAAAGGCCCTTAAAAGAGAACAGAAATAATTTTGTGTAGGACACGAACACAGCAGAGTCACCTGCTGATAGCCGATGTCCTGCTGTAGCTGTGTTGTCATGTGCCTCTGGAAATCGCTCTTCGTTGTGGTCACTATTGGACGATGTGTTAACAGACTCCTGATTCAAAATGTTCACTCATTCAGTCAGACGTTATTTATGGCTTCACCCATCGCCATGAACTTATTAAATTCCATATAATCACAATGATTTGATTTCTCGCGAGAAATAAAAATACCAAAATATGACAGCGATCCTCAGCCATCAGAAATCACATCAATCATTGTTCTTTGTAGGCAGAAGTAGGACACAAATAACATTTAGTTTGACTGGTCCTGTCTTCTTCTATTGGCCATTTGGGGCGTTCTTAGGCAGAGTGAGAAGTGATTCAGTGCTCACACACTTTGGACAATTTAGAGTCAATAAATGACCTAAATGGGAAGACACCCTCACCAACCTACCTGGGGAGAACAGGCAAATTCCAGACAGAGCCAGGGCAGGACAATCAAATCCAGAGCCCCGGATCTGTAAGGCCAGCATGTTAAACGCCGTGCAAGATGAGATAAAAACATCACAGTACAATTGCCAAAACAAGTAATATGACAGCAAATGGATAATGGATGTGTTTTGTGATTTTAATCATAATTTTACTTGATATCCTTCAGAACATTCTTATAAAAGCTGGTAATGAATTGTTCAAAACAGCTGTCCTCATTGTAATAACTAATCGGCAGACATTGTGATGCGTACTGATCTGTCTCCTCTAATGGATGATCTTGTTTTACCTGTGCTGTCTGAACAAAATGTGACCAGTTCTTTCAAAGCCAGACAAACTGTACTGGGAATTTTATTTCAGGCATATGTTTGCAAAATGAGCATAGATGCTGAAGGACAGAGGAGTCCTTCTTAATTATATTACAATGATCATAATTAATTATCTGTTTTTCTAAAAATTTCAGTTTGTTTATAGACTTTCTGATGGTCTCAACCAGCCAGGAGGGTAGCTAGACATTCTGGGCCCCTGACAAAATGTCACCTTGGGGCCCCCCACCATCCTTTTCCATTAGAAAGTTTTGTAATTTTACGTTTTCAAGGGCCCCTGTAAAGTGCTTGGCCCCATGAATCTGTCAGGGTATTCATGTTCCTCCGCCCCTGCAACCAGCTATGCCCACTTGGGACAAACTGCTGACAGAATATGATAGAGCAGATTTATATCTAACTTGGGAGTGCCTCAGATGTATAATATGCCTGAAGTACTGCCGGTTGGGGTGACTCAGTGGGCCACACTGCAGCCTCACACTTACAGGGTTGCAGGTTTCAATCCTGTTCTTTTCATAGAGGTTGTGAGGTTCCCCCCACACAGTGTGCACTCTCCCAGAAATCCATTCACGGTGCCCCCAGCTTAGTGTCCCATGCTTTCTGGGAAAGGCTCCTGGCTCATCCTGACCCTGTACTGGATCAGTGGTACATATGATGGATGGATTATAAGTAGAACAACGTTCCAGTCTTTGCATATCTCATCTTGCTCTCCTATGAGACACACAGATGTACAGGCAGGGAGCTTGCAGTGAGCTGGGAGCATGTCCCAGAAAGTACAGGGTAGAAGGCCAGGGACACACTAGATGGGATGCTATTGCTTACAGAGGTGGAAAGTTCAGGTCCAGAAAGTAAAGATCTAGACCAAGATTTTGTTTCAACCAACCAGTTGAGTACTCTGTGACTGTGACTCTTTATACTCAACTGGATGGTTGAAACCAAATCTTGGTCTGGATTTTTACTTTTGGACCTAAACTCTCCACCTCTGTGTGCAGGTGAGAGCGAAGCTTAGGGTAAGAGCACAGGGTCTGCTTTTAAGAGAGGGGCCCCTGGGTCACTCTTCAGGGTTAAGAATCTGCTTAAGGGCCCAGAAGTGATATAACTATTCTGCCAGCCATAGGGATTTGAAATAGCAACCTTCTGATCACAGTCACTCCTGACACTTCCCACATTCTTTCTCTTAATGCAGGAATCTTACATGCCATCTTGCTGGTATTCAAAGCACGTGCTCTATGCCTTTGAAAGAAACATAAGTTGCTTTTCCCCCCATTTTTTTATCATCTTGGATATTATAGCTAATAGTATTATGGGCATAAAATGATCCAAAACATTTGCCTATCTGGATTTAAAGAGACATCACAAGAGCTAGTTTCCAAATAAATGAAAAATATATTAAAAAGTCGATGAGATGAGTGATGGATATATACTAATACAGTCTCTTACTTTAAAATAAATTCAGTATCCATACCATTAAAAAACAGTTAGAATGTGTAAGGGGAGCTTTTCCTCCATATACTCCCATGATGATAAAGACAGATTCTGCATCCAAATACTGACTCAGTGAAGCACCGCTAAGGTTTGAGTCTCAACTTTTAGCCTTAAGTATTTCAATTTCAAATTTTTCCATCTCCCCAAATAATCCGTCAGTTTGTTATTAGTCTGTCCATCTGTACATCCATCCATCCATCCATCCATCTTCTAAACACTTACCCAGGGTCACAGGCAGGTTTGGAGCCTGTCCTAGATAACCAGGCCACATTGGTCTTTCTAGAAAATTGTCCATATCCTTTATGTTTATAATATTTAAATATTTATAATTTATAACTAAACAATTCTTCCTCAGTTCATTCATTTTACCATAAGGTGTGCTAAGTCCACATATCCCATCTCTAAATCTTCCATGGACAGAATGTGACTCCAATGAATCGGTGGCTAATTTCACCCTGAATTGTTTCTCTATGCTTTTTTCGAATCGTGCATAAATATATAAATGTAAATTGCCGTTTGCCCTGATAGAAAAATCAATGCCTACTTTTTTCACAGCAAAAGGAGAAGGTAATGGCCTGAAAGCTTAGAAGTCTTATGATTCTCTCAGGATTACTATAAATGTGGTCAGTTTTTATATGTGATGGATTTGTTATATTATTCAGCCCATCAGTTAATTGCTGAGGTCAAATTTGTCTGTAATCCCCCTAGGCCTTCTTCAGCAGTTTTCATCACACTAATTTAAATTTAAATCACCAAGGACAATGCATTTATTTATACCAATTTCTTTCAATACATTTCTAAAACTTTAATAATACAGACAGCCCTCAATGAATGCAGGGTGGGGGGTGTATATGGCAATGAAATTAAAACGGGCATTTTTGCAGACTGGAAAAGCAGGCTGTAGTTTGTTTAGCCTTAGTACAGAATCAGATCCAGGTCGGGTGAGCTGAGGGCAGAAGTCTGATTCTGTCTTAAATCAATGTTTTCCATTGTTATTCTATTGGTATTGTTTCAAAATTGCTGCACAAGAAGAGATGTCAACAAAATTTCATCGTACTGCAGTATGAAAAGGCTTGCTGGGTATTTCACCAGGTATAAATTTGTTATATTTAAAGTGGGGAAGCAGGTTTCCAAACTACCTAAGCCCACACATTATATAATCCATTATATTCCTGTAAGAAGTGGTTTAGCTTTTTTCATTACTGTGGTGTTTTGTAGGTTAGAGAGGGCTGGTAACCAATATACCACCTTAAGCTATTAGTCGAATTCTCCCCAAGTGAGCCTGATGGGCCGAATGGCCTCCTCTCATTTGTAAACTTCTTAAGTTCTTATGTACATGGGCCCATGGGAACCGGCCTGTTCGATACTCTGAGCTACTCTGCTAATTTCCGTACTCCATATGACTAAGTAAAGTGGGTTTCAGACGGAAAACAGCATGCGCTGTACTGCGCACCAGGCACAGCAATCGAAATTAAGGTGAAAAAAATGTCCCAGAGCTATATGACACAAGCTTAGCATCTTAGCATCGAAATATACACCGTCGTGACTGACCGCGAGGCGGGGCAGCAACTAAATGAAAGGAGTGAGTTTTGAAGGAGCACAGCGAAATGAACGCAAACCGCTGTTGCTTTGAAGGTTGCGCAAACCTTGCAACGAGTACAGTGAAAACCCCATAAGAACAGTGAGCAGTGTTTTCAATGTGACCCTAAGAAGAACATGCACTGATTTCAAATGTTGTCATGAGAAGGTCAGAGGTCAAAGGTCAGGTAAAGACTTGGCAGAGCAGTAGAAAGCATAGAGGTTAAAAAATCAGCTATTCTAGCATATTCTTCCAGCTCCTCAGCTTTCTGACAGAGCTAAATGCATTTTGGCTCCATGTCAAGTACTGAGGGTTCCGTTGGGCTCACACAGTTCACATTCTGAGCTCAGTGAATCCTTTTTTGGATTCTGAGACCCTACACAGTGTCTGGACCTCAGGTGTAGCAATGCTGAATCGTCAAAAATTACAGGGTTCCTGAGGTGACACTGCTGTTTAACGCTGTTACAGTGATGGGGTTTGTTTTACCTTTTTAACCTCTAATTCTTCTAGGTCCAAAGTGCTAAGTTAGCAGCATTTCTTAGACAAAATCCTCTTAAAGACCTGAGAAACCAGGGTGCCATTTTACAATTGCAATGTGGTGAGAAGTCAGACATGCTGGGATTAAGAGGTTGTACAGTGCCTTTAATACCAGAAATCCACATTCCATAATCACTTTTTCGATAGGGGGGGTCACAGTGAGCCTGGAGCATGTGCCACGAACTACAGGGTAAAAGGCCAGGACCACAATGGACGGGATGATATTGCCTATTTTGGGAAACCATTTAATCTAAACCACACATCGTGGTACCATGGAAAGAATCCAGTATATGCAAAATAGACCCAATCAAACACAGGGAGAATAAGTAAACACCACACACATTGAGTTGGGCAAGGGTATCGAACCCATAACCATGGATTTTGCAAACCATATCAGCCTTTCTGCAAATTCTACTGCATGACATGGGACACTTTATTAGTAAGCCCCTGTTTGTCACTGACTGGCGTCATCAATGTCACCTCTTACACGTTAATGTGTCAGTTTTTTCCCGCTAAATAAATAGAAAAAGCAAGTGTTAATAAAGATTGTTAATACTGAATGCGGTTCAGCATTGCTGCATCTGTTATGTACATGTCGGATGTCAGCTTTCTTGAGCATAAGATTTACATAACTCTCATGAATAAAACATATGTAATTACGTGGAAGAACTGCAAGCTTACATGAAACGGGAGGAATTTTACCTGGTGCTACATGAAAATTTTAGCAGAACAGTCACTGCAGGAATTCAGCAGCAGTCACCTATGACCTCTGTGCTTGACATCCCTCAGCAGACCACGGCAGGGGCACCACATACAGAAAACATGCCTACTTGTTACACAGTGTATGAAAAACTCGACTTGCTGCTTTTCCAAGAAGGCCAATTAAGCCCTGACATACAGTCGCTTACAGTTTGAAGTTTCAGCTGCTGAATACAATTTCTTGTCATCGCAGTCCACTTATCTAATACAGGGTGACTCAGGATCCTATCCCAAAAAGGACAGGGTACTAGGGAGGGGACACCCTGGACGGGGTGCCAATCCATCACAGGGCACAAAGCAGGGGACACCCTGGATGGGATGCCAGTCCATCACAGGCAACAAATTCAGTCACACAATCACTCTGTCATGCCACCACAGTCCTCAAATTCTCCCTCACATTAATGCTAAATTGACTATTCAGGTATCTGATTGTGTACACCTGTATTACTAAGCACGTACTTATGATTCTGGATATTGTCCAATACTCAGTTTGCACCTGATTTACCTTTCACCTGCACCAGACTCGACAGCAGTTTGATATGAATCAAGTGGAACAGAATTCTTGGCAAGTGACCCTTGCCGCGGAAGGTGTATTGTCAGTCCAATATGAAACCTAGCTCAGGGAACATCTTAGAATCCTTAGAGGGGATATTGCAGCTGCTGCACAGCCAATACTCCATCAGCTCTGATTGGTGAACGAAGAGCAAAGCTGGCGCACCCTGATAAGGATGATAGCCCCTTGGATAATTGTCAGGCTTTCCTACTGCATTGTTTGCCATATTTCACGAAGCAGCCTACCAGCCTACCTAAGTGTTGGATCAGGAATCCTTCTGACCATGTATCTCATCTGCAGCAGTGAACTGTTCCTTTGTGAGAAGCAAGATGGGGGTCTGCAGCCATGTATTAGCTATCCAGGTTCATAAGAAGTAATGGTGAAGTATCATTACCCCTTAGCACATGAAGGAGATGAATGGATGAAGGCACTCCACACACAAAATGGATATTATAAATATCCAGTAATGCCTTATGGATTAGTCAATGCACCATCCGTTTTTCAGGCCATTATCAAAGAAACATTATATTGACAAATTTCTATGTTTATGTCGTAGCGCTGGGCAGACCGAGGCAGCGCAACAGCAGCGAATGACCTCAAAACTTAGTTGCGGGGGGAGAGCAAGGCTCTTTTATTGAGTCCTTAAGAGGACTGACACGTGAACTGCATAAGCACCGGAACCAAACACAATAACAGAAACACACATGGTGGGAGATTTATAACTGTAAACTACACACACGGTAGGAGATTTATACAAAGCTAAGGACACGTGAGGATCGGACAGGGTGCACATAAGACATGGGCATACATAAAAGCCACATTTGGGAAATACAAGTATAAACTATTACAATACAACAAGGGGCTATTTACAATGCCTGTGAGCATGCTGGGAATGCTAATCCCTGCCGGCGCTACAATATAAATGATATTCTCTTATACTCTGTGCATTATCAAAGCCTTTTAAAGCATGTTCATTTGGTGTTGCAGAAAGTCTTAGCTAACAATAATTTTGCTAAACTTGAAAAATGTGAGTTTTATAAAATGGAAACCCAGTTTATAGGTTATATAACTAATCTCAGGGTGTGCAGATGGCCCTAACTAAAGTGAGACAGAGTGGTCTACAATGCCGACTGTAAGGTCTTGAAGAGATTATTAGGGTTTGATTGTTATTATTGTAGGTTTATCTGAAATTTCACTGATTTCCTTCCTAATAGGTAGAACCCCCCCCGACTACAGTGGAATGAGGCAGCTGACTATGTTTCTGAAGGAGCGTAAACTAGATATCGTGATCCTTTTGTGGTGAAGTAGGAGGTAGGAACAGCCCTTTCCCAGGGGCAAGGTGAGTCACCTAAGTTATTCCCATTTCCCTTTTTTCCCCCAAAAAATCTTCGTATTGGTAATATCTTGGCAATTAGCTTTTGAGGAATGGAGATACTGGCCTGCAGGGGCCGGCATCTATTTCTCTTTCTGAAAGATCATCGTAATATCAAACAGTTCAGCAGAGCCAAAACACGGAATGCTTGCCAGGCACGTTGGTCTCTGTTGCTCAGCCTCTTCTGGTTTACTCTGTCATACCTACCATTTTGGTGGCTGTGGACAGATTTTCAAAACATAGTTGACTGGTGTCTTTGACGGGCTTAATTTCTGCACTAGAAACTGTAGAATTTTTGTTCCATCATGCTTTTCTGAATTATGGACCTCCAAAGGAGATACGGACAGGCAGGGGCCATCAGTTTATTTGTCAGATGTGGGCTGTCTGAGAAACTTCAGGTGCAAGTGAACTTATTCGGTTATCACCTCCAGTCCAGCCAGGAACCTCAACTAGAAAACTGTGTGGTTACTGCATGTTCATCGTAGTTTATTTATTAAGTTCATTATTACTTTATTGCCAAATGCTTAGGCCACTTTTACATGAATGACCCAAACAGGGTTCCAAAGATCACGTGTTGTGTAAAGTAGAGAGCTTTTTTTCCCATAAGCCTTTGCTGGCTGTGAAAATAAGTACTCTTTCCTCTCAGGTCATGTACTTTCATTCCACGTTTCCAGCTGTTTCAATGCAAGGTGTCCATTTCGAAACACTGTTGCCCCGTGGCCATTAGTATTTATGACATTGCAGGCAGTGCTGCTATTTTCTAAAGGACAACCAAGCTGGACATTTTAGAAGTCGAGACAGGGCCGAGGATGTGTGTCTCTGATGGGTGTGATATTTCATCACCACAAAGATACAAACA
Source organism: Mormyrus iriodes (assembly GCA_011763525.2). Classification (NCBI taxonomy): domain Eukaryota; kingdom Metazoa; phylum Chordata; class Actinopteri; order Osteoglossiformes; family Mormyridae; genus Mormyrus; species Mormyrus iriodes. The sequence goes on along the minus strand of JAAGVU020000129.1, from coordinate 26,452,536 downwards.
GCTTTTTCAGATGCATTGAACCTACGGAAAACTGCCAGGACATAAGTACTTTAAGATAGCCTCCTATATTCTTTAATAAGTCATCCAGCTCTAGTTGGGATTTCAATTTAACATGTGAAAAACTTTGTAAGGAAACATTTAGTTCAAGTAAATCAACGTTTTCAATTCGGAACAAAATAAAACACAATCTTAAAACTTACCCATGGGCTGTATATTATTTTATAGTAAGCTGGTTTCATTTTTTTTTTATTCAATAGGGGTACTAGTCTGGAATAAATTTACATTCACCATGGTAACCATCAGCAATTTATGTGGATTTTATGTGCCAAAAACAGCTCTAGAATTTAAAAGCTTCATGGTAAACTGGTCATGGTAATAAAGCTGTGACCTCTAGTAAATGTCTTTTTGAACAACGTCGCAGGTTGGTACAGTGGCTGAGCAAGTAATAGTGTGGCTTGATACCCCCAGGGTTTGAACCCCACCCTTGGCTGCGTGTGGAGTTTGCATCTTCTGACCATGTTTCATGGGTTTTCCCAGGGTACTCCTGTTTGTCCAAAAACGTGAAGTGAGACAGACTGGCCCAGCATCCTGTTCAGGGTATCCCCTGCCTATAGCCTTTGTTTCACTGTGACCCTGCCCTGAACACGTGGTTATGGAAAAGGGATGGTTACAGTCACTGTCACGTCCAGCCCCGCCCTACCAGTGCATTCCTTGTGTTTCCCACAGGCGGGGCTGCTAATCAGCCACGCCTGTAGCTCATCGTCGTTACCTTGTGTTCCTGCCCTCTTGTTAACCAGTCACAGGTGCCCCTCGGTTATTCCTCTGTGTTCCTGTGTATAAGAGTTTTCCCAGTCCTGTGCTTCCCTGTAGGGTAATTGACGTTGTATGCTGTTCCTCTGTGTTCCCTGTGCTGAATAAAGTCCCTGCACTGAACGCTGCCTTCCGTGTCTGCGTCATGCCTCACCGTCATCCCCGCCGGCATGACAGTCACTTTGCAGGAGGTGTATTTTTAACAAGGAAACTGCATTCTGCTTTGTGGTGGTCACTTGTCTTGATTAACATAATCTTTCTGTGAAATTTGTTGTCTTCTAGTGTGTTTTTTTTTTCCCATTTAAGCCTTACAAACACATTACTGAGATTCACCTGTACAGAAGGGCCACAACCTCTACTAGAGGCAGGTTTGGAAAACAAATATCTGTTCTTCTGTAATGGCATCGATTTTTGTACCGTTTCAAAGTGTCTCTGAAAATGGCCTAATGGTGTTTTGTAGAAGTGAAGTGTTGAATTCAGGAGAGAAAGACAACACAGACAAACAGAGCCACGTGATTCGAGGATTCTATGCCTATTTTCTCCTTTTGGGGGTGAGGCCAGGAGTAGGGGGGAGAGGTGCAAATCACAACCAAACACTGCGATTTTGAAGGGGTGCAAAATAACATATACACTGACATGGGACAAATACACTTCTCATCACCATGGGTCTGTTACAGACAGGCATGGTGAAGGAATATCCATGTTGCTGCTCCAACAAACAGGGAACTTCATTGAATTCAAAAGAACACAAGAAACAAAAGAAGCATGAGGGGTCAAAGCAAAGCAGGTAGATGACAAACTAAATCAGGGTGTAACAAGGACAGACCAACAGAGAGAGGGAGAAGGGGGAGTACACACTGGCAAAAGGAGAACAGGGAACATTTACGGGCCAGAGGGAGAACGGGGAACACATACAGGCTAGAGGGGGAACAGGGAGCATTTACAGGCGAGAGCGAGAATGGGGAACACACGGCCGGTGGTATGGAGAACAGGGAACACATGGTTGGCGGGAGGGACATTGGCAAACATGTCTGGCAGGAGAGAGAACAGGGAACACATGGCTGGCGGCAGGGAGAAGGGGGAACACATGGCCAGCAGGAGGGAGAACAAAGAATACATACAGACAAGAGGGAGAATGGGGAACATATGGCTGACGAGAAGGAGAACAGGGAACAAAAGACCGGCAGGAGGGAGAACGGGGAACACATGGTCAGCAGGAGGGAGAACAGGGAACACATGGCTGGTGGGAGGGAGAATGGGGAACACATGGCTGGCAGGAGGGAGGATGGAAAACACATGGCCAGCAGGAGGGAGGATGTGGAAGACATGGCCGACAGGATGGAGAACAAGAAATACATGGTCAACGAGAAGGAGAAGGCGGAACACATGCAGGTGAGAGGGAAAATGGGAAACACACAGATGGCAAGAGAGAGAACAGGGAATGCACAGTCAGTGAGAGGAAGAATAGGGAACACATAGCTGGCAAGAAAGAGAATAAGGATCACACGGCCAGTGGGAAGGAAAACGGGGACCACATACAGGCACGAGGGAGAACGGGGAACACATGGGTGATGAGAGTGAGAACCCGGAACGGACAGCGGGCATGAGGGAGAACCACAAACACACAGCCAACAAGAAGGAGTATGGGGAACACATGCAGGCAAGAGGGAGAGGTGGGGCACATAGCTGATGAGAAGGAGAAGAGGCAAGACACAGCCGGCGAGAGGAAGAACGGTGAACACACGACTGGTGAGAGGGAGGACAGGGAACACATACAGGTGAGAGGGAGAATGGGGAATACTCAGCTGGCAAGAGGGAGATCAAGCAACACATTGTCTTTTGGAAGGGAGAACAGGGAACACACAACTGTTAGAGGGAGAAGGGGGAACAAAGCTGGATGGGACTTTGATTGCACGATTTGTCACATCTCCCCAGCAGCAGCTCAGCACGCCCCGCGGCGACGAATTTGCCCTAAGTAGCTGAAGAGGTCAACGGGGTGGTTCATGCACCATCAGCACGCCATAACACCTCGACTGATCAGCGTATGTGTTTCGGCTCTCACCCAGACTCACCTTCCCTCTGTCGGGTGGTGGGGGTGTTCCAGACGCTGCTGTAATGGCCATTTACAGGGAAGCGATGGTTTATGGCGTGCCTCTAAACAGAGCACCAAAACATTTATCTGTCACGGACAGTTTCATCGGAGCTGTCAGGTGGGGGCCTGTTTTTACAGCCCCATGAAACCGATCCCGTTTATGGGCTAACGACCTGGATGGGAACACGACTGGCATGCTGAGCACCTCCACGTCGCATCACCCTAAAATGCCCCCCCTCCACCCCGCGCTGTCGGTTAGGACGAGACAATGTATCCAGAGCTGACGGGGCTGCATGTGTGGCTCATAACCTGCCCACCGGAAGTCACTCCCCATTTTTTCTCGAAGCTTCCATGTTGCCCAGTTATGCAGGTGGGTATTTTTGCTGAAGAAATTTGATAGAAGTCAGTCACTTCCTGCTACCCCTTGGCTCGGCTCAGCTGGCCAACAATGATTTTAGAGCCAGCTGGGGCATTAAGGGGAGAAAAAAAAAAGATCCAGAATTGTTTCTGCATTGAGTGGTCCAGCTGCAGTAATCACTCTCTTCGATTTTTAACTTTTTCTCTCCTCGGCCTGGCCTCGGTCCTCCTGCTGCCGGAGGTGCTGTTCGATTCTGCTCACATCATTGTGCTCTGTGTCCAAACCACCCGTCTCCTACGCCCCCTTCCTCCACCATCCTCAACAGCGAGGCTCTGCTTCTGTTTTTGCTTGACAACATTGCCATGGATACAGAGCTGGTTTTCATAACCATTCAGGTGATTTGACATGATATGGATTTGAATTAAAAATAAACAAATTCATAATAACTTTGTTTCGGTTCAGGAGTTCCCCTACTCGGGTGGATGTGTTTCATATGCCGGATTCTCCCACACACTTTATCAAACAAAACAGACAAAATGTGTCATTCTGCAAACATTGCAAATGGGCATACCGGCAACTCGTATGCCCTCATCTTCTTACCTCGCAGTGTCTGTCAAAATACACGTCACATTCGCGCCTGTGCCTCTCCAGCGGCAAGCTAACGCAGACCAATGCCCGCCGTTGCATCCACGTCACTGTGATTCATCCAAAATCCGGAGCGGGCAGGGGCTTGCCCGGCAGGTCGGGGAACAAACGGCTTCACTGTCCCATCACTGAGATGACTGCTATAAAACATGCTCCTTGACAGGGAAGAACATGACTGCCTTAAGGCACCTCCTGACAAACGATGGAGTCGGGGTACCAGTGGTCTGGAAAGGCCGGGGGCTGGTTTGAGGCAAGGAAAAGCGTCATAGAAACTATGGGCAGCACCAGGTCGTCCAGCTGGCTGTGTGGGAGGTGCAGGTGAGGAAGAACAACCCTAGTCTTCCAGTGTGTTGAAGAAAGGAGTCAAACACACCAGCACCAGTCATCACAAGTGAAAATCTCATACTCATGACACTCATGACACAATAACATGTCGCTTGGTAGACTGATATTTCTAAAACACGCACAGTGTGTGACTGCGTGGCCTCTGCTGGAAGACACCTCATCCAGCTGTATTCCCAGGATTTGAATCCAAGCCCGCCACAACCCTGAGCTGAATATGTGATTTAGGGCACTAGTTTAGCTGCTGTCATGCAGAACAGTGTATGGTTTTGGGTTCAGAAGCCAGAGTCAGCTAATAATTTCTTAATGTAAAACATAAGCCATCAGTGAAGGTGTTTACTAAAGAGTGATGTTAGCATGGCAGTATCATCTACTGTCCGTGTTAACATGCTCTGGTACAGAATCTAGTCCATTATGTGAATAAACACACCTGTAGCCTGTCTGTTACCTTACGCGTTGTAATATTTGTGAGCAAATATTCTAACCAGGTGAGGGAGGTGGGGGTTTACTTTCTGAAAATGGCTTGACCTTCAAGCCCCTTGCAAAGAGATCCTTCCTCTTTGCAGCAAACAAACTCATTAAATTTCCCATCTCATCTCCGACACCCGTGTCTAGCAATACTTTGAATTCAGAGTAGAAACAACACAGCTAAACCAATTTTTTATCTTGCCATCTGCCAAATGGCAGCAAAAATAACTGCAAAGTGAAAATCCGACGTTTTTCTCGTGCCTGGATTTTAATTTAATTTGCTTCCCGCTCTTCTACTTTTCCACTTTCCTCTCCCTATTAACGTCACTAATTCGCCAACCCGGACAAGGAAATAAATTAAATTTCAGACACCGACATCGCCACAGTAAAACAGATTATATTTTGTTGTTCCAAGAGACGATCTGTGCAGTGGAAAATGTATGAGAGACTTTTGCCTGCGTCTACATCACATCTCGACACATGCCATTACAAACAGGACCGAATGCCAGTGTGTGCATGGCATGGTAATAAGATTTGCAAACAGTGCCCACGCCAGCGTAATCCTCTCCCACAGAGGCATTCACAGGAACCCTTTTCCCTACATCATAAATCAAAAGGTTGAGAATGTTCCAGTGTTCTAGCACCCCCCCCCCCCCCCAGCCCAGAAGTACGGAGGGTTGGTTGAACCTTTCAATGCAGGGGGACGATAATGCTTCACTGTGATACAGTCCAGGAGAAGTTACTTGGCAACATCGCACATAAACACTGGGAAAAACATAATGCAAAGCTAAGGTGTACTGCTGATCATGCTAATTTCCCTAATAGGCAACAATTATTCCAAATGACATTTCTGTTTCAAGCAAAGAATGAATTACTAATATTAGCATATAAAGACTAGGAGACTTTGGGAAATTTACAGGTGTTTTAGCAAAACACTCCTATGCGCATTTTTCAGAAACATGAAGCGGAGCAAGCTTCACAATCATGATTTATGAAATATTTTTATTTGAGGGTGATTAATGTTTACGCACACGCCTCCCGAAACAACAGTGGGCCACGCGGAAGAGCGGCACGCGACGCTCATTACTGCTGGGGAATTTGTTAGTGGCAGCCAGCCGTCTTATCGCCTCCGCTGCAGCTGCCCGTGCCATGACTTATGAACACGCGACTTATCTTTCTGGAGTTTGGAACCGCTGCCTCACAGCGAATGCAGAAATATATAAATAAATTACATATTATAAAGAGGTGCGACCACTTCCTGGTAAACAAAGTGTTTGAGAGGTTTTGGAATTCGTTTAAGCAAAGGACTCGGACAAATGGGATTAACACGCACAGGCAGACACACACAAAGACCCACACACCCCTACATTGCATTCCGTTTCATCGTTCTCTGCTGAAGAGAGCTTTTATGTGTTGTGTTGATAGGACTCTGTCTCTCTCCTGGGTCAGCTATCCCACAAGCACGTGGTCAGGCTGACTGCCACAGATCCGGTGAGGGTGAGCGTGGCGTTTTGCTTCCACGCTGATCGGGAAAGTCCACTGTTAGCACAGGACAGGCGATATAATAGGTAGGTTTTCAGAGCCGTCACTTTCACTTAAGCGCTGCGACTGGCCAGAGTCAGGGTATGAACACGACGAGCTCCGAGCAGCCCGTACATGTGATGTTTAAGCATTGACAGTTAAAACCTTCCCACCAGACAGCTAGAAGTTTACACAGTCATGACAGGGAAGCAGTTCGAAAATACAATAGTAGTTTTATACCAGGTATTTCAATCACTGTACATCTGTTCTTGTGTATTGATTATTTTACACTTACATAATATCCTGCTTTGCGTTGGCCTGCTGCCACAACAACTATTCAAACCAAACTGAAAAACCTGTTGCTGAAGCTCCAATCATCAAGAACAATAAAACTTCCTGGAAGGGGACAATTTTAGCCTGAGAGCCTCTAGACCGCGAGCGACTGCAGTCCGCGTGAAAATGGGGTGCTGTATCAGGTGCTTTCTTTACCCACATGGATGAACAAATTAAGTTTTGAAGGTGACAGGAGAACAATAATCAAGCCTCACAGAGAACTGCGTCCTGCCTACCAGTTATTTTTATGTTGCTTCACAGAGAAGTGAGAAATGAGTCAGCTAATTTAGCTGAATTTTAGTCGCAATGCAGTCTGGCCATGCCCACTGGAGGAGGGGTCACAGGGGACGACGGTTGCCTGCCAGAATCTCCATGCTTCACTGGAAGGTCCAGTCAGAGGGCAATGAGGACTGTCAGAATTTGCTAGAAGCCCTGTATTTTGGGGGGGGGGATAACATTAGGGGCCACACCTGCCCATCTCCTCGCTGGAGAGCCCTGCAGTTGCCGCCTGCCTCTGCAGCCTTGGTAAGCAAAGAGGGTCCATTTCCTCCAAACACCTCCAGCATCTGCCTCTGTAAACATCTCAGTTCCCCTGTGAGCTTCCAGCCAGAACCCTTTTAAAATCTGGGCTGTACTTTCAAGTTATCCTGCGCCTACAAAAAAAAAAACATCCACATAGAAAGTTATAAAGTGTCGATTTTTTTTTCCCCAGCCTTGTCTGTTCCTTCTCTATACTCCGCAGAGTCTGACCGACACTCTCCCTTCCCACCAATTCTACTCTTTTTTAAACAGCCGGCAGGACTCTGGTGCTGAACCCACTTCCCATCACCACAGATGCACCTTGGAAGGGGTGGCGCCCCCTATGGCAGTTTTAGTGGACTTGAGAGGTATCTGCAGGGGTCTTTTCTGAGCGATAGCCCTGGTTTGCTGAAAGCTTGTACAATCAAACTCATTGTTGAAGACGACTAGGTCACGGATGATAGCCAGGTGAAGAGGATCAATACTTAAGCAGCTAACAATCAGCTATTCCATCCCTTTTGTTAAAACCCGGTTAGATAATGCTGTATGGATAATAATGTATGGATGCATGTTGACTGTATTGCACAGACCTCAGTATTTATCACGGACCTAGCCTCTCTGTTGTGTGTCTTTTGTCTTGTATGTATTCTCTGTCCATGTTATGCCTAACTGTTAACTGTCTATTGTCATGGTGTCTCCCACTGTAGCAAGCCGCAGCAACACAAGTTTCCAACTTCGTCATGTGGCAATAAAGACCGTGGTATCGACCCTCATGCCAATTGGCGGATATTTCTGTGGGTGCCAAAGCCATGGGTGCACTCCGATCCCCCTAAGCCCTGGGGGGCCACTTTAACTACCCCCCCCCCCAGTTGACAATTTCTACTGACGGCTTGGGGGCGGGGAGCTCAGATTTTGCCCAGGGGGCCAAGATTGCCAGAACCCCCTCTCGACTTGCCCAAATGAAATCTGTACTCTTTCTAATTTTTATGTGAGATGTTTCTCTTTTCTTACCTGCACCCTTGAGTAAAAGCCACCCATCCAATCCCACTCCCCCCATCCCAATGGATGATTTCATCCACCTGTCACATGGTCTTTTGCCTGCGAGTGAACCTAATATTGGCTGCGATGTACATTTTAGGGGACAGTAATTCTTGAGATAGCCCACAGGTGTTTTTCACAAGGAAATTTTATCCAGGACATGGTGCTGCTTAATAAGTCTTCCGCTGTGGCACCTTCAGATCTCCCATGGTGGTGAGATCAGCGTCATTTTATATTTGCTGAATTATTAAACACCTTCTGAGGGCTGATTCTCATATGAGACACGAAACATGGGCGAGCCCTCGCACCAGACAAGCACACTCTCATTCACAGATGAATAAAACACACTGTGAAGGCCTCACCACCGGGTCGGCACCCCCAAAACAATCTAATTATTTAAACCTGTGTAAAGGCTACCGTTTATAAATAATGCAGCCTGCCATGGTTCCTTTTTTTCTCTCTACTTGGTGTTTTGTTTGGATGGGAAAAAACATTGCGGCTGTCAGGGGGGTGTGGGGGGGTGAGAAATGATAACATTCCAGAGCAACCGAGGCCTCGGCCTGGGCGGAGTATCAACAATGGACCTCCATCTGAACAAGGCCGGGTGAGTCGGGGAAAAAAATTGCGAAAACATGGAAAAAACTGCTGACAGCTAGCAATCAAACAGTGAAACGGAAGTTCTCAGACGTGTATCAGTATCAACAGCGATGAAGAAGACACTGCTGTAAGTGCCAAGCAACCGAAACTCACCATACAGGGTAACATTCACATTTGGAAAGACAAGCTATTTCAGAAAATACCATCCACCCATCCATCCATCCATCCATCCATCTTCCATAACTACTTATACATAACTACTACAGGGTCAGTCTGTGCCCTTTCTCAAGAGACACAGGGCACTAGGCCCATCCCAGGGCACACGCATGCATATGCTCACACACACTCACATATACTCACTTATGCTCTCATATACTCACATTTGTGCTCATATACTCACATTTGCTCACAAATACTCACGCCCACTCAGATATACTTACACATTCCCTTAAAATAACATATGCTCACACACACTCACTCACACTCACATATACTCACACAATCATTCACACTCCTATATATTCACACACTCACTCATACTCACATATAATCACACACGCTCACACCCACTTACACACTATGGGCAATTTGACAGTAAGTTGCCTGCATGTGTCTGGACTAGAATACTTGAAGGAAACCCATGTGAAGATGGGGGAGAAGATACATGCTTGAGGAATAAAACCCATAAGCTAGGAGGACACATAGCAGCACTGTAAAGAATGGCTGCGGTACCTTCAGACATTTCTGCACAGCTCATGAATATGGTGCAGCTGAGTTAATGCTGTATTTATGCAACACCAATGTATCAGTGAAACACACCTGAAAGCCTACAGTCCTTGGTCTGTGATCTTGCTTAGTTTTTAGTCCACAGATAAATGCTGAAGGTTCAAATCTGGCCGCAAGTGTGACCATCCATATTCTCCCCTTCCAGTTACTTCCGCTTACATCCAAAATGGTGACACTGTAAATCTCGTATATTTTCTCTCTGTTGCTTTACCACAGTGGTGGCAACAGTAACCTCATTGTCTTACCGATCAACAGAATCCCTGAAATAATAACCTGTTTGGCAAAACTCTTTCTTTTCAATGCAAAACTCAATACCTCAGTCAGAACAGTAAATGCATGGTGCAAATCTGCATAATCCACTCAAACAGTTACAGGAAGCATTACAATAGTAACACAGCCAAGCATTCACTGGATATTCACAAGCAAAACACCAACCAATCATCTCACTGAGGCAGAGAAAAACCGTGGTAGGGTTTATAGCATAATGTTTCTTTGATTGCTTTGACCTGATTAAAGAAACTGGGATCCACTCAGTTTTCATCATCACTATCTCAGCAGAGCAGAAGACACCTCTTGCAAATGTGTTAACCCTTTCTCATTGGATTGACACAT
>JAAGVU020000129.1:26424620-26442315 GCA_011763525.2 Mormyrus iriodes | reverse complement strand
TGTTTCATATTTTAAATGTTTTGGCACAGTTAGAGCCTTTTGCAAACAAAATGTGTCACTTTGACCATGAGTGCCACTGTTTAGGCCTGTGTGTTAACTGTTTGGAAAATGTGGAGTTTGAGTTGACTGCTGCATGAAAGCAGTCAAGAAAAACTGTAATCCACCATAATCATCACTGGCTCAACACATGCATATACAAAGTGGAATGCAAAAAGATACCGGTACAATCAAAGCTGATCATGAGCAAAAAAATCAAACATTTACAAATACATAATATAGTTAGTTAGCACTATCATCTCACACCGCTGGGACCCTGGAATTGCATGTTGACATATTCTCCCCATGTCATTGTGGAGTTTCCTCCGGGTTCTCTGGTCCCCCTACCCCCTCCCCATAATCCAAAAACATGCTGAGGTTAATTGGAGTTACCAAATTGCGCATAGGTGTACAAGTGTGAGTGACTGGTGTGTGAGTGTGCCCTGTGATGGGTTGGTACCCCATCCTGGGTTGTTCCCTGTCTTGTGCCTGTAGCCTCCAGGATAGGTTCTGGACCCCCCTGCGACCCTGAATAAGACAAGTAGTTTCAGAAAATGGATAGGTGGATGGATAGTTAGGGTGCAGCAAAAAATACATTTTACTTGAAAATCAGAATCACAATCTATTGCTGTGCCTGATCAATGTTTTGGTCAACATTACAAAAAATATTTTTCTTGGCATTGCAACATGATAGATACCTGCACTGCAGTCAGATGCTGTGATTTCCCTACAAGTCTCAGCATCCAAGAGCGGCATTTGGTTGTAAGCACAATGGTCATAAACCCTCCATCTGCATGCAGAAAAAAACTTCTCAGTAAGACTGAGGAACAGTGAATATGGAGGAACAAATTCCATGGACTTGCTTGGATGAGCTCTAAACCTCTACTGTATCACTGCAAATGAGTGATGGAATGGGACATTGCCCCTTATGACTACATAATGTAGGCCATTGAGCCCAGCATCCTGTCTCGCTTCAGCAACCAGCAAAAGTCTGTAAAGTAATCAAGGAATGTTTAACTGAGTTATATGGACCAGCTGTTGAGATGTATGCTACAGGACCATTGTCTGATATGGCTGCATAAAGAGTAATGTCTGAACCTCTTTGCCCTGCGATCTGTACTGTTGCTCTGTGGCCTGTAACATTCCTCCCACGGTTCCTGGTCTTGGCCAGGTTGAAACCAGTTTCATCCACATAAAGAAATTCGTGTGGCGCAGCACTGGACTGTAGTTCCCCGATCCTCTGTTGTTTTCTTGTTCCATTTTACATTAAAAATCAAACTATGTGTTGTAGCGTATGTTAATTGGTTTACAGACAGATTTGCAACAAGTGTGTCTTAAATTGCAAGAATGAGCCGATTTGAATGAGTTTTTTTGTGCAAGAGCTTTAGCAGCTGAGGCCATTTTATTGTGGTCAGCTTGACCTGGGACTTTCATGTGATTTCAGTGTTATCAATTGATCACTGTATCTAGTGTTTTGCAAAAAGTCCATTAGCGCTTGTAACTGATATAAATACAATGAGAAATAGTTCATTGTTGTGAAAAAATGTTTGCAGTTTTGCTCACATGTCATTAGAACTAATAACATGCACTGATGTCTTGGCAAAACTTTATAAGGAACTAAGAATATGTAAAAAGTAATGTAAAAGGAAAAATATAATTAGACAATATGAGAGCAGGGTGGATCTGAGAGTGTCTATGTGAGCGACTCACCTGTGTAAATGTCCAGATGCAGCCACGTTACATCCTTTGATTGCAGAATCAGGGATGGTCATATTATTTAAAAAGCAATGTAACTGATCCACTGTGTTGGTTGCATCTAAAACTTAAAGGTGCATCTTTTTTGGACCTATCACTGTGATCCTTTGGTGTCTACCCTTGTCCCTAAACCTGGTGACCTTTACACACTTTTCGGGCTGGGATGGTAACTAGCCACACGAGGAATCTCCATCGTAAAAGCATCATATTCTGAAAGTAGGCACCAACCAATTGAAAACTAGTTGTGTACAAGCTCTATTGATGGCGATGCCCCTCCACAGAAAATGTGATCGCTCGACCGGAAAAAATAGCAAATATATGTCAAATTCCCACCAGCCACTTCATCCTTGTCGTCCATTACTGGAGAGTCTCTACATATGTGACCGTCAGGGATGACGCGTATATCTGCACTGGGCTTCTAATGAGACTGGGAATGAACATTAGGGCTTTCATCTCGAATGGGGACTTGGGAAGCATTAGGAGATGTCAGTGATGATTGAATGTAATGCGATGTTGAAACGAAGTGACACAAAGTGATATTAATGGGACTTGGGTCTAAGGGGGAGTCTGTGCTAGTAGACTGGGGGTGGCGGAGTTTAAACGTAGTACAGCTGCATTCAAAGCAGCGAGCAGCAGGGGGCATCTCAACATCCAGGCGGCCTTGACATGGGCCGTATAATGGATTGGCATCTCATCCAGAGTGTTCCCCTGCCTTGTGTCCAGGCCCATGTGACCCTGCACTGCATATGTGGTTGTGGGTGATGGGTAAGCACAAATGGCCTAGCCTGAGATCAGGTCCCCGTGGTTGCATCAGCCTCCCGCACTGAGCCATGGCAGGCCAACGAGGGAGACTCCCTTGGAGGACCAATTCAAATCGTTTCTAATGTGGCGACCTTTCATTGGCCGTTGGTTGTCATCAAAGTCATCTGTATGCATCAGTTAAGTGTAGAAAACAGCCAACACAGTACTTTTACAAAATAAGGATTAGAATAATCAACTAATAGTTACAAACAGTAACAATAACGACGCCGTTAAAGGGGCAGTTCACCCCAAAACTGAAAAAGGCTTTAGTGCTATCTATCCATCTAGGTTTATCTGCTGGAACATGCCTAGTTTTGGAGATATCCACAGACCGAACTCCACACACCAATCATATCACTACGCAGGAGATACAAGCACAAGCACCCAGGCACTAATTTCTGCGCCATGATGTGATTGGTGTGTGGAGTTTGGTAGAAGAAAATAGTTCCTACATTAAACAGTTCACTACAAAGTTTGTGGATTATCCCGAGTAACCGGGTCATGATTTCCGGTAAGAGACGTTGCTGTTGATTTTGTTGCTGTTGTATGTACACTGTTGGTTTTTGTAGTGCTTTAATCACCACAGAAAGAATGCCATTTAGTGCCATTATATTCGAGACCTGACCTGGGGGTGAACTGCCCCCTTAAGAGAAATAAACCACACCACTTCTGCATGCAGCTGGGGCTCAGCTGGTGAGAGCCTTGCCTATCTGGGCCTTAACATGTCACATGACTGAGTCAGCATGTGGAGCCAGAGGTGTCCCTTGGCTATGGCTCTTGTAATTGAGGGAGGTTGTTTTGTTATAACTGGAAAAACACCAGAGAGAAGTTTTTTTTGTATAACAAAAGACCACTCCTAAAGCAAGAGCACTTCTGCTTCTCTGCGTGCCCTCGCAAATCTCGCAGCCATCTGAAAACAGTCGGGCCTGCAATTGGCGTCTCTCTTTATGGAGACGGATCTCTGCTGAAGCGGTTGTGATGAAACATCTTGCTCGAGAGCGCTAGAGCAAATCCAGGTCCTGGGGGTGAGCGGCGGGCATCTAAAAGCAATTTAATCGAAAGTCCATTCCCGCTGACCACGTCGCTGCTAACCGTGGCGATCACCCCAATCCCATTTCTCTCCCTTGGGGGCTGCTCCGGTTTCGGTCCTACCTGCCACGTCATGCGCAATCGGACACGGCATTTCGAAGCGCTCCGGTCCGCATGAACCTCATCATCGCTCTGCCGCGGTTAAGCGGTTCTAACACCTGTCACGAGTTTAGAAGACAAAAGGGGTGGCTTGCCGATGCCGTTAGACCTGCACAAAACAGAGGCAATGACTATATTCCCAGCACTGCCAGAATGTCAGATTTTCCTCCTCTTTGGTTTGCATGGCCCCCTCGGTAACAAGTCAGGTTGAAACAGAACCTCCCAAGATTGCTGCATCAAAACGATCCATTAAGTTAATGAATGAAAGCCCACAGGCAGAAAATCCATTAAGTTTGATCAAATAAAACTACAGTCCACTGAATGAGTACACACTGAAATATCTGCTTAACTGAAATCCTTTGAAGAAAAAAAATCAATACCAATATATAACTTAAATCTAAAGGCCAGGTGCCACTTGGATATATACTGTATATCATATTGATGTAGCAGGAAAAGTTTCCAGAAGAACATGCAGCCTTCGTTCTAGTCAATGTTCCACACTATACGCATTAAAACTGCTGTGAATTGAATACAGTAACCAAACAGCTTTCAGTGTGAAGTGTTTGCATTGTTTTGGCACACAACAGATACAACTTTGATGTTTAGTTCTGCATTTGCAGGGATACACCAGCCACTGTACAGATTCTCCTGGAGGTGGGGAGGCAGAGAAGCCGTCGGGGGGTTTGATACGGCCACATTCATCCCGCTCCACACCTCTATCATGATGATGCTGTTGGGGTTCTGAATGCCCCCATCCATCCAAGGACCCCCAAGGTTCCTGTGCGACTGCGGGCATAATTATGATGGCTGTCTTTAGGTGGCACAGGACCCCAGCTTCCTGATGGCTTCCAACCCTTCCTCGCGTCAGTATATTTCATTTTTTTTTTTTAATTAATGATACTTTTTTGATCCCTGTGGGGAAATTCTGTATTTTCACCAACCCCATCTTGCTCTCCACAGGTGAGACTAAGCTTAGGAGTCACAGCGCAGGGTCCGTCACCTGCGGCTGCCCTGGAGCTGGGGGTTAAGGGTCCACATGCATGTGACTGTTCGGCCAAGGACAGGCCTGAAATCAGCAACTTGCCGAGCACAGGCACAGAGGCTTAGCCCGCTTGACCACATTGCAACAGAGTGGGGAAATTGCACCAGCAACAGAACACAATTTCCTCGTGCCGCCCAAGGATGGAAATCTATGATTTTGTCCATGAATTATCATATGCTGGCCTCGTTTGTCTATGACAGGCAGGGCTGGAATTTCACAGGAGGGAAGCCAAGTATAGCAGGTACAAGTTCAAGTAATAGTCTCGGCGCAGCTCCTGACAAGTTCATTTGTATATAATTACTTACTCTCCTTTCCAGGAGAAGCAGACATTTGTCAATGTGGCACATGGATCTCCAGCAGAGATGGCTACATTACATCCCTTCCTTGTAGTGCCACTCATTCGTTTTCTATCTTCTGAGTGAACTGATATTCTTAGCGTGCTTACGGGGAAAATTCTTGAACCTTCCCACAAGAGCCATGGAACTGGCAGAAGTAGCTTCAGCCCAGTTCGAGTCAAAACTTTCTCCTGTATGGCCATTCTTCCATAGATTCTTTATCTGGAATTAAACCCTCGCTTGGTTCTCCAGGTAGAAACCAATTTTCGGGTCACTCACACACCAACTCGTTCCGTGAGCCTTGAGGACTGAAGTTTCCTCACAAGTGAATATTTGAGTTCCTTAATTTCATTTGATCCATTAGATGGAAAGTTGAAAAGAATAAAGGAACGGTGAAACCATGAGAGCTTGTGGGATCCAAACCTATAGTCCTGCTATTCAGTAGATCTTTTTTTAGCAAATTTCAGAAATGACTTCATCTATTTATACTTGAACGTGGATTTTTGAGGAGGTTACACTCATGCATCATCTCCCCCCAACCCCAACCCCCATAACCTGCTTCTACCCTCTGATTTTATTTATTTTTTTAATTTTACAAACTGCTTATTTTAAGCACATTTTGTGAAAACCTGAGGGGAAAAAAAAACCTCCACATATTTCTTTGATAGTCTGAGATATTCTTGCACTAATTATATGGGTTAAAAATAGTTCCCTTCCAATGCGCTTAAGCTGTCACATTCCACAGAGTGCAAAGCTCATAATCCCACTGAATCTGTGAGACTTGGGCCTGCATTTTCTTCACAGGTAAAGATATATTGTTGGATTCCTTTATTTTACTTCAACCATTAGATGGACAGCAGAGATGAAGCAAGCCCCTAGAAGGTTGTGGAATCTAAGCCTAGCTCTGCTGCTTATAGTTCAGAAGTGTTTTTTTTGCCAGATTCCATAAATGATTCCATTCATTTATTTAACTTTTGTTTGACTCTTTTGCTTACTAATACCACCTCAGTCTAATCTCAGCTGTGTAAGTAGCCTTCCTGGGGAGCCATAGCGGGGTTTCTCTTGAGCTTCTCCTGCCCCCCCCCCCCGTGCTCCTTTTCTCCGAACACTGAGAGGGACAGCCCTTTTCCCAGAAGCAATGTCGATTCTTCTCAAAAGTACAATAGGAGCTGCCCTTTTAAAATTGGACCTGGCGAGCTTTTGAGGGCCCATTTCTTTAAACGCCGGAGCACCTCTGCTTCTGTATTTGAAAAGCCGCCTTTGTCCCCCATTATCCGTATGTGTGATTCTCTTTTGTCATTTTGCAAACTGCTTATTTGAAGCACTTTGCAAAAACCTGAAGGGGAAAAAACAGAAATCCACCTCCACATATTCTTTAATAGTCATGGGTAATTTTGCGCAAATTATATGGACTAAAATTTGTGGATTTAAGCTGTCATATTCCACAGTGTGCAGAGTGGCAGCTCAGAACCAGAGAAACCAATAACACCAATGTTACCATCGTCAGTTTCCCCGGTAAACAAACCTAAGCACATATACACAGATTAGTGTCTTTTCTACCTTTCCATGTCACTTCAGTTGAGTTTCCCAAAACTTAAGGAACATTACACCTGACGTGATGGTCTTAATATAGAGGCTAGTGCTTCTGGAAAGAAAGCTGAGAAACTCAGTATCGCCGTTGAGCTTTAAGTTTATTACGGAGAGCTAGGCTTGCGTTCTTCCTCACTCACTTCAGCTCGCTGATTTAGTGCCTCAGTGCTGGGTTTGGTCCAGTGAAAGTGGGAACCATCCAGGCATCTCATTAAGGGAATCGCTCCTTAATGGACACTCAGACAGCGGGTGATTAATATGTCCATCAGTATGGCAGGTCTCCACAGGCTCTCTGCATGAAGTTCTCTTGCTTGCTTTGTGGCACAGTGGTGCCGCCCAAGCCCATCTGTAAACGACACCATGTCAATTTGGGAATAAGGCGCTGCTTGGGGAAACACCCCATATGTCTGGAAGTGGCAAGCCCAAGCTGTCACTCTCAGAGCCTGAAGTCATATCCTACAAAGAATCATCCATTTGGCACTCACATTTGGCACAAAATACTCAGCCCCTGGCTGTTTGTGGAACACCCAAAATCTGAGATGGAATATATGTTTATGAACCTAATATCGTATCTGGGAGAGATTGTGTCCTCTGTCTTAAGCTTCCTTGGATGAACTCCAGAATCACAAATGGATTATTACAGTTAATGAAGATGGACAGATATCTGAGAGAAGTTCTCCTCTAAAAGTAGAATGTATCCAGAGCGTATTCTTGTCCAG
Source organism: Mormyrus iriodes (assembly GCA_011763525.2). Lineage (NCBI taxonomy): Eukaryota > Metazoa > Chordata > Actinopteri > Osteoglossiformes > Mormyridae > Mormyrus > Mormyrus iriodes. Next base: position 26,434,849 of record JAAGVU020000129.1, on the reverse strand, counting down.
CTTATGCTGAGGGCTTACACATAGCTAAAACTTTTAATGCAACACCGCTAACCATTTTTACACATTCATGCATTAAGATATATCTGGAGTATGAATGATGCAGAAACATCTTGCCCGAGGACATTCTAGCAAGGGCCCTTTGAGGCATGAACCAACAACCTTTATGTTATGAAACCGCACCCTAAACCACTTGCTATGTTCCAGGCTGAGTATAAATGTACACGGAGGGAATAATTTAGATGGCAGAAGAGACTAGTAAAGGTGTGGAGCTCAGATAGATATTGGTATTTTTTTCATCTGGACTTGTCTATCAAAAATAATCTAAAGGCTCACCTATACCTTCAAACATTAAACTCAAAATGAAGGCCTTCTTTTTACTAGCACTGGGGAAATGACTCTGGAATTAGTGTGTGCTGTCAGTCAAGGCCCAATTTCATCGAAAGGGAAGTGGGTTAAACCAGGCAGTGACTGACAGCACACGTTAATCTCACCCACTGTGGATTTTGAAGCATAATTTCTCCAGTTTCTAATTTTTGCAATAACACAGACACAAGCGAAGGTGCTAACGGAACGGGTTTCTTGGTGCTGTTTCCTAAACAAAACAAAGAATGGATCTTCATTTAAAAGCTTCCTTCATATGGGCAATTAATCAGACGACTCCCTGATCTTTCAGTCATAGTAGTTATTGCAGGGCTGCCAGCTCTCACGCATCTGGCGTGACACTCACACTTTCAGACTCTCACACTCATGCAAGAAATCTTACGACAAATCTGTATTATTATTATTATAAACCTACAATTAGCTACATCAAAAGCATTGGGGTAATTTGCAAACCTTACAGACTACATATAAGGTGATAAGGTTACATACATGTAAATGTGTGTGCAGACTTGTCTCAGATTGAAAATCTCACTCCAGCCAGCTGACCAAAGTTGGCAGCCCTGTTACTGCTTCCTGAAAAGGCAACCAATTCTCTTTGCACTTCACGTCTGGAGTAAAATTATAATAATGTCTGAGACTATCACTGCATTTCCTTTCAAATAACTCGAGGTAATCTGCACAGAAGCCGTTAACCTCCCACCTCTGACCAGAGGCAAAAAGCATAACCATGCTCTGATTTTTTAAATACTTAAACACTTTCTTTGTCTCCAAGCATAGAGAAAAGGTCCCTAATGCTGCGTTAATCAGACTCCTCACTCTTATAATTGGTCTGGCTCAGAGTAGGCGTAGCCCGAAGATGGTCAAAGTCAGACTTGTGTCGCAGAGGCCAGCCAGTGAGTGATGGGCCATTAGAACTTCTCTAATTAACTGAAAGATGATTGTGCACTGATCACTCATATTTATTTATTCCATCCTACAAGGGAAAAAAAGTAGATTGTTAGGCTACATTGCTTGGCTATTTAGTCACATATCAGCTGTCATAGCAGCAGCTGCATGCAGTGCCACGTTAGACAGATCTGCTCCATTCTTGGCGTTATTGATGGACAGTGGTGTTGCACCCTTGAGTGAGGTACTTTAGCAGAATTGCTACATTAACATTTTAATTTATACTGTCCTACAAAAAGTCATGGCACATGTGTAGTTATGAATAAAACTTCATTTTGAGAAATTAGGAAATTATGAATAAAAATGTCTTTATCCCATGGAATTAATACCATAATTGCCTGTCTGTGGTCCTAATGGCTGCTTTAATGTGTCATGAAAAAAAACCCTCATGTTAATTTCTTTTGGTATTTCGCTTCACTTTCACTTTAAAGCAATACTAAGCTCCACTGCTAAGAGCGTCAGCTTGGACTTGTCCTGATTTGACATTTCAGTTCATCCCGCAAGCCCTGCTACAAAGGTGGGGAACCTGATGGATGGAGGGCTGCTGTGGGTGCAGACTTTTGGGATGACTTCTCAATCAGCCAATAACAGTGGGTCCTCAGGACTGGAGTTCAGCTGTTTTATTATTGGCTGATTGAGAGATCATCCTAAAAACCCACACCAATGGCTCTCCATGGATCAGGTCCCCCACCCCTGGTCTACTGGGTGAGCCCTGAGTTCTGCGGTCTAGTCTGCAGAAGTTATGAATGGTGCATTAACAGTCCAAGCTTAATAATGATAGATCAAAGCAGTGGGGTATCACATGGTTTGGCTAGTGCATTAGGGACACCTGCTCTTTCCTTGAATCCAGGTACAGCCAGGTGACGGGTGTGACCCCTGAGTCATTTTGCCTCCTAAGTCCACTTCAGTCGCCGCAGATGAAGGGGAGGAGACAGGCTGGAAAGGTTCAGCGCAGCCGACACACGGGCTGTGTGTGCGAGGGAGACGGATCAGGCAGGGAAGTAAGTGCCTCTTAGAGACAGACGGCAGTAAGTTTCAGGCGTACTGCTTCGCCTGTGCTAAGGACTGAAACATAACGACAGCGTGTCCCGTGTGCATCGGGAACGTTCCGTCACCCAGAAGACACAACTGTGGGGAGCCTTGGACTCAGGTGAGGCCAGAGTCCCTGTGGGATTCCCGGGACACCTTGCTGAGTTCTTGTTGTGACAAGCTGAGCCTATTCTGAGAGAAAAGGGGTCAGCACAATATTTTGAAGACATCCGTGATGGATTGTACACTCAGGGTATTAATGTATGCATATGAATTAGTTGCTTTTGATAAAAAGGAATTATTCCTGCAGTATGATGCAGAAGGGGGAACCTTTTGAGCAGTTTAGAGCGTATCAGTGATGAGGAGCTGCGGGCTTTGAAGCCGGCATTGGCTGGGATTACTGTGCCCTCTCAGTCCCTGCCTGGCTGATCCCCAGCTGCCCGGCACACTGCACCTTCAAAGCTTTGTTTTTTTTCCACTGACTGCCAAAGAACAGTATCGCTGCTGCAACTTCACCCCACCCCCCTATTTTTTTGTTCTCCCAAACTATATTTCTCTAAACAGGCAGTAGCGAGACAAGATAACTCTGCCTGCAAGACTATTCTTTTAACTTTAATCTCCATAATCCCTTTCTGGTAACTTTCTCCAAAGCCACTTGTATGAAGACCACACATTCATAAACTTCAGCTTTTAGCACGTGTCTTTCTCTTCACCTGGTGGGTCACGTTTCCAAAGACTCAAACTGGGCTCTAAAAATGGATAAGCAAGAGCAGCAGCCATAATCAGTCCTCAACACACTATTTCAGTTTGATAGTCACTCTAGTTACAGCGTCTGAAAGGTCGTCTGTGGCTCGACGCATTAATGAAAAGTACAGAATAAATACGACCACATTCGCTCTTTATGTGTAATATGGAAATTCCCCTTGACATTTAGGCAGGGGTGAATAAGCTTGTGGGGAAAAAAATCAAAGGAATACCTCCACAATCCTTAACGTAAACCTGCTACTTATCTTCCTGCGCCGCTGTGTGAAAGTTCGCTAATCCTTTCTCTTGCCGTCTACCTCCAGGCAACTTATTTTAAGTTAACCAGGCCTGTGACACCCAGCTATCAATCTTGCCTAGAACATTTCTCAAGGTTGCTTCTCACCCAAGCAGCACTTTGAACATATATCCATGAATTTTGGGAGCAGTGAGCATTGCTTCTTGGAATGATTAAAGAGTCATGAAATTCTATATCAAGTAGCTTCAGGGTTTTTCCAGTCAGCTGTATGTGGAATAATGTCATGGCATGTGGGACGAAGGCGGGAGTTTGGCAAAAAAGGGGTTTTATTAACTAAACGGGAGCAGGGAAACAAACTAGATCAAGGTGGGTGAAAACAAGAAGGTGAGTACAGGGACGGCCACGGGCACACAGGAGGAGTGACGTCAATGACCAGACTGGGACTGACGAGCCAAACAGGTACTTAAATACAAAGACTAACGAGTGGCAACAAGCAACAGGCATGGCTCATCAGGGCCACAGAAGGGAGGAGACAGCAGGGTCAGGCAGACATGATGGGTAGGACGTAACAAATAAACAATCTAGGAGCATATTCTTACCAGGGTGCGGGCTAGTGTGACTGCCAAAAACATTTGTACGTAATAACTAAAATCATTGAATTTGTAAATTTTGTCTGTTTAATGAAGGAATATAGAGCAGATGTGAGGTGAGGTGACAAAATTTGCAAACTTGTGGTTTTTTTTGCACAGAAAATGTTTTTGAAAGGATGGATGATGTTGAAATGTGGAATGGCAGCTGAGTAGGTGGCACTGTTGTCTCAAGGGTAGATAGACATGAAGCACAGGGTAAACAGATACTCTGAATTTTCCAGTGTGTATCTATGTGCCCTAAAAAGGACAAACATCCCATCCAGGGTATACCCTGCCTCATGCCTTCTGATCGACTGGCATCTTGTCCAGAGTGTCCCCTGCCTCTTGTCCTGTAAGAGACTGGCATCCTGTCCAGGGTGTCCCCTGCCCTGTGTCCTGTGACAGACTGGCATTCCATCCAGGGTGTCCCCTGCCCTGTGTCCTGTGACAGACTGGCATTCCATCCAGGGTGTCCCCTGCCCTGTGTCCTGAGACAGACTGGCATTCCATCCAGGGTGTCCCCTGCCCTGTGTCCTGAGACAGACTGGCATTCCATCCAGGGTGTCCCCTGCCCTGTGTCCTGTGCTGCTAGGATAGGCTCCAGACCCGCCTAGTGACTCTGACCAGGATACACAGTTGGAATACAGACAAACGATAACACTGATTTAAGACAAACAGAGTATGTTTTTCTTTTTCCATTATGAGTCCAACATAAATTGAAACAGACTCTAGATGATGAGCTCAGAGCAAAAAGAAAGAAAGAAAAACAAACCCATTCTTGCTTCAGGGTACATTTTTAATACTCTGAAGGAACATTTTTTTTTTCTTTACCAGCCAAGTACAAAGCAACGTTCAATGTTTTTGAAGAATTAAAACAATAATAAGTGGCATTTTATTCATATAAGAATTCATTTGACTTCAGTTTTACATTTCCAATAGTGATACACAGCTGCTCAAGGCTTAATGCATTTTCTTCAAGCCAATTATGTTTAGCAGCAACAAGAACAGTTTCTCCATTACATAAATCTACATCCATTATCAATACAAATAGAACATTTCTTCTGATGACATCAGTGGGTGATTTCTTTCATATTTTTCTGTTGTGACATGTGCTGAAGTTCCCTTTCAGTTTAATTATGATGGCTCCGGATTAATTGTCTTGAGCTCAACAACTATTGTTTTATGAACTGAATTGTTTTCATGAAGTGCATCTGTGTATGACGGAAAGTAAAACTGCATTTTGATTGAAAACTCCAAAAGGCAAAACCAAACAGCATATCCTCGATTTTTTGAGACGCCAGGAATGTGTCTTCCCAGAGTAGTCCATCATAGAAAGTTTCCTTTTATTTGATTAATGTTTGTCGGTTGAACGTAGAATAAATAGCACCTTTTCAATAAACCACCAGCCCGGGACTTCATGAAATCATGCGACTTCATCTGGCAATACGGTTCTGAATAGATTTCTAGTGGCGTATTCACAGAGCAGCGCTGAGAGTTTCATATAAATAGGTCTCCTGCTCCCAGTGGAACACAGTTTGGGTTTATGGTACAAATAAAAGTACTCCATTGGTCATGTGACTCCCCACCATTGTCAGAAAGACTGAACTGAATGTGGGCTGGTGTGATGGTATAGTTATACACCATATACTCTATGTGCAATTTACTGCTGAAACAGAGTTAGATTAAATTGAATGGAAAGTATTTATGCCTATGGGGAAATTATCTCTTTGCCTACCCCATCTTGCTCTCCATGAGACACAGACAGGTGAGAGCAAGCTTGGGGGTCACAGCGCAGGGTCAGCACTCCTAGGGCAATTACGGGCCTTGTTCAATCTGGCAACCTTCCAATCGCAGACACAGACAGAGTCTTAACCCGCTAAGTTACACAGCACCCCGGTCTAAGTATGACATTATTGCTGCTGAGGGATTTTCTGTTAGGACGCTTTAGGGAGATCGTTACCTTGAAATGTTGAAGAACTAATATTCATTTGTGAAAATGGTGAAGGTTATAAGTCAAAATAATGGAGATCGGGTCCAAACTCTGAACATTTGTATTTTATTAAAGATCCTCCATGGGATTCGGCAATGTGACACAAGTTTTTTTCCAAGGTTCTTAATCAGAAAATTATTAATATTTACTGCAGGAATTCAGGCTAATATTTTGGTTAGTGACACATCAATTATAGCACCAACAAGTAAACCAAGCATCAGTTTATTTGAATAGTTACATTTGTGGCCACTCGCCTTAATACAGACTGCATATTCTGCTGATATACATAATTGTAATATATAATACATAAGTGTTAACGTTACAATTGTTAACGAAGAGCACAAGGCAGGGGACAACTTGGGCAGAATTCTAGTCCTTTGTAGACCATGTTTATAAAAAAATTGATTATAATATAGCCAAATATGACATATAGCATAGTGTATAATATGGCCGAATATGACAAGAAGCACGGTGTAATGTATCTAATCTCAACATATATTGACATTATATATTATTTTCCTTCACTATTACCTGTCGACACTTTGAAAGGCATCAGCCAAATAGACAAATATAAATGTAAATGAGCAATGAAAAGGTTATTTTACCAAAGGTGCAAAAGATCATGTCAGATCTATTAGCATCTTTGGGTTTTGAAAACTGGTGTATGAAGCTAAAGTATTATTATTATTATTATTATTATTATTATTATGATGATGATTATGATCATCATCTTCATTATTATTATCTTTTAATTAAGCAAATACGCCACCTTTTATCTGCACATCCAGTACAGAGATGCAGGCACTGAGTCTGTCACAGGGAGCAAAGTAAATAAAAACGTTTATTAAGTATCTCAATGTAAAAAAGCCACTGACTGCTGTTGCATCCAAGACATATGAGTGAGGAGGTCACGTCATGCTACCCGACGCGCTCGGCTGCCCTGACACGGACACTGTCTTTCCCTTTTTCTCCCCAGGAAGATGCCCAGTGCTTCTTGGGAAATCACAATTCTTGTACTCGGGACTCAAACACACCAACTCCTTGCTCTCTTTCCTCATCCGAAATTTCCCCAACTTTGGATACTGAAGCAGAGTATCCACATATGTAACCACTCACGGATACAGTAGGAGAGCATCTGAGCTCCATGTCAATCGGCGTCTCGTATGTGACCAGACAACCGGACACTTTATTCCCGAAGTTCTACCTGAAATGCTCCTCTTGTGTATGTGGGTCGTAAGTGTTTGTTTGGCGGTATATAATGGTATTGCTATATACTCTTATTTACCATTGGCCATGGAAACTGAAGACTGGCAGGCTGGGTAACATGATCATGCCATGCCGCCAGGCCTGATGTGTCAGGTTTGCATGTCTCCCCTGTGTCGTTTGGGTTTACTAAATACTACATCTTCCTCCTGCAGTCATAAGGCATGCAGCTGGGTGGCCTGGCATTTCCTAACTTCACATACTTTGTGTTACTGTGACCGGTGTACCCCACCCTGCCCCAGCCCTCCATTCACACCCAGGTATGGCATTAGCATTGGAAAGATGGATAGATGCTGTACGTATTGTCTTGTATTTCTTTGGCATTGTGGTCTGCAGCACATACGCAAATAAAGATTTTATTGTGCGTATATGTGACCCAAAAAAAAAACTTTGAATCTTAAAGTTTGGGGTCGGGGACTGCAGTCCTGTGCAAGAGAGAGCTAGAGTGTCGAGCTAAAAAAACATGAGGGCATTTGTTGTTCAGTCTGGTCACAGCCATCCATCGGATAAACCCTCACCTGGCATTCAACTGACTCACCACGGATAAACAACCTGTCACCTCCAGGAGCACCCAATCGATGCCTCGCCAGGCTGGGTCTCCCAGAACCTCCGGAGCGGGCTGGCAGCTGTGGAAAATAGCCCATGGTCGGTGTCAGGCTGATCGCCATGTTAACTTAACAACTTCAAAATAAAAATGGATAATGCGTGTCAAGGCTTTGTGGAGATATCGCTGAAGAGCCACCCTTAGCACCAGATCGCAGGGGAACACGGAACTTCACGCATTGATTTTTGTCTGTAATATACTTCTGGCATTGACAGAAAGGATTAAGAACCCTGGACAAAACGCCACGATGCTAGACGACCGCTCCTGAATGCTCAAGGTAATAATCAGAAAAGAAGAGAAGAAGGGAATTTACATATTTTTTGATGCAGAACAAAGATAGAGAACCCTCTTTCAATCCCTGTATGATCTAAGCTTTTGACTTTTAGTTTAGTTTATCTTTTGGTTAGTACCCATCTTGCAAATGATCTGATCATGCTAGCAAGTTGTCTATCTATCTATCTATCTATCTATCTATCTATCTATCTCTATGCTGAACTCATCATACTCATCAGAGGTGGACCAAACTAGGCCTGCAAAACCGTCCGTTGTGACCATGAGCTGTTTTTGTGAGTAGACATCAGAATAAGGGTTTTCATTCTGCTCTGTACCAGACATGGCTCTTGTTGAGTGTTTAGGAAGCAGCATGCTGATTCCTAGCTCATTAGCTCCCCCTGCAGGTGACTGTGTTAGGTTTTACACAATGGCTATGTGCTTGTTTCTGAAAACACAATTCCCTTTTAAACACTGGGAGATGCATGACAAAAAATAGCTGCAAATGCCAAGCGTCAGCATCAAAAGGTTCTTTAAACAAGCTTTAAAGAATATATCTCCTGTAATATTTCAAAATTCTTCTACTTCAGGTGTAACTGAAAGACTTACAGAAACTAAAAATTCTGAATGAAAAATATATGGTCCAGAGTAAAGTGAAAAGAGATTCAATGTTCCACTAGCAGATATCAAAAGTATTAATATTTGATATCTCTTGAGCTCAATCTTTTCTCAGGACACTGGCAGAATTCGAGCTGAAGTGTGCAACAGTGGCATGGCCTTATCTCTGAATGTTATGTATTCACTAGAAAAGACCAATGTAATTACAATTATGACTTCTGATCAATAATTGAAAGAAGAACTAAAATTGAATTCCACCCCGGCATATTTGGTCTCCAATATTTCCAGCTGAGAGCTGCAGATATTTTTTCCTTATTTTGCTCCCTTGGTTACCATGGGTGTCGGTACAAGGAAAGGGCAGAGCTTGCGCTGACAAGGGGGGGCTGGAGAAGGAAAAACAGGGCTTGTCATGGGAAGGCAGGGCTAATGATGGATTGGCTGGGCTAGAAAGTGGAAGGCGGAGCTTTTGGTGAGGAGGCTGGTCTAGTAAAAAAGGTGGGGCTTGTAAATGACAGTTGTGGATTACAGTGGAAGGGTGGGCTTATTTTAAGGGGGCGGGGTTGTAAGCAATATGTAATTTTTAAACGTAAAAAGCCAGCGTATGTTAGTTACTATACGTTTGCTTAAAGGATCACTATTATCAATACATTTACTCTAGCCCTACCCATCACCTTGGTTAGCAATTTACTCAGGGAAGCTGCCTGGCTCCAGGCTACAACATCAGGCCCACGTCACACAGTTAAGCTTGAGATCCCTCACAGCACTTTCCCAGCATCAGATGGACTCTGCTGGGACATAACGGGTACTTCTATCCTGCAGACCATCACCCCCCCACCCCATACCCACACACACACACATTTGATACAGCCTCTGCTCCAGTATGCCCCGCATTCCGTCAACCGCTGCAGGAATGGACACCCTGCATTTTTCAAACACACCATTAATGAAGCTTAATGTATCATGTCAGATGTATAGCTGTCTGGAGATATAGTTGCATTTAACTGCCATGTCATTTACGCTGCTTTATTTCAGCACGGAGTATTATTAGACAACGCTCCCCTTACTTTAAGCAACTAGTCAGTTGTGGTCAATGGCTGCTAACTCACCCACTGTGATCTTGTAAGCTCTTCCGCCCTACACGTTACATATACACGTGTGTCAGTGAGTGTCTCTGATCTGATCTTCACACATGACACATGGTCTCATGCTAACAGGAAGTCCCACCCCCCTGAGTGCATGAGCCCAAAGCAACAGCAAGGAGGAGAGGCTAGATTCAGGGTGAGCAATCGTCAGTGCCCGTGTCTGTGTGGGTGTCTGTGCCCGAGAGGTGCCCGTGTCTGTGTGGGTGTCTGTGCCCGAGAGGTGCCCGTGTCTGTGTGGGTGTCTAGATGTGCCCATGACTGTGTGGGTATATGCGTGGGTGTATGTGCATGAGAGATGCCCATGTCTGCATGCCGACCATGGGTGGAATGATAGTTGGTGGCGTGGGAGTGGGAGCAG